>CM056994.1:127372992-127840492 GCA_029891345.1 Dryococelus australis | reverse complement strand
ACTGCCCCCACCGCCTTGTCCAGCAATGAATGCAGGGTGACACGCTGACGTCAATCCGTTCTATGCAGCTGAAAACGCGACTCGTCAGAGAAGGCTACCCGTCGCCAATCAACAGCGGTCCAGCCTACTGTCGAGCAAATTCCAGTCGTTTTCCTCTACGCAGCTATGTTAGCATGGGTACAGTCACTCTCCAACTACTCCGGAGCCCCGTTCGCAGAAGATTTCGCTGAATTGTTGCGGTAGACACGTGTCTGGATGCACTCTGGTTCGTTTGAACTGTGAGCTGTTCCACTGTAGCCTGTCGGTTGGCCTACACGCACCGTCGTAATCGACATTCACCTAGGACTCCAATGACGCATGGAGTTCCGCAGTTTTCACGACGGTTATTCCCAATGGTGGCATTTATCCACTCATGATACGCCTGTACCACAGAGGCACGTGAACAGTTCACGAACGTCGCTGTTTCCGAAATGCTGCCCCCTTGACCCGAAAGCCGATAATCAACACTTTTTGCAACTCGGTTGAATTGTTTCTCTTACCCATGAAAGCAGGAAGTTCACTGTGTATAGCCAGCATGTCAGCATTCGTGGTCCATAGGGTCGAGAAATTACCGTTAAATTGCTTGACAAATGTGTACTACAACACGTGCAGCGCGTTGTTGTGGGCCTAGCTTTAATCGACCTCCGCTGAAGCCGGTTGGTACAGTGGTCAAATCGGGCAGGAAACGTTTAGTAATAACTTTAGTTTGAAACACATGTTACATTGTCACAATAAAACAGACAAGTTACAGAAATCAGGAAATAATGTATGAAATTGCAACATGTGTTTCAAACAAAAACAATTACTAAACGTTTCCTGCCCAATTTGACTTCTGTACAAACTAGCTTCACCTGACCAGCAGGTCAATTAAGGCCGAACCCACAGCGGCTCGCTGCACGTGTCTTAGTACACATTTGTCAAGCGCTATTACGGTAATTTCTCGACCCTATGGACCACAAGTGTCCTACATCAAATAGCTCGTCTCGGAGTCCTGTACATTGCTGTGTACAGTCGTAAACACTTATCGTTTACATCCTGTATACCAGCTTCACGAGCCCACATCCCTGCCCATATGATATGGCTACGCGCTGCAGAGGGTACTTCTAGCAGATGGTCATAATAATGTGATTCGACTGTAGCCTATAGCTCTATAAGACTGAATACACATGCCAGCAGCGGAGTGAATGGATTCCGATTCACTGACCAGCTTTTAGCCTCTACAGGGTTCTCCTTGTTATAAATTATATCTCTGGTAAGTTAGTACTTAAAAGAGCTATAGGAGCGAAGTTAATTATATAAAAATGTTAGGTAGAAAACATAAGTAAAATATGGGGATTATTGAACATTAATGACTATACAATAACTATTTAACTACAAACATAAGGTGAACGAGAGAGTGTGAAGGGGGGGGGGGGGGGAAGAGAGCATTTATTTTAAAAGTTAACTGGGGAGTCCCCACATTACTCATGTAAATCTTTATAATGTTAATATATAATACTGTAGCAACAGGTAGTGACATCGATTGTATCATATATAAAATTAACGTTTTTAATTTTAATCGCACTTCACTTTATATACGTGGGTTAAATACATATTCGTAAGATAGCGTTCTTAGCCAAACAGGCTTAGTTTTGTGTGGTTATATATAGCAAGATATGTATGTATTGTAGAGACGTGATGAAAAACGAACCGAAATATAATGCACTTAATAAATGCCAAATGCGAGAATAAATAAATAGTAGTACAGCCTAATTAGGCAGATTGCTGCAAGAAAACAAATTAAGTGCAGACAAAGAGTAAATTTTCATCGGGTGAGAAACACTGCAGTGTAGAAATATTTTGTGATAGAGGCATCTAGTCCTTGATTATTTAAATAATTTCAGTTTTGCAAATTCTACTTCGGTGTACATTTTTTTTTGCCGTTTGTGTTTTATCTCATAGTCACACAACAATACATGCCATACACATATAGTGATGAACAAAGCGCGTGTGTGTATATATATATATATATATATATATATATATATATCCAAAGATCAAATATTTGCTTATTTTTACACTTGCACTTTATAACGGTAGCATTGAAAATCAGTGTAAAAAACGTATTAACTTTCAAGAATGGCAATTTGTGCATTCATTGTGAGTAATAAATTATACATTCTGTGTGTACATTTTTGCAAAACTGGGAAGACAATGTCAAATTATTTCGTAACGAGCTCATAAAAACCACTGTAAAATCCCTACATTGCAATAGGAGATTTAATACTATAAGTAGTACAGGAAATATGCCTCCATGAGGCCTGCATATATACCAGTATTGAGTATTTATATACGTAGGCCTATTTTGGAACATGGGTGTATTTCGTAAACAAGTAATGGGGAGTTACCAAGGGTGAGCGCGGAAGAAAAGCATCACAATTATTATGTTATAACTCATCAACTTCAATGGCGAGATTGATAAGAGTTTCGTGCAGCATCGGCATCATTATCAGTGCAGCTTACAGAACAATGTGTTTATTTTAAAACGAATCACTGCTACTGTGTGTAGGACTCGGCGCTCCGACCTTGGACGTGGTGTAGTTGGGTAAAAGAGGTTCGGCCTGTGAAGAGGAATGGCGGTGGAGGAATGGGCTCTGCGTCGTGTAGTATCCGTACTGAAAGAATCGTTCACACGAGTGCGCAGTGAGCTTTTAGTGACAGCTGTACAAGAGTCTTTTTTGAATTATTATTCTATTTTCGTAATTTTAAAATGGTAAGGACTATGAAATGTAGCATCCAAAGAACAAAGTTATTCGTAGTAAAGGACGGGAGAAAAGAAGTCATGTTATCCAAAAATTTGATAAAGAAGCAATTTACAATTTTTTTTTGGACTTCCCACGCGTCAGTGAAACAGTAATAAAATCAATACATAAGGAAAACAATTTACCTAATGAATCATATCTATATTAAGCATTATCCACTCCAAGGAAGAAACGAGCAAGCATACCACAGCAAACTGTAGTCTCTGTTGACGTCTCTTATATATGTTTAATTCGAAACAATATTAATAATTTTAAAGTACTCGAAAAATATGTGCCAACAATCGCAAATTTATTACCAGACGCAAAAAAAAAATCAAATAAATTTTTCATTTTTCATTTACTGAACAGATGATTAAAAAAATGGGTTTCAAACGGAGAAAGTGTCAAGCTAAGCGCAAAATACTTGTAGAGAGAGTGGCTGTTGTGATATTGTGACATGACTGTTTTTGTTAAAATAAGACACACATGAAACTGTGCGCCAAATAGATTCCTTTGACGAAATCTGGGTTGATAGGAACTCAACTTTTTCAGAGTGTTCGCAAGGGTTTTGGTGTACGTGTAAGCAGTGGTGCGGGTAAAAGACACTCAAGTTCGTCCAGGGAGCAGGAATGGATTTGTTCTCTGAATGCAGAGCACGTTTATACACAGCTGGTTCTGTTAACGGTGGCTCTCACGGTCAAATGAACCATGTTTATTTGGCAAAGGGGGTGGCTCAAAAACTGCTTTCGAATATGCAAAACATTTTGTTTTTATTAATGGGTATTGTTCCATCTCACGCCATGCAAATATACAAACCACAGACAAAATATTCTTTGAATTGCGTTATGACATATTGGCCACAGAAGAAAGTTTGTAAATAATCTATGCACAAAGTTGGCTTTATAAACTTGTTGAAGTGAAAATATTAAGACAGAAATCATTTTACATAGATGCAGAACTAACAGCCTTCTGCCGCACGTTTCTCATAATACCGCCGTAGATGAGCGATCTGAATGAGATTTTGTTAGAATGGACGCAAATAAAGGTATTTGTTAGAATATAAATGTAACATGTGAAATAGATCACTTAAAACGGTTACAGAACTTAGAAACAGATATTTAATCAGTCGCTATACAACACAGTGAAGGGCATTGTAAAGGTGTAGAAAAAATAAATCCACAGTATTGGCTAACTGACTGCATTCTTCTGGACATAGTGGACGATGTAATGATCAGTGTTGGAGCCACAGCAGTAATAGTGACAGTGATAATATAAGTTGAGAAGCTGACAGCACGGCTTCTGAATGCGGCGAGTGTGGATCAGAGAAAGTCTTGGCGCAGCCACTATGAAATGGAGAATAATTTTTTCTCCGGAGAGTAGTCTGATACAACGCCATTATAGGCTGTTCACGGTAAAGTGAGCACTTTTTAATGCCCTTCTAAATTCTTCCTTTCGTCCTATTTCCATCTTCCTGCTGCTCTTTAATATAAATATTGCTTTGTGACGAATAAACACAGTGTATAGATTTCACCACCCTCAAAATTTAATGCCTGATGCTGCAATAATATATATTTATTTGTGGATAACGCCCGTCGGGAGGGCCTTAAAAAGTGCTCACTTTACCGTGAACAGCCTATACCTCTCTAATGTCGCCTGTTGCGTTTGAAAGAGAAGCGCGCGTGGGGCGACACTCGCCACCTTCTTGCACATTCCTTTCAGTGCTGAGACCATCACAGTAAGTATTGTCTTTGGTCGAAATCATGAGACTTCATGTCGTAACTTTACATGAGAAATGCGAATCCCTGTATTTCGCAAATCAACGCACTAAGAAATGCTAGTTACTCTCGTTTTATTTTGTGAATTATTCTCATATTCATGAAGTCCGTGAAGTTTAATGGTTTCCTTTACATACACGAAAAATCTTCAAATTTGTAATAAACCTACTTATTTAACATCAACACATTTTGTAACTATTTACACGATGATTGTCAAAATTATTGTAACTAGTGTGTTAAAGTATATAATTTGGTGCTCCCTATTATACCTTGCTTTTTATTTGCCGCATAGACTACATAAATAGCACCAAATACAGTCCATATTAATTAAGTGCTGCCGTATGTCCATATATTATTGTTACTTATTATAGCAATAATGCACACTATAGTACCATAAATATATAAAAACATTACGTTTTCTTTGGAGGCTTGAAGTACTTTAATAATTATGATAGAAATAATTACTTGACGTCAGTAAACAAGCAATGGGGCGAGCGAACACTGTCGGAGTGGGAATAATTTGTCAGAAGTCAGCGCGCGCAGTGATCAGAAAATCTCTGGATTGACGCAAAGAAGCGCCGTCTGACGTTCTGGAGGCCACGACAGGTAGGCGTTTGTCTAACGCAGACTACACTTCATTTTGGCAATCTTGGAACACGCATTTCCGCCAGACGGACGGCAGTCTGCAGTCTTGCTCAAGACAATGTGAAGTAGCAATCTGGGAATTAAGCCCCTGGATTAATGTTTGAAGATATGATCAGGCAGGCCTTCCAACTAATGTTTGATCATATTTCATAACATCCTGAACTCCAGGTACAAACTTTGTGAGATGATTACAAAATGCCAGAAACTACGTGAGATATTGATTTCACATAATCAAAATGATATACAAGACGGTGTTGAACTACAGGTGCAAACGATGTGAGGCGATTCTCTATGCAAATTATGATAGAAAACATTATACGAACAATTACATATACACGAGTCTAAACAACCTTTCTGTGAAAAATATTTTCTTTGACCAAAACCGGAAACCTATGAAAAATTGTGCCGTAATATCACCCCTTGCCTTGAGACAATAGATGGGAAGGGGGGAGTACGTTATTTTCCTACCAATTTGTGTGTAACCATAGGAGTAGTAGGATTTAGGGAAGTTGATGACAAGGGGATCGGAACCGCTGCCGGGGGAGCCGCCATGTTGTTACTTCACCCAGCCACCATCTTGGAAGTCATTGACTTTTACCCCTGGCCCATTTGACATTTTACCTTGACCCTGATGACCTTTGACCACAAAAAACACTACAAAACATTTTAAAATTCCAAAAAGTCCTCACAAAATTCGAAAAAATTAAAAAAATGTAGAAAATGTATTATTGTAATTAACTAAAATTATAAAAAAAATTATAAAAGAATTATTTAAAGGATCGTCAGAAAATTTCTAATTTTACCGAAACAGCCGACAGGGATAGGCGGCCCTGGTGAACAGGATCAGTGGCCCCGAGCCAGAATAGCATGACCTTGTCCTTTGACCTTTGACCTTGAAAATCCCAAATCCAAAAAAATAACAAAATTCAAGATATACCAAAATATAAAAAAGATCCCAAAATATTTATTATTAAAATTAAATGATTAAAAACTGTCTAAAATTATTAAAAACTATTTAAAAACTTATAAATTTAAAAAATCGTTCATTTACGAAGGTCCCTCCAGCACAATGCTCAGCAGACGACTGACTTCCTCACCCCGAGTATACGTAATTTTGCCTAAAGTCGTTTTGCCAAAAATTTGGCAAAACTATTTTAGGCAAAAGACTTTAGGCAAAACTATTTTAGGCAAAATAACTTTTTGGGAAACTAATCGAGGGGCTAGAATTTTAGGCAAAACGACTTTAGGCAGAACGACAGTTGCCTGTTGTAGGTAAATGAATTTTGTTTCCTGATTCAAGCCACGAGCTCTCTATGGTTGACATTTACGACCGACATAGGTGGCGCCACTAGTACAATATCTCGAAACAATAGAAGTGTTTGTCTTGTAAAGGTCATTAAGTTCAATGTAGTAGTAACAGATAGCGTTGCATGCCCTGGTTTTAAACAAACTAAAATATTCGTAAAATTTTCAGCCAGAAGTTTGCATACGAGCTCATAAAGTTAGACTTTATAAAAAGGTGGCTGAAATATAAAGCCATGTTTGATCCATCTCTCCTGATCGATCAACTTTTTATGTGTGTCATAAGAAAGACATAGTATTTCTGAAGATCCTGTATGTGTTACTCGGTATTAGATTGAAAATAGACCATGAAACTAACACTTAAGTGCGGCTTGATCTTGGGTCGAATGTTAGGGAAGTTAGAATGAATAAATAATGTGTTGTGTCTGAATACAGAAGATTAATGTCATTCAGTAATATATTGTATAATTTTTTCGTACAGTTTTGAAGTGTTGCGCGGAGGTGCTGTGACTCTGAGATGGCCTAGATAAAATATTTAAATCATAAATGACGCATTAATTTTTAAAATCTACAACTCTATCATCGATGTGTTGTACCTATATTAGATTTGTTTTTCCCACGGGATAATGTAATTTTATTCTTTTCTACATCACAAAGGCGTTTATTTGAACTAAGATGGCGAGATGGCAGTAAATCTTTGCAAATAATAAAATTAACTATGGCAGAATATAATCTTGCCAATAATCTGGAACAGGGCATGAAAATTATACGGTCACTTATTGTACATAAATTACTATTCATTAGATTTCAACTAGTTTCCCAAATTTTTTCGTGGAATAACTAGGGTGAAAATTTCGCACTTGTGTAGGAAAATAGTAATTGATCATAACGAAGTAAAACCAGAATTCTATAAAGGTACCATATTCTATTAAATAAATAACAGGTAGTTGTAAGCATATTTACTTGCCGATAAATATTCTTAAGTCAGTTTGTCTGTTACCTATCACATCTAATTAAACCAAGTTTTTCTGTTGGTTAATTTTTTTGCGAAAATCTCAATCGGTGACAATTTAATTTAATACTACAATGTGTTGACATAATGCAAAAAAAAAAACCTATTTGGCTTTAATTGTGCTGTGTTTTGCGATAAGAAATAATTATGAACGTTTCAACTGTCGTTGAATATGATAAATATGTTATTACAACTTTTGTTACCTTACGAAGTTGTGGTTGTAGTTTCATCCCTATAAATAAAATTAAAAAATTTGTGAAATTCAAAAATGATATTGTTTGTTGCAGCGTTACTGATTAATATTTTAATTTACATATAAAAATTGCTAATTAAATGCATTGTGACATGCGAATGCTAAACGAAATATTGCACTCATCAGCCACGTTGGGATTATACTTCCTGCTGAATAAAAGAAACAATTTTAAGTTACGTATTTCAATACATGATAAATACAGACTGAATGGAAGTTTGTTGGTCCTAGTTACAGTGAATTAGTCTCTGTACAAACTAGGAATCAGACTGAATGGAAGTTTGTTGGTCCTAGTTACAGTGAATTAGTCTCTGTACAAACTAGGAATCACTTGCATTGGCAATCTAAAAAAAGGTTTACCTAAAAATACTTGAACGAAATTTATAATATGGCTTCAGTATGGAAACCACAAACATAATTTTTGTAATGCTAATTACTAAGCAGTATTGTGATATTTCAAAAATTGATACTCTTTGATATCTTATACTTGGCACACAAGTTCTTGTCCGTTTAGTATCAGCCTATCGGCTAGCATTACCAAACCCTGTTGCCGCATATATCAAGCGTTGATCGCGTCATAATACTCGTCGTGAAATCTGAATGTTATAATACAAATTACAAATAAATACATAGGGAAGCCTTCGAATGAAGTAGAAATAATAAAACAAAGTTTTATATTCGTGAGTTTATATTATTTAGGAAACTGTCAGATCAGACAAAAAGCGATTATTTTTTTTTAGTTATTGAGGTCACGTATTTGGATTAACGTGAAAGTACCTTAGGAGATAAACACCCAGAGACATAGTTCTGGTTGTGCAGGACACAAAAATATCCTTCCAAATATTGGCAAAACTGTACTGACAGCTGCCGACAGGCACAGCTGTTCTCGTCATTATAAATCCCGGAAAAGACAGTTATGGTTGAACTGCATCTGGATTTCTTATGATGTTTTAGATCTCTAAGCTTTAGACATCTTCCGGAATAATTAAAAAATATATGAAATCCTGCTGAGCTACGCCTGGTGTCAGAGAGATTATTGTCCATCAAAAGCACTCCAGTTTAAAATTTAAATTATTTTAAAAACACAGAATTGTAAGTAAACTAATTATTGTAACGAAATATTATGGAGTTCTGTAAAATTTTAAATCTAATACTGGTAAAATAAAAGTCTCTTGTCGTTTCTTTGTTCGGTGAAGTATGTGTGTTACTTATTGTTGTTATGGATAATTGTAGCAAAACTTTAATAGTTGACAATAAAGTTTTCCCTAGTAAGACACTCTCAGTCCCACCGCTTGCAAGGAACACATACACCAAGTTTAAGGGGAAGAGGGCATTTGAAACACTAAGTCAGATAACATTGCAAAACACGTCGACAAAGATGAGGCCATTGTGGAATGTGTTGAACATTTTCCGTCAGTATACCTGTGTGAGAAAGCATAGCTCAGTACGGAGCAGTTGTGTTATGTTGGTGAAAATGAATACTGTATATCGACCATTTAATATTTTCCTCGTAGCCACAACTTCCAAAACTAAAATTATTTTATGGGCCAAATCTCGGGCAAGAGTGAGGGAAATGGGGAATTAACGTGCTGATTCATGAAGTTACATGAAATATTCCTAATAATAATAATAAGAGTATAAGTCACATATCACATTTGTTGCTATTTACCGACGGTTTAATGGAAAGGTACTTTGAATATCATATAGAAGTTAATACTCCCCAGTTCGATATGACAGTGATCAGTCGGAGTCGACTTATTTACCACACCATTTAAGGCTGTGTAGTGCAGCTGCCTAATCTCTGTGCATGGTATATAAAATTCTCCCAACGTAGTCGGAGACAAATTATGTAGCTCAGACAGTGCGACAACAGCTAAGGTCTCGCTTGGACGATCAGCTATTAAGTGCTTATTCCTTTTATATAACACACCATTAATACTGGTAGTTTTTGGCAGATGTGCAGCGGCAGTCTTCCTGGCTTGTGTATAGTTGGTATTTTTTAATTATTAACTATAGAATAATTTCAGTAGTTCTAGTGATCTGATTTTACTTTCTTGGTAGGATATTAGTTAGTAGTTTGTTTCACACAAGGATAATAATTATTTTGTTCAAAGAGCTGAGATTCTATTGAATATATTTCACATAAATGAAACGAATCTTGTGATAATTCCTAATTTCTCCTAATACGAACTGCCATGTGAAATTTTAAGATGTAATCCCATAAATTCATAATTAATCGGTTGATTATATTTCGGAAGTCCTTAACAGGAATTTTAATCCCCTTAGCCGAGGCATATGCACTTCTTCATATATTACACACATACTTGGATAATTTTTCATGCAGTAACTTTTAGAAAAATTTTGTAGCAGTATTCGATGTTACATAATTATTAATTGGCTTCCTCACGTGGGCTGCATAACACAACAGTCGCACATATCAAACGCTATGCCACAGCGTTTCTAGCTTTGCTTATATTGAAATCAGAGGTCTTCGTTATCCTTTCTGTAATAGAATAATTGCCAATTCATAAAAATAAATGGCAAAGAGAAATAATTTAATTTACATCAAAATGATGTATCTGCTGTGTCGACTTCTCTGTTATAGGTTAAAGTTAACCTGTTTTCCTATCCAATGCGAAACCTATGATTTTTTAAAGTTTCTATCATATTCCTTGCTGTAACGGATGCACACAGATGGTGTAGGTATTTAATGTTGAATTTCTAGAGGGTGCCAATAACCATAAACTTGTTCACCTACCAACAATACTGCACCGGGCAGTACTACAACTGCAGCCTAAGTAGTGTTAGACTTTTCCACTGACATATTTCAAGTCAGGTATTCTGTTTGATCACACTCGTTTTTAAATTTGTTGTTTTATTGTTGTGTTTGGAAACCACGGTTTCTATGGGTAGACTACTGCTTTTAAACGGGATAACTATAATTGAAGTGAATTTTACAAATTGTATAAATCTTTTCTCTAAAAAAAACACCAAGTAATAATTTATAGTTCAAATGCTTCGTGAAATTACAAAATTAATTAAGAGTGACCTGTTTCTAAGCAGCCTATTTGCATTTCCACCGTATCACATGTTCTTTACAAACGTAAACTGACTATGGATCCAATACGTCATGATGACACATCGACAGTAGATTGAAGGTAGTTAGGTTGGGTCATAATGTCTCGTCGACAGAGAGGTAATTAGAGATAAAGCAATTTGCTCATACGAGCAGGAACAGGAAATGAATCGGCCGCTGTCTGTATTGATTTCAGCGAACCATGAGAAAATGAAAACAGGAATACCGGACCCGGAATCAAAGCCACGTGTCTTCCCGAATGTTAGTCAAGTGACTTTACTGCGCCACTACGCTCGGTAGAGTGACACTTCACAACAGAGTAATCAGATATATATCGTATTATCTCCCGGAGTGTCGACTTACAGGGAAAGAGTATCATTAATTAAAACAAATTACAGTTCATATTTTATTTATAAAGGGCGTCATTACTCTCTGTGGTAATTTTATACACACTAGGTAAAATGTTATACAGCACAAGATGTTGAATAAAAAGTTGACCCCATTATTTATTTTCACTTGCATAAATTGTGCATTGTGTAAATAAATGAAAAAGTATTATACGTTTAATTAACATGTAATATGTGTTAAAGAACTTCTTATACGATACGGATACAATTATGTATAGAGCACATACGACAACGTCACAGAGAAGGCCGTATGGTGATGAAGATTGAGACGCACACGTTGAGGGTGTACGCACATTCTGGACCGGCACTCAGCTCAGTCATTCAGACTACGTAGAGAATAATAAAGCAAAGCAATGAAGAGAAAGAAGCAATCCACTATCTTTAAATATAGCCTACATAGTTTCAGACCGTAAAATATCAACTCGACTCTCGGACTTTAACTTAAATACAGAATATTTAAAATGGGCATTGGAAAGTGTATCGCAGATTCATAATTAAAAATAATTTATTGCAACATTCTCTACAATAAAACGACCCATTAATTCATTCAGCCCTTATTTCCCCGATATTTTGTGTTTCGCAATGTAAAGTAATGTTTGGCCGTCACTGTATACAGAGAATAATGTCCAATAATATTCACTGCAATTAACTGACTGTTTTACTGTTAAATTTCTCTAGATTATATATTACACACGTCACTTTCAGAGAATACAAATTCGAAATCTCATTGTTCGTACTAACAAAGTAATTATTCTGGCTTATTAAGTGTGTCACAGATTAAAACTTTACATAACACAGCACCTGAAATCGAATTAAGGAGGGATCCGGTTAAGTTAAAAGTATTGTGAACATCTTGAATTATATAATAACGGTCCTCAACACAAGCTAAATTAGGCTATGAAAAGATTTTAAGGTTACTATTAAACACTGATAAAATGATCCATCTATAAATTTATCGAACCACTCCGTGAAGCTGCAAGGTTCAGGACATCAGGGCGAAAATACCACATGACTGATAAGAAGATCATGTGGAAGCAGTGATGTATAAAATCTTCGATTCGCGTACAAATTTTTAACGTTAAAATATTATCGCATTTATCCACGTCCAAAAGAACATATTCCGGTAGGATTTGTAAACGTAGATTATCACCAAGCTGTTGATGACCTCATGTTGATGTTGGAGTGCAAACGTCTATTTCCCGTTCTCTCTGCACGAGGGAAGTGTCTGGAAAGACGTCCAACCTCTAATGTTTGGTCTACACTGTTTCTACTACCATGGACGCGTAGTGAATGTGTGACGTCACGGCTAGGTGTCATTGGACGATATCTGCAAGGAAATTTACGAGGAGTGACGTAATTCATTTTCGTGTATTTAGGACTGTGTGAAAATATTGGCCTCGTGGAGGGGAAGGATGCAAGTATTTAAAACGGGTACACCTACATTCAGGGTGAACAAGGCTGCTGACCTTCGAAGATGGTAGACGTTATAAGATAAGTTTCGGAATATGTAAGGGCCCTTCAGGTGCGGTCGCATTAGATGGGTTATGTTTGCCTGTTTATATACACCTCACAAAATGTTTGAAATATACATAACGAAAGCAAAAAGGTATGGAATACACATAATAGAATCCAGAGAATAAGCCTCACTCAGCTACTTTTTAGGCTTAAATAGTATTTTATGAGGTCAGTCAAGGAGCAACTGGAGATGTTAATGGTGACTTATTACAAGCATGCTATGATGTGGTGTGTTAGGTACCTGTACAGTTCACATAGAGGCCATACGTGGTACTAAGCTGCAGTGGGGTGAAAGAAAACTTCCCTTGTCAGAGACACCATTATGTTAGTTTGTCCTGTAGTGTTTAATCGTCTGTGATATTGGACAAATAGTTTATGTTGTACAAATGCAATGAATTTCACTTTTCGTATCGTAATCGCTGGTATCTTCATTGGTCAGACAGTGGAGGAGGTAGCGGGATGTTTGGGCCATTAGTCCGCTTGAACTAGTTTAAATTTCCCGCCACTTTTTAGCAACGCTGTTGATGGTGGCGCCATCTACACTGTAGCAGTGCTGCCGGAATATACACGACTAATTCCGCTTTGTTTTCGTATCTGTAATTTGCAAATCCAATGTCTTCCTTAAAATACAGACCGCATTGATCCCGAGCCCAAACATTTTGGTTATCCATAAATTTTTTGATCTTAACCAGCCCGGAACCGTGGGTTACCCGTGACAAATGAATATTTTAAGACAGAACACAATTAGAATCAAGAGCCTCGCTGTCTTCCATGGCAAACGAAAGTAAATTTAACGTGCATTTAATACATATATAACCCATGTGCATTGTGTTACAGGAATAAAATTTCAAATATTGAAAGTTAGCTTTATGTCAGCCCGAAAGCGTATTTCAAATGATTTCTAAACAAAAGATATTTACACATAATACCATAAATAATTTACTGAAATTTGCGGGGCTTTTATACAGAGAGCTGTGTTTGAATAGTATTATTTATTACAGTTTTTGTAACTGCAAATAACGTAGACTTACTGGTCCTCTTTCGGATATGCCTGTGAAGAAACCAAGCAAAAATTTTCCAAGCTTACATACAGATGCACTATAAAACATTAAATGGTTATAATAATATTAATGAATTATTGCTCAGAAGATCCATACTACGCGTATACTTGCCTATAATGATTATGCATCACACAGCCTTGCGATGGCTAATTTGCTCGCGCGTGAAAGGATGACGGGTGATTGATATTCCAAACACAAACTTTGGCAGTACAGGTGGTTTCTGAAGCCACAGTACGTTTATGGTGTCCTAACATGTCGCTTTTATGCACTACAGAACTATGTACAAAACAAACTAAACATTTATTTACAAACCCATGCATTGCGAAAGTTTTCGAATGGTATTTAATGCATACAATGTCATGAAACAGAATATAGGCCGTTCACAATAAAGTGAGCACTTTTGAAGCCTTAGTTAATTTTATCTCTCAACAAATTTATATCCTTCTCCCACTTGTTAATGTAAACCCTGCCATGTGAGTAATAAACACAATGCATACATTCACCATACCCAAAACCAAACGTCCGAGGCTACAATGAAATGTATTCATTGGTTATTATGTCGAAACAGCTTTAAAAAGTGCTCACTTCACAGTGAACGGCCTATACAATAAATGGTTAAAATATGTTAATATTCTTTATTATCATGCGCCCATCCTCATCTATGTGGTAATACTCAGTTACAATAAACAACTTGTTGTCATATTGGCAAAGAGTAGATATATAATGCGGGAGCTAGTGCAGCGCATTAGATCATCAAAAATCAAGCAATTTTAGCCAAATTTTAGTGTTTTCAAGCAACTTTTTCATGGTTTTCCATCGAAAAATCGAGCAAATTACCCCTAAATTCGACTAATTTTATCGTTTTCAATAAACTTTTTCAATATTCTAGAAACCCCATTTGAGAACAACTATCGATTATCAAAAACAAGCAAATTTAAGCTAAAAACAAGCAAAATGAAGCTAAAATCAAATGAAATATTATCTTATTAATCTTTACAGTTTATATCCGAAGCTCTACTAATATTTGAAAAACTTCTATTTGCTCTAGATTTTCACCAATATTTCAAAGTTCTTATTTATAGTCAATGTTTTCTAAAATTGATAATTGTAAGTTTTGAAAATTTGAATGAAATTTGTGAACTATATTTTTAAGATCTTCATATACCATATCTAATCTACAGGAAGGCGGCCTTGAAACATCACCAACTTTTAAAATGTTAGTCAAACTGCATGGAAAAAAAGGCATTTTTGTTTTATATATAAAGAAAATAAATTTATTTAAATAAAGAAACAATTAATTTAGAATAATGAAGATTATTATTTATTTCATCAAATAATCCATCTATATTTCTAATAACTCGTAAAACTTTTAAAAGTAACCACCTTACTATAAGTCTAAAATAATCTATTAAATTATCAAAACATTGTGTTCATTCTTAAATTTAATAATTATATATATATATATATATATATATATATATATATATATATATATATATATTCAGTAATTCTTTCTTTCAAATAATAAGTAAGATTTCTTTTACTAATTAAAACAACATTACAAATGTCTACTGCTTCAACAGCTTTATCAAAATCAACAATAATTTTTATGTTAGTTTTTTCTTTGACTACAGTAGTTTTCTATATAAACAATCTAAAACATACAACGGTATTCGCCCCCAAAATGAGTAGTAATTAGTATTACCATCAAAGTTTATAGTTAGTTTACAATAAAATTCATTATTTCTATAGTCGGTATATAGTTTAGTTTTTGAATTTCTAAAATCATTATAAGAATGTAATTGTTTTATGCAAACACCGTTTCCAATGTTTAGATTCCAGTTTTCTTTAGGAAAAATTTCATTGATACCGTTTTTAACATAAATATTTCTTACATTACATTGATCAAACATAGAAGCATGTTTATGCTGTTCAGCATGATTTCTTCTATTAAGTTGAAAATCTACAATTACAAAATCGGGCACATGAAATTGCAAATTATTAAACTGATCTTTTATATCAAAGTTAAAAACAGTTGATCCAGTAGGAAATTCTCTTTTTTTTTAATTGCCAATAATCAATCTAATAGGCATTTTTGGATCTTTGTAAATTTTTCTTTAATTGCAATGGCTGTGTTAGGTTCATATTCAACAATAGACAACATGATTTCTAATTTTTGAATATATAAATTTTACCATGATAAGAACAATGTTTCTTAACATTATCTTATTTAGCTAAGCTTATGCGTGAGACGGACTATTGCACAAGATGGACACACCGTGTTATTGAATATTTATTTTTATTCAAATTTACCTACGAAATAGCGATCATGAAAACACGAGAACTTATTTAATAAAGCTGAAAAGGGATAGTATAAACTTCATCTTCGAATTTTCTTACAAATCTTCGTAATGAAAATGTATGACCAGAAATAAAAAATCAAAACTAGATATTACATGGACGACTACTAAACGAATATTTTAATTTGTAGGTTTTCAAATATACCTGTTTTTCCAATGTGGGACTGAAATGACTAAATAATTAGATAATGTTTGATTACGGTCACAGATGTGACACTAATCATGCAAGAAAAATAAGTGGGATTTAGAAATAACTGTTAAAATGTTCCATATGTCATGCCTAGCTTGGTTTTTAAATATTGACTCCAAGAATTAAGTTAATGAGGAAAATACATAAATCCAAGATAGCAAGGATAATTCCCCCCTTAAAGTAGCATTTTCTTACAATCGCATGAACAATGAGCAAAGTCACCGTGTAAAACTCTTCAAACACAGGGAATATTCGCTCGCGTATAATAGGCATACTTTAGAGAAAAACGATTTCCTTTCAACTTTCAAGCCTATTTAATTAATTTAGTTACAAATAATGTGCAGCCAGTTTGTGGTCTTTTTTTATGGCTCCGCTAGGTGAGAAGTATTTAAATGTGATATTTTCAGCCTGTGATGTTTATATAATAATAATAATAGTTACAAAAACAGTTTCCAAAAATTTAGGTCTTTGTTAGAAACAGTAACTGTTTCCACAAACGCGATTTTATTTTATCTACAAATATCTGTTTTGAAAACGTACCGTTATCACCCTGTGCGAATACAAAAATTGTAGCTGGAAATATTGCTGTGGATGGTAAACACAAATCTTATGTCGGATTTCATCATTGCTGGAACTGCTGTCACAAGGAACATAACATTTTTCTGCAATACAGCAAATCTCTAATAACCATATTATTCCAACATATGAATTTATTCACTTTAACTTTTACCTGCATTATGCGAAACGAAACATTAGAAATTCAAAAGTTAATTTATCATGAAAACAACGCTGAACACAGACGTACAAGCTATGCCACGCCATTTTTAAGCGTTTTATGAATGCCAATTTTACAGTCGCAACACGTACAGCAAGATAACAATACAAATTTACAGTCCATACGAAAATTAAGAATTTAATACTAGAAGTAACCAAATAAATCGTTTAAAAATAACCATGATACAACAGCCCAAAAATAAATAGGTACAATATAATTGTGTCTAATATTTCTATGTATGATCAAATATTGCTATAACAACTTGGGAACTTCTCATGTGAAAGCTGTTGCGAGCAGAGACAGCATAGACGTAGTAGCCCCCAGTCCCTCCTGACAGGCAGGCAGCACTGTGTACAGTGTTTCACTTTTACTTAACACGTACGACGGCTCTGCTTTAAGTAACCTATTAACCCACTACATGTCCCCCACACACCACTTTACACTTAACTCTGCCATGAACCCATCAAGATATACTGTTAAATATTTTGAAATATAAAATCTTTGCTAATATGCAAATTTTTACTTCGGTGTATTTAAAACGAAAATTAATTATAGTGGTGGTGAATATAATAAGTACACTTAAAACAAGGCCTTAAAAAATAAAAAATGTCTCCATATTAAAGGCAAAAATAAGTTCACGTGTTGTTTTCTGCTGAACGCATGTAGTTCCTGGCAGAGGTTTTTTTTATGAGGTTGCTCTCAAAAGTATTATAATAAGCTTGAAGCACTTAGGCTTACAGGAGAGGGCAGGCGAAGTTGTTATTTGATGGGCCATTTCGCTTCCAATATGACAATACGCTTCTGGCACTTCAATCACAAGATTTTTTTCAAAAAATACCTCATGCCATATCAAAGGTTTATAAAAAAATTACAACATATATTATTTATTCTTAAATTAAAGTTATATAGTTTAATTAATTTTCAAATTATTTCATTAATTTATTTTTTACATTTATCGAAGCAGATATCTTCGTCATTAATTATTGTCAAAGTAAATTTAAGGTAATTGTAATTTTTAGCAAGGGGAGTGACACGTATACATTGTAAAACAATTGAAGTTGGCATACCACATTTAATTTTTTTTCCTCAAACTCATCTGTAAAGCAAAATGCAAAGCTAAATTGACTAAATATATTTCTTGTTAGCCTTGGCAGGCATGTGCATAGGCAGATAGGTAGGTAGTTAGGTAGGTAAGCAAACACCCAGGAATGCAGGTAGCTGGAAGGTAGGTGGGAAAGTAGGTAAGCAGGCAAGCAAGTAGGTATGTATGCTGGCAAGTAGGTTGGTAGTTAGGAAGGTAGTCAGTTAGGCAGGCTGTTAGGAAGGCAGATAGGCGGGTAGTTAGGTAGGAATGTATAAAGGTAGACAGGCGGGATGGTAGGAAGGCAGTTAGGCAGTAATTAAGGTAGGCAGGACAGAATGTATATAGTTAGGCAATCAATCGAGTATGCAGGTAGGTATGTAGGTGGGCAGGCAAGGAGGTAGGTATTTAGGCTGGTTGGCAGGCTGGTAGTCATGCAAGAAAGCATGTAGGTTGGTTGGTAGTTTTGTATGTAGGCAGAAATGCAGGCAGTTATATAGGTAGGTAGCTTGGCAGAAAGGTAATCATTTAAGTAGGTTGACTGACAGTCAGCAGGTATTAAGTAGGTAGAAAGGCAGGTGGGTAGGTAGGCATGCAGGCAGTTATTTAATTATGTATGTATATAAATAGGCAGGCAGGTTGGTATGTAGTCTAGTAAGCAGGACTTAATGTAGATAGTTAGGCAGGCAGGTAGGCATCTAGGAAGGTGGGCATTTAGGTATGTATGTTGGTAGCCAGGTAGGCATTTAGGCTGGTAGACAGGTAGAATTGCAGGTGTGACGGAAGTTAGTTAGGCATGTATGCAAGTAGGCAGTTATACAGTTAGATAACAAGTACGGCATCAGTCAGGTAGGTAAGTTGGTAGTAAGGCATGTAACTAGGCAGGTATGTAGGTAGGCATGCAGAAAGGTAGGTATGTATTTAGTTTGGCAGGTTCGTAGATAGGAAGGAAGGCAGGCAGGAAGGAAGGAATGTAGGAATTATTGTGGGTAGGTAGGCAGATATGCAGTTTGGTAAGTAGGCATGAAGCCGCGAAAGAAGGCAGGATGTTATGTAAGAATGTAGACAGGCATGGGAGCAGACTGGTAGGAAGTTTAGCATGCAGGTAGGTAGTTAGGCATGTATGTATGCAGTTAGGCAGGTAGGTAAGTAAGAAGGTAGTTAGGGAGAAATACACTTATTTAGGTAGTTATATAGGCAGTAAGTTATGTAAGTAGGCACATAGGTAAGTATGTGGGTTGGTAAGTTAGAAACAATGTAGGAAGATAGGTAGGTTGGTAGTTAAGAAGGTAGGTACATAGATAGCTAGTAGGTTGGGTTTTTAGGTAGAAGGTAGGTAAGTAATAGTTAGGTAGGAGGTGGATAAATATGTAGGTAATCAGGTAGGTAGGCATGTAGGTAGGTACTTAGGTGTGTAGGTATGTAGAAGATAAGCAGACTGGTAGACGGTTAGGTAGATGTGTATTTATGCTTGTAGTCATGTAGGTAGGTAAGTAGGAAGGCAGTCATGTGGTTAGGTTAGTAGACAGGTAGACAGGAATAAATATAGGCAGATAAGCAGCTATCAAGTATGCATGTAGGTACATAGATAGCTAAGTAGGCAGGAAAAAGGTAGCTAGGCAGTTAGGTAGGTAACCAGGCAGGTAGTGAGGTAGGTAGTTATGTAGGTGACAGGTATGGATGCAGATATGTGGGCAGGTAGGCAGTAATGTATATAAGTGGGAATTTACCTACGTAGGAAGTACATAAATAGATAGGTAATTAGGCAGGCTGGCAGACAGTTAGGTAGCTAAAAATATACTTAGGTATGTAGGTAGCGGGCTGGCAGGGAGGCAGGTAGTTATGCAGTTATGTGGGAATGTAAGCAGGTAAGTAGAAAAGTTGGTAGACAATCAGGTAGGTAGAGAGGCAGGTAGGCATGTAATTAGTTATGTTTGTAGTTATGCAGGTAGGTGGGTTGGAAGGTATGTAGTATGTACACAGGTAGGCAGGTGGGTACGTAGGTGATAGGTATGTACGGTAACATGTAGGTAGGCAGTAAGTAGGAAGGTGGGTAGTTAGACAGGTAGGCAGGTAGGTTGAAAATTTTAGGTTGTTAGGCAGGTAGTTAGGAAGGTGAATGTTAGGAAGGCATACAGGTAGGTAAGCAGGTAGGAATTTAGATTGATTGGCATGTAAATAGGTATGATGGAAGTCAGATAGGTAGGTATGTGCGTAGGTAGGCAGATAAGTAGGTTTTAGGTAGGAAGGTAGGCAGGTAGGGAGGTATGTATTTTGGTAGGTAGTCATGCTGGTAGATCATTAGGTTAGCAGGAAGGTTGGTAGGCAGTAAGGTGGATAGGTAAATATGTAAGTTTGAAGTTATTTAGGTAGGTATGTGCTTAGGTATGTACCGTATGTGTGTAGTTATGTAAGACATAGTTACATGGAAGTTAGGAAGTTGGTAGTTATGCAGGTAGGCAGCCAGGTAGGTATGCGCTTAGGTAGATAGGTGAGAAGATATAAAACCTGGCAGTCAGTTAGGTATGATAATAAGCAGGTAGGTGGGTAAGTAGGAAGTAAGGATTTTTGTATATAGATAGTTAGATATGTAGGTAGGAAGGCTGGTAATTATGTAAGTAGGCAAAAAATCAAGGTAGTTAGGGAAGTAAGTAGGCAGGCAAGCTGCCAGGTATGTATGCAGGTAGGCATGTAAGTATGTAGGTAGTCAGGTAGGCAGCTAGGCAGTTATGTCGGTAGTCAGGTATTCATGTAGGTAGTTATGTAATTGGCAGTTGTGAAGAAAGGAAGGTTAGCAGGTGTTGAGGGATGTATATAGGCAGGTAGGTAGACATGCACACAGCTAGGTACGTATTTCTGTAGGTAGGCATTTAGGCAGGTTGGAAGATAGGTAGGTTTGTAGGTAGACATTTTGGTATTATTAAGGTAGGCAGGAAGGCCGACAGGTATTTAGTTAGGAAGGTAACATGCAGGGCAGCAGGCAGTTATTAAGTATTTGCATTTAGGCATCTAGGTAGGTAGGGATGTATGTAAGTAGGCATATATGCAGGCAAATTGTTAGGTTGGTGAGTAGGTATTTAGGTAGGCAGGTAGATAGGCATAGGTAGTGATGTAGTTATGTAGGCAGCTAGGCAGGTTGGTAAGTAGGCAGGTAGGTATTTATGTAGGTAAGTAGGTTGGTGGGTAGTGATGTATGAAGATAGGTAGGCATGTAGGTAGGCAGGTAGGTATGTAGATAGCTTGGAAGAAAGGTAGATAGGTCGCAGGTGGTTAAGTGGTAGGTAGGAGGTCGGTATTTTGGTAGGTATTTAGATATGTTGATAAGCCTTCTGGCAGGCAGGTAGGAAGTCGGGTATGTATGTAGGTAGTCATGATAAAGGTAGGTAAGCAAGTAGCTAGGCAGGTAGGCATTCAGGTGTGTAGTTAAGTAGGCAGGTATGTAGGTTGGAAGGTAGGTAGATAAGTAGGCATGTAGTTACATAGATAAGTAGGAAGGACTTAGGCAGGAAGATAGTTAGGTAGGTATGTAGGCATGCAGGAAGTAAGGTAAAAGATAGGCAGGCACATAGGTAGTTAAGTAGGTATTCAGTCAGGCAGGTAGGTAGGTAGGTTTGCAGTTAGACAGGCAGCAATCAACCAGGTAGGAAGGTAGGTTGACATTTAGGCATGTAGTTAGTACGATAGGAAGGTAGGTAGGAAGTAAGGTAGATAAATATGTAGTTAGATAAGAATGGCAGAGAGGTAGTGGTATTCAGGTAGCCTAGTAAATATGTATGTAGGTAGGTATGCAGGAAGTTATTGTGGTTGGCAGACAGGCAGACAGGTAGGTAGTTAGTAAGGCCTGTGGGTAGGAAAGTATATATGTAGGCAGGAAGGTAGATAATTAGTTAGGTAGGTGTGTAGGTAAGAAAGCTGGCATGTAGGTAGTTAGAAATGTAGGCAGGAATGTACATAGATAGGAAAAGAGGTATGTAGGTAGGGAGATAAGAAGGCAGATCGGTAGGTAGGCAGGCAGGTAGGCATGTAGGTAAGAAGGTATGTAGGTAAGAAGTTATGTAGGTACCAGAAGTTATTTAGGTAGTGAGGTATGTAGGTAGGAAAGTAGGTAGGCAGGTAGGCAGGTATGTAGGTAAGCATGCAGGCAGGAAGTTGGGTCATTAGATAAGTATGTAGGTACGCTGGTGGGCAGGCAGAGAGGTATGTCGGAAGATAGGTATGCAGCTAGGCAATAAGGTAGTTAGGCAGGTAGGCAGAGAGTTATTTAGGTATGTAGGTAGGCAGGTAAGTAGGAAACTAGGTAGTTATGTAGGTCGGTTTAAAAAATTAGTTTGTAGATCGGTAGTTAGTTAGTTAGGCATGTAGGTACATAGATAGTTATGTAGGTAGACATGTAAGTACATAGTTGGTTAGGTATGTGATAGATAGACGTTTGGTAGGTAGGTATTCAGGTCGGCAGCAGTTTCGGCTGCTGAGGTAGGGCTGCGGGGTTCAACCCCCTTAATAAAATCTCAGAACGCAGACCTCAACTTATCTGTTACTCAGCAAAAAATACTGTGTACGAATACGGAGGTTATTTCGCAGCCAATAATCTTGTGATAGACGGGACTCTTGTCATGAGAGAAATGTTTTTCGGAATGTCGAGTGGTGGGCTACAGATTCTTGCCCGGAAGTGGGTGGAGCGAGTAGAGAGAGAGATGAGTAGAGTAGAGAGAATTCTTTAAACAAGCAATTACCACTGGGTCTATTTAAAAAAAAATTGTAATGATATGAGTTAGGATCGCCACAGTCCCCCCCCCCCCCAGAGTTTTAAAAGTCACCGGCCGCCACTGGTTGGCAGGCAGGTAGATGCATACCTAGGTAGGTAAGTATGCAGGTAAGCATGTTGGCAGGCAGTCAGATAGTTAGGTATATAAGCAGGTAGGTCGTTAATTAGGTAGGAAACTGGGCAGGTAGGTGTGTAGTTAGGTATGAAGGCAGGTAGGCAGTAAGGTATGTAGATTGGAAGGTAGACAGGTAGTTTGGTAATTAGGCAGGCAGATAGATAGGCGAGTAGGTAGATAGGTAAAAATGTAGGCAGGTAGGTATTTAGATATGTATATAAGTTGTTAGGAAGGAAGTTAGTCAGGAAGTTATGTAGTGAAATTGGATGGCAGGCAAGCAGGGAGTTAAGTAGGTGTTCAGGCTGTTAGGCATTTATATATGTAGGTAGGCACTCAGTCAGGAAAATTGTTAAGTAGGTAGGCACATAGCCAAGTAGAAACATAGGTAGGTAGGCAGGTAGGTAGGTAGGAATGTGGTTAGGCTTTTACCTAGGAACGAAAGTAGCTAAATAGGCAATTAGGCAGGTAGGGTAGTTGGGTAGTTATGTATTTATGTTGACATGTAGGCTGGTAGGTATTAGGTATATAGGCAGGTAGGTTGGTAGGCATGCAGGCAGGAAGATTGCCTGGTGTGTGTATGTAGGTTGTCAGGCAGGTAGGCAGATAGGTATGTAGTTAGGCAAGTTGGAAGGGATGCATATGGGTAGGTAAATATTCAGGTGGATAGGTTAGGTATGTAGGCAGGCAGGTAGGTAACTGTACGGGTAAAAAGTAAGGTAAGCATTCAGGCAGCTAATTAGTTGGTATATAGGAAGGTTAACATGTAAGTAGGAGAGATATAAAATAGGGAATATTATAGTAAGGTATGTAAATAGGTGTTTATGTAGTTAGGCAGGTAAGAAGGCATGTAATCATGTATTTTGTTAAGCAGGCCGGCAAGTAGGAAGGCAGGTAGGCAAAAATCATGTAGGTCATTGCGCAGGTACGCAGGTAGGCATGTATTTAGTTATGTAGATAGGCAATTATGTAGGTAGGCATGTATTCACGAAGGCTAGAAGGTTTGCAGGTAAGTAAGCAGATATGCGAGTTCGTATATATGTAGTTAGGTATGTATGTAGGTAGGAAGCACGTATGTAGGCAGGAGTATATGCAAAAGACCGATTCTAGCGCAGTCCATAATTAAGCTAAAAATCATGGAATTTAAGTCTACAAATCATGAATTTTCATCAATTTTTCATGGTTTCAAGTAATCTCATTTGTACCAATTCTTACATCTAAAAAAAAAAGCAAATTTGTCTCAAAATAAAGAGAATTTACCACTTATTTCAAAAATAGCGTGCAGGGCATTGCACAAGGTAAAAACAAACAAAACTACCCGAAAATTATGTAAATTTAAGCTAAAATCAAACAAATTTATCACGTTTTTAAAGTAAATTTTTCATGGTTTTAAGGCTTTGTGCAGCCTAAAAACATTAAATTTTAAGCTAAAATCAAACGAATTTTTTCACTTTTTCAAGCTAATTTTCACCTTTTCTAGAAAAACTATTTTTTTAAGCGAGTAATCTAAATGTAGCAAATTGAGCTAAAAATTCATGCAAAATAAGGTAAAATCGAGTGAAATATTGAAAAAATATATAATTGAATGAATTTAAAAAAATTCAATATCATGCATAAAATTTAAATTTTTCATCACTTTTAAACCTCTATGCATCATAAAAATTTCTTTCTCATTTATTAGTTTATAGGCATTTTTATCAAACATGTTTACATAATGATCTGGTATATTATTTTTATAAATCGCTTCTAGAATACAGCTAATCCTTTTTCCAAAATTATTATTATAATTTTGAAAACCTGTAGCAGCAAACAATTTATTTTGTTCAAGATCTTGTAGTTTAGTCAGTTCAAACGAATTGTTTAACTTCTTGAGAATAGAGTGCTTTTTTATGTTAATTTGAAAGTAAAAAAATTATAAAAGGAAATTATTTTTTCAGTCTCTTATATTTAATTAATTTCTGAATAAATAAAATGGAAACCATGCTCGAAATGGACAATAATACCATATCTAAGCAATTTTAAAAAAATGTGGTGAAGTATTAAACATAGAAAGTTTTACCTCACATAAATATACAAAAAAAAATCAATACCTGTAAAAAAAATGTGCCGCCGAATATGCTAGAAAACGTTACGAAATAAATGAAGAGGAAATACCAAGTCGATATGAGTTTAAAAAAAAAATAGAAAATGAGATGTGATTGTGGAAAGTATTTTATAAATTAACTCTCAAAAGACATAAAAATAGTAAAACACACAATACAGAATCGGATATTTTGAATGAAATCCAAAATGGTGATAATCAATCAAAAAATGTAAAGATTGTAATGAGAATATATCAATAAAATTATTTTCTGCTAATAAAAATACATACGATAAATGTATATCAAAATATAAAAATTGTATTGGTGAACATATGAAGAACTCTATGAGGGAATATAATCACAGCAAGAAATTATCCATTTAAAAACTTTATAATAACTATCAATATTTATCATCAATTGTTCGATATATTCTATCGTTTTATGTCTCTAATTGTTTATATTTTTAATTTTATTCATAAATTCGTTTTCTATTAAATTCAACTATAAATAATGGAGGCTTATATAACAGCTTATTTGAACGATGTGAGAGAGAGAGGCAGCTGAGAGGAGTTGCTAGATATTTTACAATAAAATATATAAACAGAGTATGGAAAAACAATTTAAATAGAACTCTTAAGCCAGTTACTAAGCAATGGCTTATAGAGAAGAGGAGAGAAAAAATATTGCAAAATTGGATGAGGAGAGAAAAAGAAACTTTCAAAATTGATCATTTTCAAAAGTCAAATATGCATATAAACAAGATTAAAATTAATTAAAGAAAATATTTTCACCCTTCAATAATTAATTAGTTAACAAAAAATTACAATAACCAATAAAAATAACTTAATTAATAAAGCTTTTAAAGATAGCTTATCAACTTATAACATTGAAAATAACTTTAATTTAGAAGAGCCTATTCATTTTTAGATCAGTAAAAAATAGGGTTTTTGAAATAATACACAATAAACTTAAAATATTTAGAGGGTTGAAAACCAGCATAAAATTATTTACCAAGTGTTTCAAGTCGGAAATTAATCAAGTAGAATTTGCATTTAAGTCATTTAAACATATAATATTAAACGAAGGAGAATTTACGAAGATTTATAAAATTATAAAACTGGAATTACTTACAAAATTGTCTGAATTTCAAAAAAGATGTTCTGGATGCGCTTAGATAAAATAATTGGAATAAAATTAGCAATAAATAAGTATAAACCAATAAGAGGCTCATCATATATTGTTCTACAAGAAGTGGTTTAAAAAAAAACATACTTAAATATTATAAATAAAGATAACGAAAGCTTTCTTTGGGAAATAAAGTCTGCTTTGTTTCCAGTAGAAAAAGATCCTCAAAGAGTTACTAAATATAAAAATGTATGGCTTCATATCAATAAAATAATAGATAATTATGAATATCCAATTAAAATTAATGATACACCCAAAATAAAAATTAATATTAAAACATCTATAAAAGTCTGCTGTATTAAAGATTGAGGTTAGAAAATCCATGGTATATCCATTAAAACTTAAAAAAATAAAATGAAAAACATGAGTTTACTTTATATAAAAATGGTGAAATCTCACACTATCATTTTTGGATCAAATATTTATCTAGATTTGTTTCAACAAAAAGAATAATAACCAACATAAATCTTATATATGTGATAAGTGTGTTCAATTATTATATTCTGAAGATAATTAAAATAAACATACAGAAGATTGTTCTAAAAATGAAGTAGTAAAAATCCAAGTACCTTCAAAGGAAGACAAAATATTTTTCAAAAATTATAAACATACAATGAAGGTTCCTTTCAAAATATATGGCGACTGTAATTCAATTTTAACGAGAATTTCCAACTACCAAACCTTACCCAAAGGAAATAACTAAGTTTAAATTAACTAAAAAATATCCAGTTTTAACAGCAAATGATATTGATAATGGTTTTTATAAGGAAGTACTTAAATAAATATATTAACTTACAAATGATCAAATAACTACAATTGATTTAAAGATGATTGATGAATCACAATGAAATATCAGTTAAATGAAGCTCCTGATTTTTGCTATTATATTGTATCTAATTATGGTGATTATAAGCCTCCAGTAGTATATCGAGGTCCAAATGAACATAAAAAGTTTTCAATTAATAAAAAAGAAGTAGAAGAAATTTATGAGATATATTCACAAATTGAAGCAATGTATCCATTAACAAAGGAAGAAATATTATATAGTAAATAAAAAAATTGCTGTATGTGAGAGTGAATTTACAAAGGACAATAAAAAAAAGTAAATCATCAGGATCACATAAGTGGAAAATTCATTATTCCAGTATGTAATGCTTGTAATCTATAATTACAATTACAAAATTTTGTTGCAATTTATTTTAATAATTTTTCTGGAAGTGATGCACATTTATGTATTAAAGAACTATGATATGATGGTAAAAATATATATTTTATAGCAAATAATCAAGAAAAGTTTATCACTTTCAGGAAACAAACAGAAAATTTACAAATGAGATTGATAGACACATTTAAATTTATGACCACTATTTTAGCTGAATTGTCATCTAATTTGCCTAAAATTCAATTGAAACATACACAAGAGCATTTTCCAAAAATTCAAGTAGATTTAAATTATCAAAGAAGGTGTTTGTCCTTGTGATTATACAGATAGTTGGAATAAATTTAAAGAAACACAACTTCCACCAAAAAGTGTATCTTATAATAAATTAAATGTATCTGATACAACTGGCGATGATTATGAACACCCAAAATGTATATGGGATCAAATTAATATTAAAAATCTTGGCGAATATTATGATTTATATTTAAAAAGTAATGTATTTTTGTTAGCAGATATATTTGGAAATTTTAAAGATACGTTTATAAATGCTTATGATTTAGATCCTGCTTGGTATTTTACAGCACCCGATTTATCATGGGATGTAATGTTAAGAATGACTGTACAATCATTAGATAAAATACACATTTATGATATGATTTTAATTACTGAAAAAGTTATTACAGGTGGAATTTCACAATTTTGTAAATGACATTTTAAAGCCAATAACAAATATTTAGATTATTTAAACTCCTAACAGCTATCAAGAATCAAATTATTTACTATAACTTAATGATAATAATTTATATGGCTGGGCATTGTCTCAATATTTATCACATGGTGGTTTAGATTGTGTTATTTATTCATTAAATGATTTAGATTACTGGAGTGAAAAAGTATAAAATTTGGAGATTGATTCTGAGTATGATTATATATTAGAAGTTGATTTAGAATATCCACAAGAACTACATAATTTACATTAAGATCTTCCTTTTAGTCCTGAAAATAATTTAGTTCGAAAAACAAATCAATCTAAATTTTTAACAGCATTACATAAAAAAGAAGATTATGCAATACACTAACATAATTTAAAACAACATTTAAAAAATGGATTTAACTTACAAAAATACACAGAATATTAACATTTAATTAGTCCGATTGGTTAGAAAAAGTATATAGATTTAAACACAACAATTAGAACTAATACTAAAATTCTAAAAATGATTTTGAAAAGGATTTATATAAGCTCATGAATAATTCAGTGTTTGGTAAAACTATGAAAAATATTAGAAACTTAGTTGATATAAAACGAGTTTCCGATGCTCATAAATGTGAAATATTAATAGCAAAACCAAATTTCGAACGAAGTACTATATTTAATGAGAATTTCGCTGCAATACAAATGAATAAAACAACTGTAAAATTTAATAAACTCATTTATGTAGGCATGTCAATTTTAGATACATCAAAAGAATTAATATGCGATTTCCATTATAAAGAAATGAAACCAAAATATGGTGATAAAAATGAGTTGTGTTATCAGGATACTGATTCATACATTTATAACATAAAAACTGAAGAATTTTATGTAGATATGAAGTCAATGTTAGATAAATTTGATACAATTGATTACCAAAATGAAAATATTTATAAAATGCCTCAAATAAATAAAAAGTTTTAGAAAAAATGAAATATGAATGTAATGGTAAAATAATGAAAGAATTTGTTGGTTTACGAGCAAAAATAAATGCTTGTAAGGTTTACAATAAAGAAAATAAAAAATCTTAAGGTTTAAAGATGTGTAGTCAAGAAGAGAATATAATTTGATGACTATAAGAATTGTCTGTTTAAAGACAAAATGCAATATAGGAAGATGAATTAAATAATAAGTGAGAAAATTTAAATATATACAGTTGAAGTTAATAAAATTGCATTAAGTCCTTATGATAACAAAAGAAATTTATTAGAAAATAAAAAAGATACATTTCCATATGGCTATCAAAATGAATACTTTTATATTATTATAATTTTAACTTCTTTAGTTTCTAAAACAATATCGATATCATCACTATCAAAATCAATTAATTTTCAATTTTCATCTCTAATTTCCAGAACAAAATATCATTAAACCTCTCTTTATTAATTTTATAAAAACCTAGTTATGTGGGCTCATAAATTATATGATCTCTAAAACCAAACCTAGTTTTTGGTGGAAAACGTGCTATAATACTATTCTCCAAGTGATTAGATTCGTCATATTTTATAAACATTCCATAAGCCAACTTATAATAAATATTTATTCTTTTAAATGGATAAAACTTTGGTAATTTAGTACCTGCAATAATTTTATCTTTCTCAATAATAATATTTCTTTAAAATCCAAGCATATCAGATAATCTATCATCAAATTTAATATCAATCTTAGATTTAATTGATATTTTATTTTTTATATTATCTTATATTAAATCAGTATTATTTGTTGAAAATGGTTCAATTGAATTGATAGTTTCTTTTAAAGATTCGATATCTTATTGAACTCTAGGAATTCTTATAACTTCTTTTTTATCAACACGACTAATTATTTCAATTGTTTTTATAGTGTTATAATTTATAATCAGTGTAAAAAAATTTGCTATGAAAACTAATTAAAGCAATAGATTTATCATTATGAACGATACCATAGTAAACTTCTCTTTAGAACAGAACAATTCCTTTATAATTTAAATACTTTCCTATATATTTATTATAAATATTATTATATTAATAAAAAAAGTGACAGCTAAAGCAGCATAAAAATAATTGGGGCATTGGTATTTTAATTTCTGAAGAAAACTCTGAAAAAAAAAAAGGCGAACTATTGTCTGATGACATTAGAGCAATAATAGTTGAACTTAGTAATGTGAAAAACAAATTTGATGATAAATTTTATTTATAACATGTAGTGGCCAAATTTTAATAAATTGCATTTTTGTTCAAAAAACTTTAAATCAACCTAAATATATTCAGTAACAAAATTATATCGATGAGGTAGGCAAAAAACTAAAAATTAAAGAAAAAATGGCTCACTTTTTTAATAATACTGATTATAAGCCTCCTGTTAATTCATATTCTTTATTTTTACAAATATTTTACCATCATCTAACTTCACTTTTGTATAGCCAATGTAAATATTATGCCCATCTCCGCGTAAACCATATTGAGTATCAATAATGTTTATTATTTTGAAATTTCTCTTTGAAGATTTGTAGTAGAAACACCAGCTATAGGTGACAAATTTTTGAATGGTACAGTTCCAAATTGCTCTTCAGGATCTGCAAATAATTGTCTTTCAAACGATGTTTCTTCGGGAGTAGGTGGATAATCTAAATGTTTTATGCTACTGGAAGGAATGTTTATTAAAAAAATTGTCCTTCAATTACTTTTTATATTTTTTTTTTACCAATATTTTGTAATTCACGAATTAGTGGTAAGTCTTTTTTCTTATTTTTCTCATTTTCTGCTTCATGCTGCTTTTTATATTTTTTTATATTTTTCAATCAGTGATTTCACTCGATAATGTTTACTTATAAATGAGTTATAAGAGCATTGAGAGTTTTGAGAGACAAACTTTTCCTCCAACTGATCAAACGAGGGAGAATTGAAATATTTACAATAATAGAATCAAGTTTGATATTCCTATATGAAATGGTTTTTCTTTTCCAAACGATGCTTATGTTTTTTTAAGAATATCGCCTACTAAAGAGAGATATAACTGGAACTGTGGCAAAATACGAAAAATTTGATATATTTGTTCTAATTTTTTTCCATTTCAGTTTTCTAGAGTAGAAATCTCAAACATGGGCATATTATTGAGGCTGTTTATAATCCAGGAATAACTTCAACACTGATGAATGCTTTGTTAATATCGCCAGGTGAACAAAATTATTTACAATCTACTGGTGTTGTTAGTAAATTTCGAGTAAAATTTGTCCATAGTGATAAAATAAATGAAATAATGTATGCACTAAGATATTTGTTTGGTTTCATTTGAGACAACAGTGAAATTTACTGGAAAGGTGGGCATAAAATCACGTTTCTCCTAAATTCTTCTGAAAACAATTGTTTATTTGTTTATCAAACTAAGAAAGCTAATGGCACTACAATTGATAGAGATTATGCTGATCCGGGTAGAATTTTTATTGAAAAATTTGAAATTTTGTGGCCTATTGTTGAATACGAAGCTAACACATCAATTGCAATTAAAGAGAAAATATATAAAAATTCTTAAATTCATATTAGTTTTAAGTGTTGTCAATTCTTATAAAAATAAGTTCCTGATGGGACAACTGTCTTTAATTCTGATATAAAAGATCAGATTAATAATTTCCAATCTGACATGCCCCTTTTGGTAATTGTAGTAGGCTTTCAAACTAATAGAAAAAATCTAACGGACTAAACTGTCCATGCTTATATGTTTATTCACTGCAATGTGAGAAATCTTTATCTCAAAAATGGAAGAAATGAAATTTTTCCAAAGGAAAATTGGAATCTAGTTATTGAAAACGATCTTTGTCTTAAAATATTTCTCGCTTTTAATGATTTTAGAAATTCAAGAACAAAATTAGATACTAAATATAGAAATAATGAACTTTATTATGAGCCAACTACAAACTATCGTGGCGATATCAATTATCATTCATTATGGGGAAGAAGACCATTACATGTTATTGAGTACCTACATAGAAAAAAACAGCAGTTGTTAAAGATAAAACAAATATGAAAATTAGTGTTTATTTTAAGAAAGCTGTTGTAGATGGTACAATATCTAATGTTGTTCTAGTTAGTGAACGAAATTTAATTTATGATTACTTGAAAGAAAGGATTACTGAAAATCTATAAATTTTTATTTATATTAAATGGAGGATGTAAACGGTTTTCAAGATATAAAAAACTGTTTCGATATATTAATTCAATTGTTTAGATGTATTGTTAAGTTGTTTTATCGAATAAAAATAGTTTTCATAGTTCTAATGAAATTTTTCTCATAGAATAATTGTTTATAAAAATAGATACAAAATTTTTTTAGAATTTTAAATGGATCAAATTATAGAACTTTTAAAAGTTTGGGATGTTTGATATGAAATTATAAAAACAGAAACTTTTATTGATTATTACAAACTTGTTTTAAAAGTCAATAAAAATTATTTAAGATCAAATAAATTTTCTGAATTTAAAGTAGATGTTTATGGTTTGGATTGTTGCGATGGTTGGGATTATGGATTCAATAATGGCTATGCTTCATTTTTTCTATATTTTTTGACTTTAAGAAGTCTTATTGGGGTTTTACTTTTGTTGAATAGAATTTATAGATTCTATCAATTATCTTTTATAATATTTCACTTGTTTTTAGCTTAATTTGCTTAATTTCGATCAACCATTTGCTTTAATATAGTTTGCAGAATTGCCTTAAATTTACAAAATTTTTGTATAATTTTACATAAATTTTGCAAAATATTGCTTGTTTTTACCCTGTGCCATGCCGTGCATACTTTTTTTAAGTAATCAATTTGCTCGATTTTGGCTTGATTTTGACGCAAATTAGTTGCTTTTTTAGATGTAAGATTTGGTACAAATGAGATTTTTTGAAACCATGAAATGTTGATGAAATTTCATGATTTTTAGACTTAAATCCCATGATTTTTAGCTTAATTATGGACTGCGCTATAATCAACATTTCACATCTACTGGCAGGCAGGTAGGTATGTAGGTAGTCATGTATACATGCAGGAAGGTAAGATGGTAGGCTGGAAGGCAGGAGGGCAAGCTGGTATGCAATTAGGTAAGTAGGCAGGCATACAGGTAGGTGGACAATATGGCATATAGGTAGGTGGTTATGTATGAAAGTATGTGTGTAGGCCACCAGGAGGGTAGGAAAGCTGGTAGGCAGGCAACTGAGTAGGCAGATAGGTATATATGTAGGTATGCAGGCAGGCAAGAATGTAATATTTTGTAGTTATATAGGTATGTATGTTGGTAGATATGTATTTCGGTTGTTATGTACGTAAGTTGGTATGCATGTAGGCAGTTATGTACAGATAGGATGGTAGGAGTTAGGTAGGTTTTAGGTAGATAGGAGGTTGAAGGTGGTAGGTAGGTAAGATGTCAGTTGGTATTTAGGAAGGCAGGAAGGCAGATAGGTTTATAGTTAGGCAGTTATGCAGGTTGCTTACTTAGGTATGTATGCAGTTAGTTACACAGACAACTATGAAGGTAGTAAGTTAGGTATGTAGGTACGTACGTAGTTAGGTTTGTAAGTTGGTAGTTAATTTGTTAGGCAGGTAGGTACATAGTTATGTAGGAAGGTAGTTACATAGGTAGGTGGGTAGGAGTTAGATAGGTGGTAGATAGGAGTTTTATACATAGATATTCAGGTAGGCAGGCTGGTAGGTAGGCATTTAGGTAGGTAAGTGTGCAGGAAGGCAGGTTGGCTGACAGCGAGCTATTTTGGTGTGTGAGAAGGTAAGTCAGTAGGTAGGTAAGTAGGAAGGTAGTCTGGTAGGTATAAAGACAATCAGGTACGTGTGTAGTGACGTGTGTCCTACCTTGTGAGGTAGAGGAAGACCGCTGACTACCCTCTCAAAACACTAGATGAGTCTACAGTGGCGATTAATACTAACCTTATGGGCCTGATGGGGAGTTAGAAGGTTAAAAACTGTATTGGGCCGCTTGACCGTAGGGCTGCATCGGGTTCTAGGGGAATCAAAACCCAGAGTGAGGCGAATGGACGTAGCTTCCCGCCCCGGGAGCTCTATTCTACTCACTATTAGGGTTGCCAATACATGGGACGTCAGCTGTCCCAGGAAATGTTATGGAGATGGAATTATTCGATCATGGAGGTGGAGGTGTATGTTCTGGCCTGGGAAATCTAGGGAAGGTGTTACCGCAAAGGGTTTTTGTCTGCCTTGGATGGGATTCGAACACGTACAATCTTCCCAGACGACAACTTCAGAGAGCAAAAGCTCGGGAGCTCTGTGCCTTCCGGGTGATTAACTCGGATAAACCTGCCGGAATTGAGTTTGGCGATACTAGACGTTGTGGGGGATTGGCTAGTTACGGTGTCCGTCGGGGTATTACAAGCTACCTGTCGTGAATGCTCTGTTTGGCCAACGTAATCACCAGCTGTGTATCCGGGCCAACAGGTGCCCAAATTGTGGTCTAGTGGGGTGGCGTGTTCCAGAGGAACGAGGGGGGAGATGGCTCGTGGGATGACGTCGTGGCTCTGCGGCAAGTGTCGTGGAAATTATCAAAGTGTCAACTCTCTCAGTTCGTGCTGGAGCACGGCGTTCCTTGCGTCGCGGCCTACCCTGAATTCCCCCTCTCCTATTACACATTAAGGCCACTGGTAATCACACAATATCTTACTAGACCAACACAAATTCAAACTTCTATGGGTACACTAGGTGATTATAATCTAAAAAGTATGGAACATGATCAACTAGTTTTGACGTAATATTTATTACGTATAAAACCCTGGAGAGTTCCGTCTAATAAAATACCAAATGGAATATGAATTAGCTATCTGGCTAAGCACTCTAATAATTATCTGAATTACGTGGACGTAATAAAATATACGCGAAGGCGAGCCTGAAGAATATGATTAAATATCCCAAAGAAATCCTCTGACAAAATCTACGGCACGGCTACGCAATTCTTCAGCGTGCTCAAATCTACCAGAAGTAAATCAGGGAGGTAAACTAAGTGGCTCTGGCTTGTTACCGCGGAATTACAGGAATTTGACCGGGGTAAAGGGCACCGGGGTCGAGGAGTAGGTTTACCTGACGTATGGAGTAACTGTTTCTCAAGCTGTTGAAGGCTGCAGTTCTTCACAGTCTGCGGAGCGGAGGATGCGCCGTGTTGCAGGTTGCTGAACGAAGAGAGTCATCGCAGACTGAATAGAGCCTTATTCCAAGCTGAAGAAGACAAGGGCGAGGGGCGAGGGGTAGCCTTCGGTCGGCGAGCCTGGCATATATGCCGGTGCTGGATGCTAGACTTCTATTTATATGAAATTTTCTCTCATCAGCAGTTCTTCGGGGTGTGGGGGTGTAGAGTAGCCTTCCAACACGGGAGTGCGTTATCGGGGGTGCAGGAACACCGCTCATTTTTTATAGCCCCGGTTGGAGGCGACGACAAATTGAAACCCCTGTTCCGGAGGCGGGCCAGTTGTGACGTCACAAGGCCACGAGGGTGCTGCTATCTATAGGGGTTGCAAGATCTTCCAGGGCTAAGCGACGAGTAGCAGAATTCCGAGGGGCAAAGTAGATTGTAATTACGCACATAATTTACAATGACGTATTCGGCTACCCAGGATTGCGGGCTTTTCTTGTTCGATACGTTTTATTCAATTTGCCTCTTATGTATTTTTCTTCTCAGTGCGTGTGGCTCGTAGATGGAGCGAAGTCATCCGTAGAGTGCGCGTCCACACAGCGTAGCATGTTGGCAAGTGTGAGTAGGTATGAAGGCAGGTAGGCAGGAAGGCCGGCAGGTAGGTAATTAATTGAGAGGAAGGTTGGTAGCAGGTAGTTTGCCAAGTAGGTAGGTAAGCAGGTAGATATTTAGGTATGTTGACAGGTAGGTAGCCAGGTATGTAGGTAGTTAGGTAAGCAGGTAGATAGGTAGGTAGGCAGTCAGTCAGTCGTACAGATATGTTAAGTAGGTAATTTGGCAAATAGGCAGGTAAGTAGTCAGGAATTTAGGCATGCAGGTTTTGGCAGTTAGGTATGTAGGCAGGTAGGCGGAAATAAAGCTAGTATGGTAAGCCATTATATAGGCAGCTAGGAGGTAAGGAAGATAATTAGGGTATATTTAGGTAGGTATGTAGCTTGGTAGTTGTAGGAAAATAGATATGTTGGTAGATAGGCAGGAAGGTATTTAGATACCTAGGAAGGTGTGTAAATATAAAGGAGGTATGTAGGTGGTAGGTAGGAAGTAGGCATGTAGGTAGGTATTCAGGTAGGTTGGTAGGTATGTAGGTACTTAGGTTTGTAAGTATGTAGATAAGCAGGCTTGCAGACAGGTAGGATTTCGAGTATGTAAGTGTGTAGCCATGTAGGCAAGTAGGCAGACAGGTGGGTAGGTAAGTAGATAGGTATACTGGAAGGTATGTAGGCAGATAGATAGGTATGAATTCAGTCATGTAGGTAGGTAGGGAGGTGTGTAACGAAGCAGTTAGGTATGTAACCAGGTAGGTTGTAAGGAAGGTTAGTGTGTAGGTGGGCTGGTAGGTAGTTATGCGGATAGGCAGTGGGGAATGTAAGTAGAAAGTTAGGTAGGTAGAAAGTACGTAATTAAGAAGGTATTCAGATAGGAAGGCTGACAGGTAGGTAGCTAGGAAAGTACTTAGTTAGGCATGTAAGCAAACAGTTTGGCAGGAATGCTGGTAGGTAGGCATGTAGGCAGGTTGGCAGGTAAATAGAAATATATGTAGGTTTATAGACAGGCAGGTGTGTAGGTAGGTATGAGGTGGGTAGGCAGGTAGGCTGGTATGCAGATAAGTAGGTTGACAGGTAGGCAGACTTGTGAATAGGTATGTAGGTAGGTAAGCAGTTAGTTTCGTGATGCTTTGGTATTTAGGTCGATAGGCGGCAGGAAGGCAGGCAGAATGTGAAGTGAAGAGATTTTGGTGGATTTTAACAGTGAGGTCTTGGGAGCAGATGAGGATGACGGAAGTGGATATGGAGCGGCACTGCAATGAAGGGGCGGGGAAAATGGGATATCCCCGAGAAAACCTGCCGACGAATGGTCACCAAGGCCCTGCCGGCAGGAAGGCAGGTTGTTAGGATGGTAGAAAGGTATGTAGGTAGGCAGGCATGTAGGTAAGCTTGCAGGAAGGCAGGTAGGTAGGTAGGTAGGCAGTAGGCAGGCGAGTTGGTAGTCAGGTAGACAGGAAGGCTGGTTGGAATGTAGGAAGGTAGTCAAGAAGGTAGGTAGTTGTTTAGTAGACAGGTGGGTAGGCAGGATGTTAAACTGGTAGGTATGTAAATTTGAAGTTAGCTAAGTAGACCATTAGGCATGTAGGTAGCTACGCATGTTGGTAGCTATGTATGTACATAGGTAGTTATATAGGTAGTTCAGTAGGTAGATAAGTAGTTAGGCAGGCAGGAACATAGACAGGTAGGTAGTTTAAGTAGGTACATAAATAGGTCGAAATGGGCAAGAGGTAACAATGTGGCAGTTAGATATGATGTAGGTAGATTTGTATTCTGTTAGGCACGCAAGTAGGTATGTACTAGTTATGTATTATTTCAAATTAGTAGTCTGGCAGGAAGTCAGATAGGTACATAAGTACGTGGATCGGTATATAGGAAGCTAAGCAGGTGTGTATATAGATTGTTTGATAGGTATGTATGTAATAAGTAAGACAGGTAGGGAGGTAAGCAGGAAGCTAGTCATTTTGCAGGCATGTGGATAGCATGTAGGTAGGCAGACAGACAGGAATGCAGTTAAGTAGGAAAGTAGGTAAGTAGGAAGGTAAGTAGGAAGTTAGGTAGGTAGTCAAGCAGTTAGGCAGGCCATTTGGTTGACAATTATGTAGGCATGTAAGCAGTTAGGTAGGTAGGAAATTAGATTGTTTTGGTAGGCAGACTGGCAAGTAGGTAGTTTAGTGGGTAGCTAGATAGGTAGCCTGGTGAGACTGTACTAGGCAGGTAGGGAGGCAGGTGGGTAGGCAGGTATTTAGGTAGCAGGTAGGTGGGTTGGTAAATATTAATGTAAGTAGGCAGTTAGGCTAGGAGATATGTAGGAAGGTAGGCTGGCAGTTAGGTAGGCAAATAGTAGTTTTTTTAGTTATGTAGGCAGGTTTGTAAGTAGATAGTCAAGCAAGTTCATATGTGAGCAGGCAGTTAGGCAACTAAAGAGGTAGGTAGGTATATTGTTACGCAGTCAGGATGGTATGTGGGCAGGAAAAACAGAATGTAGGTAGTTGGGCAGGCAATTAGGGGGCAGGTAGGCATGTAGGTAAGAAGGTAGGTAGAGAGACAGATGAGCAGGCATACAGGCATGTAGGTATGTAGGTAGGCAGTAAGGCAGGTAGGTAGGCATGTTGGTAGGCAGAAATAAAACCAGTTAGATATGTAGTTCGGTAAACAATTAGTTAGCTATGCAGTTAGGTATGTAACCATGCAGGTAGATAGGTAAGTGTGTAGGTATGTTTGCAGGAAGGTATGTAGGCAATTAGTTAGGAAGGTAGGAATGTATACAGGTAAATAGTGAGGTATGTAGGTAGGCAGGTAGGTAGGCAGGTTTGTAGTTCAGTGGGTATGTAGGTATTTGGACAGTTATGTATGTAATAAGGTAAGCAGGTAGGCCGGAAGGTGTTTAGTTATGTAGGTAGGCAGGTAAGTAGGAAGTTATTTAGGTATGTATATAGGTCAGCAGGAATGTAGGTAGGAAGGTAGGCTGGTAGGTATATATGTAGTAGTTATGTAGGTAGGTAGGTAGGTAGGTAGACAGGAATGCAGGTATATAGTTAGGAAGGTAGGAAGGAAGTAATAAAGGTGTCTGTAACTAGGCAGGTATAAAGGCAGGTAGGTAGGCAGGTATGTAAGTAGATGGTAGTTAGGTAGGCATGTAACCAGTCAGGTAATTAAGTGTTTAAATAGGATAGCAGGTAGGCATGTAGGTGGGTGATTAACCTGTAGTCATCTATGTAGGCAGGATGGTAGGTAGGAGGTTTGGTAAGTAGAAGGTAGGAGAAAAGGAGGTAGCAATGTAGGTGGTCAGGTGGTCATGCATGGAGGTACTTAGGTAAGTAGTTATTTAGGCATATTGGCTGGTGGCTAGGTAGTTAGGTAAGCATGTACTTAATTATGTAGGTAGTCATTCGGGTAAATAGGTTATTAAGTAGTTAATTAAACACATAGAGTGATAGGAAGCAGGTTCGTAGACAGTTATGTAGTTATAAATGTAGGCAGATAGGCAGGTAGATACACTGGTAGCTAGGTAAATTTGTATACAGGCATATAGATAAGGATGTAGTCAGTCAGCAGGTAGGTAGTTAGGTAGTCAGGTAGGCATATATATAGGCAGGCTGTTAGGCAGGCATGATTGTGGGTAGCAGGTATTTAGGAAGGCAGGTATGCAGGATGCCAAGTAAGTATTTAGTTATGTTCGTAGGTTGGTATGTAGATAGGCATGTGGGTTTGTAGGAAGGCAGGTAAGTAAACAGTCAGGCAGATAGGTAGTTAAATATATAGGTAGGTTGGCAGGTAAATAGGCAGGTAGGTAGGCCTGCAGGCAGGTTGGTAGGTATGCATGTGGGCAGTCAGGCATGTAGTTAAATAGACAGGGAGGCAGGTATTTTGATAGGCAACCATGTAGACCTTTAGGTAGGTAGGCAGGCAGGCAGACAGTCAGACTGGCAGGTAGTTAAGGTAGGAATCAGGTAGGAAGGAAGACAGATAGGCAGGTATGTAGGTAGGCCAGCAGGATGGTATCTAGGTAGGACAAATGGTTGGAGATCAGTTAGGCAGGTAGGTATGTAGGATGGTATATATGTAGGTAGTCATGTAGGTACATAGGTGTGAAGGTTGGTAGTCAGGTAGGCATTTTTGACTATAAGTAGGAAGTTAGGTACAAATAAAAGTGATTATGCAGATAGGTAGGTAATTGGGTAGGTACTTAGGTAGGCAACTAGGCAGTTAGGTTAGTAAGTAGGCAGGTAAATAGGTAGTTAGGTATATAGGTAGGCAGGATGGTAGGTAAGCAGGAAGGCACCACAGAATGTAGGTAGTAAGGCAGGCAATCAACTGGGCAGGTAGGCATCTAGTTGGTTAGATATGCGAATATGTAGGTCAGAAGCAGGTAGTTATTTAAGCTGGTAGGTACGCAGGTAGGTTTGCAGTTTAGAAGGAAAGTAAGTTATTAGATGTGCAGGATGGTATGTAGGCATGTAGGTAGTTAGGCAGGCAGTTTGGAAGGCAAGTAGGAAGGTAGGTATTTAGGTTGGTACGTTGGTAGTGATGAAGGAAGATAGGTGGTTTTGTATGTAGGCTAGTAGGTATCTAGATAGCTAGGAAGGCTGACATGCAGGTAAGAATTCATGTATATGTGTTGGTAGCAATTTAGACAGGTAGGTTGGCAGATATACAGGTAGTCGAGAAGGCGTGTTGTTACATATATCGTTAGGTAGTAGTTAGGCAGTTAGTTATGTAGGAAAGTAGGAAGCCAGGCTGTTAGGTAGGTAACGAGGCATTTAGATAGATAAGTGTGTATGTGGGCAGGTAGGCAAGCAGGTAGGTAGGTACATAGTACGGAATGTAGATAAGTATTTAGAAAGTTATGCATGTAGATAGTTAGTTTGGTAGGCAGGCAGTAGGGCAGTTAAGTAGTTAAGTAGGTAGGCCAGTAGAGAGGTAGGCTGTTTGGTAGGCAGGCACGAATACAGGTAGTTATAATGAAATGTAGGTATGTTAGTAGTTATGTATGTAGGCAGGGGTAAAGGAGGACAGGCTGAAATGTAGGTAAGTAGGTAGGAAGGCAGGAAGATAGGGAAGAAGGCATGCACGCATGTAGGTAAGAATGTAGGTAAGGGTAAATGAGGACAGGCTGAAATGTATGTAAGTAGGTAGGAAGGCAGACAGATAGGGAAGAAGGCATGCATGCATGCATGTAGGTAGGCAGCAAGGCAGTTTGGCAAGAAGGCTTAGATGGTTATGTAGGTAGGTACACAGGTAGGTATTTATGTATATTGGCAGGCAATCAAACATGCTTATAAATAAGAAGCGTGAGCAGGTAGGTAAATATTCAAGTTTGCTGCCATACAGTTATGTAGGTATTTAGGTAAGCAGGCTTACAAGCAGGTAGGTAGGTAGGTCCTAACATATGTATGTAGGTGGGATGGTAGGCATGTAGATAGGAAGGCAGGTAGTTAAGAAGTATGGCAGATAGGTAGATATGTAGGTAAGTAGTCTGGTAAGGAGGTTTGAAGGGAGGTGGTCATGTAGGTAGTAGTGCAGGCAGATGAGTAGGCAGGTAGATATGTAGGCAGGTAAGCAGGTAGGTAGGCAAACAGTAAGTTGAGTATATATTCGGGCTGGTAGGCAGTTAGGTACATAGGTAAGTAGCAATGCTAGGTAGGTAGGCAGGCAGTCATGTAGGTATTAAGGTATGTAGGCAGGGAACTGTGTGGACATGTAGGTAGACAGGCAGGTACGCAGACATGTGATTTTGCATGTAGCTAGGAAGAGAAGCAGCTACGTAGGCAGTTAGGCAGGCAGGCAGGTAGTTTGGTTGTTATGAATTTATGTAGGCAGATATGATAGCAGGTACACAGGTAGGCAGGCAAATAGGCATGTGGATAGGCATGTAGGCAGGAAGGCAGAAATGTGTTTAACTAGTTAGCTGGATAGCCATTTATGTATACAGGCAGGTAATTATAAAAGTAAATTGATAGGTCACCAGTCAAGCATTCAGGCAACGAAATAGTTAAGAAATTAGGCTGGTAGGTGGTTTGGTCAAAAGGTAGGCAGATATGCAGGCAGGTAGATAGGTTGGTATTTAGGTAGGCATGCAGGCACGATGGCAGGCAGGCAGGTAGGTAGAAATGTAGTTAGGCAGGTAGGTATGTGGCAGGGATTCATGAAGTATAGTAGGTTGGCTGGTAGGGAGGTAAGCAGGCAGTTGTGTAAGCAAGTAGGAAAGTTGGTATATAGGCAGTAATATAGGTATGTAGGTAGGAAGGCAGCTAGGCTGGTAGGTATGTAGGCAGTTAGGTAGGAACATTGGAAGGAATGTAGATAGCCAGGTAAATTTGTACGCCGGTAGGCAGATATTTAGTTAGGCTGGTAGGTATGCAGGCAGGAGGTAGTTATATAGCAAGTGCAGTTGGCAGGTATATAGGTAGGTAGGAAGGTGTCCCTGTAGGTAGGTAAGCATGTAGGTATTTAGGTAAAAGGTAGACAGGCACATAGGTAAGCAGTGAGGCAGGTTGGTAGGCAGTGAGGCAGGTTAGTAGGCAGTGAGGTAGGCAGTGAGGCAGGTTAGTAGGCAGTGAGGTAGGCAGTGAGGCAGGTTAGTAGGCAGTGAGGTAGGCAGTGAGGCAGGTAAGTAATTAATTAGGCATGTAGACAGGTTGGAAGGTACATGGCCAGGTGTGTTCGTAGGTGGGCAGTTATAGCGGAATGTTGGTAGGCAGGCAGTAATGCAAGTAGGTAGTAAAGTAGGTATACAGGTAAGAAGGAAGTTAGGCAGATAGGTAGGCAGGTATGAAAGAAGGTAGATAGGCTAGTATGTAGGTATGTATATAAGTAGGGAATCAGGATGTTAGGTAAGCAGTTAGGCAGGACAGAATGTATGTAGTAAGGCAGGCAAACAAGTAGGCAGGTAGGAGAGTAGGTTGGTAGGTATGTTGGTAGGTAGGATAGTATCTAGGTAGGCATTTAGGCTGGTAGGTAAGCATAATGTTGCCAGATGCGAAGGCAGTTAGGAAGGTGCGTAGGCAGGTAGGCAGCTATAATAACATACAATCAGGTAGGAAGGTATGTAGGCATGTAGGCATTTATTAGGTAGGCATGTAGGTAGATAAATAGGTAGGAATCAGGCAGTTAGGTAGGAAGTTAAGTAGCCAAGCAGTAAGGTAGGTAAACTGGTAGTTTGCAAGGTTGGTCAGTGTGTAGTTGAGATCTTAGGCAGGTAGGTAGTAGGGGATATAGGTAGGTAGATAGGTAGGAAGTATGTAATAAAGAATTTATTCAGGTAGGAAGTCAGTCAGGTAGCTAGCTAGGAAGGTGCTTAGGTAGGTAGGTAGGTAAGTAAGCAGGCTGGCAGGAATTCAGGTAGGTAAGCGTATAGGCAGGTTAGCAGGTAAATATATATATATGTAGGTATGTAGACAGGTAGGCAGGTATGAGGAAGGTATGCAGGTAGGAAGATAGGTAGGTTGACAGTTAGGTAGGCAGGTGAGTAAGAATGTAGGCAAGTAAGCATGTAGGTTCGTAATTTTAGGTAGATAGGTAGCAGGAAGGTAAACAGGAAGTGAAGTGAATAGATTTGGGTAGCTATAAAATCGAGGTCTTCAGAGCTGTTGAGAGTGATTGAAATGAATATGGAGTGACATCGGAATGAAGGAACGGGGGAAATTGGAGATCTCCGATAAAACCCGCCGACGAATGGCCACTGTGGCCCACACAGGCAGGAAGGTAGTTTGGTAGGAATGTAGGCATGAAGGTAGGAATGCAGGAAGGCATGTAGGTAGGCAGATAGGCAGGCAGATTGGTAAACAGGTAGGCAGGTATGCCGGTAGGGATGTAGGTAGGTAGTAGTTCTGTAGGCAGATGGGTAGGCAGGATGTAAAATAAGTTGTTATGTAACTGTGATTTTTGTTAAGTAGGCCAGTGGGCATGTTGGTAGCTATGTATGTACTTAAGTAGATACGTTGGTAGTTTGGTAGGTAGATAAGTATTTAGGCAGATAGGAAATTTGCAGGTAGATAGTTAAGCATGTAGGTACATAGATAGGTGTGTTTGTGCAGGAGGTAGGAATGTGGTAGGTAGGTAGTATGTAAGTAGGTTTGTATTCTGTTAGGCATGCATGTAGTTATGCACTTAGTTATGTATGAGTGCAGGTTAATAGACTGGCAGGCAGTCAGGTAGATACATAAGTAGTGGTGTCGGTAGCTAAGAAGGTATACAGGTTTTTATATAGGTAGTGAGATAGGAATGGATATAATAAGGGATGAAGGTAGGCAGGTAGGCGTGTAGGTAGGCAGTAAGACAGGAATGCAGATAGGTTTGAAGGAAGATAGGTAGGTGGGGAGGTAGGTAGTTGGGAAGGTAGGTAGGTAGGAAGGTAGGAAGATAGGTAGGTTGGTTAATATGTATGAATGTAAATAGTTAAGCTGGCAAACTGGTAGGCTGGCAGATAGTTAGGCAGGAAGGCTGGTAGGTATTTTGTTAGTTATGTAGGCAGGTTCGCATGTAAGCAGGGAGGTAGGCAGTTAGAGAGGTAGGTAGACAGACAGACAAGAAGGCAATTTAGTAGGTAGCCAGGCAGGTAGACATGTAGGCAAGAAGGTAAGTAGGGAGGCAGATAAGCAGGTGTACAAGTAGGTAGGATGTAAGCAGTAAGGCAGGTAGGTAGACAGAAATAAAACAAGTTAAATATGAAGTTAGGTAGATAGTTAGGTAGGTAACCAGGCAGGTAAGTATGTGAGTGAGTAGGTATGTATCCAATATAGTATGTAGGAAAGTAATTTGGTAGGTAGTAATGTATACATGTAAATCGTGAGGTATGTAGGCTGGAAGTTAGGCAGGTTTGAAGATATGTATATAGATAGATATGTAGACTTTTATGTAGGTAATCAGGCAGGCTGGTAATCAGAAAAGTGTTTAGTAATGTAAGAAGGCAGGTATTGTGTTGGGTAAGTAGGAAATTATTTATGTATGTAGACAAGGTACATATTTAGGTTTGTATATGAGTATTTTTTAATTTAGGCAGGTATGTAGATTGTTATGTAAGAAGGCGGGCAGGTTGGTACATTGGTAGGTTGGTAGGAGGTAGGTGTTAGGTACGAGTTTGGTAGGTAGGTATTCAGATAGGCAGTTTGGTAGGAACGTGGGCAGGTAAGCAGGCTATCAGGTAGTTAGGTACATATAAGGCGTGTCAGTAGGAACGAAGGTAGGAAGACAGGTAGGCATTTAAGTAAGTAGGTAGGTAGGAAGTTAAGTAGGTAGGTAGGAAGTTAAGTAGGTATGTAGGCAGGTAGATTGGCAGCTAAATAGATAGGTTAGAAGAAAAGCAGATAATATGTTAGGCCTGTAGATAGGTTGTTAGGTAGGAAGGCAGGCAGGAAGTAATGCAGGATTTTATGTAGTTATGCAGGCCGGTAGGCAGTTATTTATGTAGATAAGTAGGCAGATAGACAGGTAGATAGGCAGTAAAGTCAGTCCAGTAGGTATTTAAGTTAGTAGGTAGGCAGGTAGCCAGGTAGGCATGTAGGTAGGTAGGCAGGCAGGTATGAAGGTGTTTAGGCAGGTAGTCTAGAAGGCAATTAGCTAGGTAGGCATTTAGGCAGGTAGGTAGTTAGGTAACTATGAATGTAGATAATCAGGTATGCTGATGGGTATGAAGGTAGGCAAATAGGCGGATAGGTGGTTAGTAATGAAGGCAGGAAGATAGGTTGTTAGGTATGTATGAAGGTAGCAGGATGGCATTATGATAAGTAACTAGTTAGCTGGATACAAAGTTAGGTAGGCATGGCAGGTAGGTATGCAGATGGGTAGAAAGTAAGGCAGTAATCAGTCAGGCAGATAGTACTTAAGAAGGAAGGTGGAAAGTTAGGAAGGTATGTAGGCTGGAAGGTGTATATATAGGGAGACATGTACGCTGGTAGGTAAGCAGGTATGCAGGGAGCCATACTGATAGTTAATTAGGTAGGTTGCAGGTATGTAGGGGGCAGGTATTTAAGAAGGCAGGTACATAGGTAGGTAGGCGGTTAGTCGAGCTGAGATGTTCTTAAGTAGGTAATTAGGCACATAGGCAGGTAGGTAGTTAGGCAGTTAAGAAGACATTTATATAGGTTGGTAGTTAGGCAGGTAGGCTGGTAGAGAGTTAGGTAGGGAGGCAGGCAGACAGGCAGGAAGGTACTTAAATAGGTAGGCAGGTAAGCAGGTATTTTGGCAAGTTGGTAGGCAGGAAGGCATGTAGGTAGGTAGGGAGGTAAGCAGTATAGAAGGTATGTAATTAGGCAGGCAGTAGGGTTAGACAGTTAGGCATATAGGTAAGTAGTTAGTTATGAGTTGAGCAGTATGGGAGGTATAGGTATGGAGGCAAGCAAGCAGCCAGTAGGTATGGAGGCAAGCAGGCAGCCAGGTAGGTATGGAGGCAAGTGGTCAGGTAGGCAAGCAGGAAGGCCGGCGAGTAGATAATTTGGTAGGTATGCAGGTAGGTATTTAAGTAGGGTGGCGAGTATGTAGGCAGGTAAGTAGTTAGGTAGGGAGATTGGTATGTATGCATTCATTAAGGTAAATTTGTTTTTAAGTAAGTGATTTGTCATATAGACAAGTAGGTAGCCAGGCAGTTTGGCAGGCAGGTTTGTAGTTATTTAAGTAGGTAGGTATCCAGGTTGGCATGTATGTAGGTAGGTGGGTAGGCAGGTAGCTAGGTAGGCAGGTATGTAGGTATGTAATTCATTCAGTAGGTAGACATTTAGATATGAAGGAAGTTAGGTTGGTTGGTAGGTATATATGTAGGCAGTTAGACAGGCTGTTATATAGGCAGGTAAGGAAAGGTAGATAGGCGCACAGGTAGCACGTTATATAGGTAGGCCGGCAGACAGTCAGGCATGTAGGTAGTTAATTAGGTAGGAAGTCATGTAGGCAGGCATGCAGCTAGGTTTGTAGGTAGGTATCTATGTAGGCAGGCAGGATGGTAGTTAGGTAGGACAGGAGGAAGATAGATAGGAAGGGAGGCAGGTTTGCATATAGTAAGGTAGTTATGTTGGCAGGCATGTATGTAGGTATTGTCAGTACGCAAGTAGGCATTTAGGCTGGTAAGTAGGTAGTCATGTAGACATGAAAATAGATTGATAGTTTATGTATCTAATCAGGCACGTAGGCAGGTATGTATGAAGTTATTCAGGTGGGTCAAAAATGCATAAATGTAGGAAACTAGTTAGGTTGATAGGCAGGTAAGTAAGTAGACGGGTAAGAAGGCCGGTAAGCAGTATGGCAATTAAGTTCTTAAGTAGGTAGTCAGGTAAGCAGGTGGGTTAACAGGTATGCATGTATGTAGGCAGATAGGTAGTTAGGCAAGCATGCATTAGCGAGCAGAGAGTTAAGAAGGTAGTAGGGCAGGTAGTTACACTTGGAGGCAGGTAGGTAGGAATGTGTGTTGTTTAGCAGGCATGTATTATGCAGATAGACAAAAGCAGGTAAATAGTTCGGCAGACTAGAAGGTAGGCTGGTTGGCATGTAGGTAGGTATGTAGGTAGGCAGGTAGGTAGGTATTCATGAAGGTTAGTAGGTTAACAGGTAGGTAGGCAGGTAGGCAGGTATGTAATCAGGATTTTATATAAATAGATATGTAGTAATTATGTAGGTTGGTAGCAATGCAAGTATGGTGGTGGGTATGTAGGTGTGTAGACTGGTAAGTAGGCACATTGGCAGGCATGTGGATATACAGGTAGGTAGTCAGATAGGCAGATATTTAGTTTGGTAGGAAGGTAGGCAGTTAGTTAGATAGGTAGGTAGTAATGTAGGTAGGCATACATGAATGCAGGTAGGCAGTCTAGCAGGCCGGTAGGTATGTAGGTAGTCGGTTAGGGAGGTAGGTAGGCAGACAGGAAGGCATGCGGGTAAGTTATTATGTAGGCAGATATGTATTTACGTATGTTGGTAGGCAGGTGGGTATTTAGGTAGGAAGGTACTTATGTAGGTAGTCGGTCGGTCAGAAAGTTTAAGTAGGTAACTAAGCAACTAGGCTGGTAGGTAGACCGGCAGATAGGCAGGCAGTTCTGCAGGCAATTAGACAGATGGGCAGGTAGGAAGACAGGTATTTAGTTAGGTAGGTAGGCAGAAATGTTAATAAGTTTCTAGTAAGTCAGGCAGGGAGTTAGTTAGTTATGAAGAAAGGTAGCCAAGTAGGTATGTATGTGGGCAGGCAGTTTAGCAGGCAGGTGGGTTGGCAGGTAGCTAGGTAGGCAGGTAGTCATGTATGTATAATATTATGTATGCATGTAGTTAGGCATCTAGTCTATCAGGTTTTTAGGCAGGTAGGCAGTTACATAGTTAGTTAGGTGTTTGTGCAGGTTAGTAGGCAGATAAGCATGTAAGTTCGTAGATAGGCAGGTAGGTAGACAGGTAGAGAAGAAGGTAGATAGGAAGTCAGGCAGGTAGGTATTTAATTATGTAAACAGGTAGGCGTGTGGGAACTTAGATAGCTTGGTAGGTATTAGTTCGGTGGTATATAGGGGTTGGTAGGTGATATGTAGTTAGGAGGTAGGTAGGTATTCAGGTAGGCAGGTAGGTATGTAAGTAAGCAGGCTGGTTGGCAGGTATATATGTAGGCAGGTGTGTAGGTCGGTAGGCAGGTAAGCAGGCAGATAGTTAATTAGGCAGGTAGGCAGGTAGTTAGTTGTGTAGGTACGTAGTTAGGTAGTTAGTTCAGTAGGTAGGTAAGTACGAAGTTAGGGTGGGAGTGTTACGGTGAGCAAGCCATGTCCATAACACTGGCTAGAACAGACACCCCATGCATGAGAAGCAACACACCACTGCAATAATAGCGACGCCACAAGCTGAGGAAAAGGTTTGGAAACAGAGTTATATTAGTAAATTCGCTGCTAGCATTTAACGCCGGAGTAGGGTCAAGAGGACCGCAGAAGGGCTTACCGTGGACCACCGCCGAGACGTGATGCAAAATAATCTTCGGCATCAATATTAAAATGAACAAGTTCCGATGGTTTCTGAGGTATTTAGCTAATTAATGTTAATGTGGATTCTGCATAATTGGATAGCAGATATTGTAATTGACTATCCCGCTTTAACTCGACGATTGTAGAGAGTTGTGTAAATTGTTATTTATTTGGGTTTTATATAAAGGCGTTTAAATTAAAACAGTCTTTACCTTGAGCGGCTAACCCAAACCTATTTGCTTTAATAATATAAATCACCTCAGGTTATTAAAATCATAACATTGGTGGATTCACCTCACGCTACCACCCTCTACGTAGAGCGTGATTGAGTAAAGAATTAAAACTATCCTCTGAATTGCGGTTGCATATTTCAACAGAAAATGAATTTTAAAAAGTTGCAATTTTGTTGACAAAGTAAATAATTTTAACTTATATATTTAAAGAAACGGAGTTTCATTTTAAATGATATAGGGTTCTTAAATGTACAACTTTAAAGCATATATGTGTGCAGGCGGGTTAGCAGATATATTTTCACCAGAGATTATGTACTTGTTTTATTAAATGAAATAACCATATCACCAGGTTAATAGGAGTTACAATATTGAGATAAACAACGCATTAAAGTCGAGGACAATTTATTGTGTGCGTACATAATAACAGCAAATGAGATAAGATTATCATATAAAATACACGTGGCCTTTAAGCAAATCATATTTGCGTTCACGGTGGACACGTAACGGTACAGTTATGTTAGCCTTCAAACGCACCAAAGCCTTGCAGAGCAGGCAGTTTCGTGGCAGGCAGTTTTCGCACATGAGCAGAACGCACAGCCATACACGTCACGAGAGACGTACTTCGTTAGCTGTCATACTGTCATCCACTCATATGCCATATTCAAAACTCATTTTCATTAAAAGTATATAGGGCATATACTACGACGTCGTTCGTTTCGCGCCTGAGCGCTTACGTCGGGAAACTGACCCGATATTGATAGTCTAAAATGTACGCCACTGACCTGATGGGTAATTCCAGGCAGCATAAGGGCGTAAGGGAAGTATTGCATTTCAACTGTGGGACATATATGGATATACTACACAGTTGTAAGTAATGTGGCCCGAGGGCATTGCAAATAGGACTCTTTACGACACTCGTGTGCCCCGATAACGTCCCAGATGCGATTAAATTGTGACATGTTTATGAAAAATTTAAAATCCCTTGCAATAGAGAATATCTAATGTATAGATTGTGTTATGACAACACGCACCATTATTAATTTAAGGTTGAATAACGTTTAAAGAATTAAGTAACATGCTTAGAGTAGAAACGTTAATTACAAAAAAACTGTGTCATAAGTGTAATGCACTAAATTAGCTGTTAGCCATGCGCACAGAGAAGGCAGTAATAAAAAAAGACAATTATTATGAAGTTCATGACTTTCGAACCATATAAGTGTCCAGAAAGAGAGTTATAAAGAGAGTGCACATAATATTTAAAATATATAAGTATAAAGAGTTGCATCTTGTTTTAGTAAATTTTCAAATATAGAAGTTTAAAATTACTAGAATAATTTAACGTAATCGACTCAGGTAATTCATTATAAAGACGAATACAAGAACGCGAGAGAATTCTACAATTTTATAATGTGCAAATTAATAAACCAATTTAAATTCCTGAAGCTGTCTGTATGAGTTTAATAAGAGGTTGAGAATGTTAAAACACATTTTACGCAAGAGGTTGACAGTCCAGTTAGTGGCAAGACAAGCCAGATCTATAATATAAATAAAATTTTAAAAATTAAATAATAAAGTGAATTCTGCTCATATTTTGACATTGTATAGTTACGTATAGAGATGGGGTTAGAACAATATCGATTATTGTGTTAAAAATATTGTAGATCAATCGAGTAATTATTTTACATTACTGAATGCTATAGTTTCAAAGCATACGCTCGCGTGAGCCCAGGCGCAGGCAGACGCCAAGGACGCGGCGAAATTCTGTGACCTGATTACATGTTGAGGCAACAAATTCTTCACTCTATCTCACCACCTTCCCTCCTCACTGCGATTCATCATTTTCACATCGTGTGAGGACAGGCCGCTGTCGCAACGCGTCAGCGAGTCACGCTGTAAACACACCGCGTGCTCGATGTACACTACATAGTTTTATAAAACATACGACTGGGAGTACGATCACTTAGTACACACTACTGTTGTTTAGTAAAGGAAAACTTTAGTATAGGCTAAATTGAAAAGCCATGAATAATATTTTATAGTTAATATCATTAGAAAAACATACACTGAGAATTCAGAGAGAAATGCAATTTTAATATCATAAATAAATGTAATATCTATGTGGAATTTTTTATAAATCATAAAATGCAAGTTCACCAATACAGGAATTTAATTTTAACTATTATCAAAAGTTATATGTTTTCATGTGTAATATGAATTAAAAACATTAATAAACATACACAGCAGTACAATAGTACAAAGGAGTATACAATTATCACAATTTATTACACGAAATAATTGCTAAATGAAATAATATATGTTAGTTAAGGGACACTTGTAATAAAATTTAAACACAGCCACCATGAAAACAGACGTTTATACAAATATGATGAGTGATATAATATATGTTGACGTCTTTAAAATAGAAATACTAGGGCACATATCTAAAATAAAATTGTTGTATCTGAATGCTAAGCCATACTGAAAGTGTTCCAGGACAAATTAGCGGCAGCGAAAATGCCAACACGGCGTCGCAGCCGTCCGGAGGGGGTAACACGGCAAAAGGACCACAATGCCGTAACGGAGAATTTGAGCTGTAAAGGAGAGAGAGCAGTTGTTACCTCCAGGTCCAGTATTATGCGGCACGCGATCGAAGACAGCATAGCGGAGCGCAGCATGGCAGCACAGCGCGACGCAGCAAAAACTTAACTTTCCACCAAAAGTTAACGCAGCGGCATTTCTTTTTCATTACACCACACATCTAATCACCTCGGCCGGGTCGAAAAGGAACACCAATATAGGCATACAGACATATTAAATTGAAGGAGAATATACGCAAAAATGACGGAAAGGTGCTTAGTAAAGCTATAAAAACACAAACCAGAGGTTTTACACAAACTCAACAAACGAGTTAACAGAATTAAGGCCATAGTTTCAGGAAAAGGCCAAGTTGAGGAATATTGGGAAAAAAATGTTAAAACATTGTATATGCACATAATGTGAATTAAAAAGCAACCTGTTTGTAAAGGTAATAAATTATTACAAAAGAAAACAGTTTGATAGCGAGTATAGGTCCTAATATTCAAGCAAATACAAGAAATTAGTATATATTTATTAGCACACCATATATGAATCTTAAAATAAACAAGATATATTTTGTCATGACTTCCCTCTCACTTTATGTTACAATTAATATTGTTCTTGCGTCATAATAGCCAATTTATTAAACTCAGTCCTATTACGGAAATAACTAGGGTTTAGTGTCACTCCCTAATAAATTCTGTGTAAAATACACGAGTGTTATATAGAGAGTGCAATGATTGTAACATGGTAAAAATATAAACATTATTGGTGTAAGAATAGTTTATATATAAGTTGGGGTACGCATTCCCTTGGCACATTTCGTCAGTAAAGAAAAGTAGCAGGGTTAATGAAAGGATCCAGTTGAAAATTTTAACACAAGTAAATCACTTAGAAAGTATTAAATACTATGTTCCTTTACGAAACTCCTGTCGACTCCTTGCAAATAATCTCAATGTAAATAGTCTACAGTTATACGCATAAAATAGTATGTTATACGATAAGCATTCTATATAAAATTTAATGAAAACTAGAAGTAGTTCCATTTTAATATTAAATATTTAATTACCAGTTGCAAAGACAGTGTTCACCAGTATATGGCATTCACTGACACACTGATTCATTGTACATTACACAGAAATGACTAATCATTTTATTTACAGGTACATATAAATAATATTGTAAATTAAATTCTCAAACTTTAAGATAAAATATGTGATGTATCAAACTTAATATATATTGTAACTGGAGGAGATTTTATGTTTCAAATTTCTAAACGTAAAACTTAATATAAATATTGTTACATAATCAAACTTTCGCTTTTCAATAATATTTTAATAATGTAAAAGCCACATATATGTAGACTAGGGCATTAAGTAGGCTGCCGGGTTTCGCGTCCACATTTCGATTGCGCCAGCCGCGTCTACTGAGGCGAGGCATGTATGCAGGTAAACAAGGGCAAGTTTAAGGCCATGAACACACTCATTCACACTCAGCAGACAACACGTTATATTTACAAAGGTTCAGAGTCAAGAAAAAAGGTGAGGCAGCTCCTTCATCCAGCTCTCCTTACATCGCCACACCGTCCTACCCTAAACTCCTATCCATATTGAATATGACTTCAACCGTCCTTATTCCACTGCCATGCAGCAGACGTGGGTTTCATTGCAAGACGGATCCAGTACCACAGGCTTTTCCTAGAGCTGGGGACAGCTCTTAATTTTTCGAAAAGGGGGTTAGTGTTACGATGGGCAAGCCATATCCATCACACTGGCTAGAACGGACACCCCACGCAGAAGAAGCGACACACCAATGCAATCAGGGCGAGGCCACAAGCTGAGCAGCATTTTGGTTACAGAGTTGTATTAGTAAACCCATGGCGAGTATTTAACCCCGGCGGGGACATGAAACTACGCCTGATGCCAACCAGCCACCGTGGGGTCAAGGGGGCTGCAAAAGGGCGTAACGTGGACCGCTGCCGCCGAGACGTGATGCAAAGCAACCTTCTGCATCAAGATTAAGGTGAACAAATTCCGATGGTTTCCGAGACATTTAGCTAATTAATGATGTGGCTTCTGCATAATTGGTTAGCAGGTATTATGATTGACTCCCCCATTTTAACTCATCGATTGTAGAGAGTTGTCTTATTTGTTATTTATTTGGGTTTTATATATAGACATTTGAATTAACCAAGTCTTTACATTGAGCTATGCCTAACCTAAACCTGTTCACTTTAATAACAAAAATCACCACAGGTTATCAAACCAGAACAGTATGTATGTAGGTAGATAGTTAGGTTTGTATGTAGGCAGTTAATTAGTTAGGCACGTAGGAACATAGATATTTATGTAGGTAGGCATTTAGGTACTTAGGTTGCTAGGTAGGAGGTAGATATGTTTTATATAGGTCGAGTTTATTAGGTAGGTATTCAAGTAGGTAGGTAGGTACTTGGAGAGGTAAGTGTGCAAGTAAGCAGGCTGCCAGGCAGTCATGTCATTAGGTACCTAAGCAGGTAGGTTGGTACATAAGTAGGAATGTAGGCATTTAAGTAGGTGGGTATGCAGATAGGTAGAGATGTTGGTTCGCAGGCAGGAAGGCCGACAGGTGTTTTTAGGCAGGTAGCTAGGAAGGCATATTGCTAGGTAGACAGTTAGGCTAGTAGGTAGATTGATAGTTATGTATTTCGGTAGGCAGGTATGCCAGCATGTAGGTAGGAAGGCAAGTAGGTAGGCATGCAGGCAAGAAGGTAGTTTGTTAGTTATGTTTATAGGTAGGCAGGTAGGTAGGTATATAGTTAGACATGCTTGAAGGCAGAAAGATAAGTAGTTCGCTAGTTGGATAGGCAGAAAGGTAAGTTGATGTGTACATATGTATACAGGTAAGCAGTCAGGCAGGTAAGTAGTTAGTTAGGTATGTAGGTAGGTTGGTAGGCAGATATGCAGGTGGGTTAATATGTAGGTAAGCAGATAGGCAGGTAGAGTATTAGGTAGGCGGTCAGGCATTTAGGTTTTTAATTAAGTAAGCAGGTAGGCAGGAAGGTAGTTCATTAGGCAGGAAGGCATGTTGGTAGGCATCACGGTAAGTGTATGTGTGTATATATATATATATATATATATATATATATATATATATATATATATATATATGTATGTATGTTTGTGTGTATGTGTGTGTGTGTGTAGGCAAACAGGATAGGATTGTAGGTAGGCAGGTAGACAGGGCAGAAGATATGTATATAAGCAGGCAATAAGGTATGTAGGTATGTATGTAGTTAGGCAGGTATACAGTCAGTTAGGTAAGTAGTTCGGTGGGCATTTAGACAGGTAGGTATGAAGGAAAGTAGCTAAGTAGGTAGGTTAGAAGGCAGGTGGGTAGGCAAGAAGGTGCATATGTAGGTGTGTATTTTTAGGTAGCTAGGTACGCATGTAGGTAGGCAATTGGTTATCAAGTTATGTACATAGGTAGGTGCATAGGTAATTAAATTATTAAGTGGGTAGGTAGGGACAAAGATGTGTAGTTAAGCAGGTAGGTACATAGATAGGTAGGTAGGTAGACAGATGGCAGGTTGGTAGAAGGTAGGTAGGTAATCAGGTCGGCAGGTAGGTATGTACTTAGGAAGGTATGTGTGCAGGTAAGCAGGCTGGCAGAGAGTCATCTAGGTAGCAGAAACATGTAGGTATGTGGGTGAAAGTTAGGCAAGTTGGTAAATTCGTAGTTAGGTAAGTATGTGGGTATGATGGAAGGCAGTTAGGCTGGTAGGTATGTAGGGAGGTAGTTTGGCAGACATGTGGATAAGCATATGGGTTGATAGTAATGTATGCAGTTAGGTAGGTAGGCAGTCAGACAGGAATGCGATTAAGTAGAAAGGTAGGTAGGAAAGTAGGTAGGCAGGAAAGCAGGCTGGTAGTTAGGTAGGCATGCAGGTACATATGTAGGTATGCAGGAAGGCAGGCAGGTAGATAAGTATGTAGGTAGGCAGTTATTAAGTTAGGTAGGTTAACAGTTAGGTAGGCATAAGTCGGGCAGATATGTAGTTAAGTAGGTAATTCGACACATAGACTGATAGGTAGCCAGGTTGTAAGGCATGCAGTTTGGTAGTCAGGTAAGTAGGCAAGTAGGCAGATAGGTAGGTAGCTAGATAGGTAGGCACATAGGTAAGTAGGTAGTTAGTCTGGCAAGTAGTTAAGAGGTAGTATGCCAGGTATGCCAGGTATGCTTGGTAGGCCAGGTAGTATGCTTGGTAGTATGCCAGGTAGGCTTGTACTAGGAATATGTGCAGGCAGGTGGGTAGGCAGGTATCTAGGTAAGCATGTAGAAAGGCTTGTATGTAGGAAGGTACTTAGGATTGATGGTAGGTAGGCAGTCAGCTAGGTTGTAAATTAGGTATGCAGGCAGGATGATTGCTAGCTAGATAGGCAGGCAGGTTCTTTTGTAGACAGGTTGGCATGGGTAGGAAGTTTAGTAGGTAGGCAGGCAGGTAGGTATATAGGTAGGCAGGCAGGATGGTATGTAGGCGATCGAATGTTGGTAGTTAGGCAATCAATCGGGTAGGCATATTGGTATGTAGGTGGGTAGATATGTAAGTAGGCATGTAGGCATATATATAGGTATGTAGGTCGGTAAGTATGTAAGCATTAATTATGGTAGGTAGGAAGATAGGCATTTAATCTGGCATGTAGGCAGGTAGGGTGGCACATAGTTAGGTATATAGGTATGTAGGCAGCCAGGATGGCATGCAGACATGTAGGCAGGAAGGTAGGCAGTGAGATAGATATTAAAGAAGGCAGGCAGAAACGAATGAAGGTAAGTTTTAAGGGACACACATATTCAGGTTTGTGGTTATGCATGCAGGAAGTCAGGCAGGTATTTAGGTAAGAAATGAGACAGGCAGGTTAGTGGGCATTTATGAATTTTTTACATGTCGGTAGGTATGTATGTAGGTAAGTAGGTATGTAAGTATGTCTCCATTTAGGTAGACAGTCAATCAGCCAGGCAGGTCTGTAGTTAAGTAGGTGGGCAGGCAGACAGCTAGTTAAGTAATCAGGTAGGCAGGTAAGCAGGAAGATTGTTAAATTGGTAGGTTGTTAGGTAGGTAGCTGTGTAGGTAGTTAAGTAAAAGTAAGGCAGGCACATAGGCTGATAGGTATGTTGTCTGTCAGGCAGGTAGATAGTTTAGTTGGTAGGCAGGTTAGCAGTTAGGCAGACAGAAAGTAAACAGGTAGGAAGTTAGGTATATACATAGGCATGCAGTTAGTTCGATAGTATTTTGGTAGAGAGGCAGTCAGGTAGATAAATAGGTACTCAAGTATGACAGGTAGGCCTGTAGTTTGGTAGTCACGTTTACAAGTACATAGGTATTTAGGAAGGTAGTCTGTTAGGTCTGTAGGTTGGTAGCTAGGCAGGTAGGCAGCCATTTCCGAAGTTAGGTATGTAGTTATTTAGGTGGGTTGTATGTTTTTGGTAGGTATGTAGGTATTCAAGTATGCAGGCCTAGATGTATGAAGGTAAGTACTTAGGTATGTAGGTATTTATGTAAGCAGGCAGGCAGATAGGTACATAGGCTGTATGTAGTTCGGTAAGTTGGTATGTAGGTAGTAAGGTAGGCATGTAGGTAGGTAATTAGGTAGGTAGATATGCAGATAGGTAAGTATATACGTAAGTAGGCTGGTAGGTAGGTTAGCAGGGTGGTAGGTATGTAGTTAGGTGAACAGGAAGATCAGAAGACATGTAGGTAGGCAGGCAGGCAGGTAGGTGATTAGGTAATATGTAGTTGAGTAGGTAGTAAGGTAGATATATAGGTAAGTAGGTAAGAATATAGGTACTTAGATAGGTTGGTAGGAGGTAGGTGGTAGGTAGTTATGAGGTTGGTAGGTGCTAGGAAGGATTTAGGTATATAGGTGTTTAGGAAGGCAAGAAGGCAGGAAGGAACTTTGGTAGGTGTTTAGGTGAGCAGACTGGCACACAAGTAGGTAGGTATTTCTACAGGTGGTAGGGCTGAAGGCAGGTAGGTAGGTATTTATTCAGGAAGGTAGATAGATAGGAAGGGAGGTAAGTATGTAGGTAGGGATTTAAGATGTCAGGTAGGAAGGAAAGCCGGTATGTACATAGGCAGGTGTTTAGGTAAGCAGGCTAGCACACAGGTAGATAGGTATCTAGGTAGGCAGGTAGTAATTTATTCAGGAAGGTAGATGGATATGAAGGGAGGTAAGTATGTAGATGGGGAGTTAATATGTCAGGTATGCAGATATGTAGGTATGCAGGCAGTTCGGTAGGAAGTTAGGTTGGCAGGAAAATAGGTAGGCAAGTAGGCAGGTCAGTAGGCAGGCAGGTGGATAGGTATATATGTGGGTAGACAGTTGGGCATGTAGAAAGTTATCTAGGCATATATGTATGTAGGAAGGTACATCGAAAAGTATGTAGGTAGTTAGATAAGTAGATAATAAGGTTGTAGTTAGGCAGGGATTTAGTTATGTAGGAAGTTAGGTATATAGGCATACAGGATGGTAGGTAGGTCATGTTCGAATTAGTAGTTAAGTAGGTAGGTAGGTAGGTAGGTAGGCAGTTACTTATTTATATATGTATGCAGGTAAATAAGCAGGCAGGCAGATAGTTAGGTACATAAGCAGTTATTTTGGCAGGTAGGTATGTAGGAAGGTAGGCAGTTGTATATATAGTAAGTTAGGTAGGTATGTAGGTAGGTAGAAAGGCATGTGGGCAGTCAGGTATATAGGTAGAAAGATATCAATTTAAGCAGGAAGGTAGGTAGGCAGGTATGTAGATAGGTCAGAATGTTGGCAGGTAGGTAGTTAGGTATCTAGATAGGTTATGTAGAAAGGAGTACAGGTAGGTAGTTAGGTATGTAGTTATGTGGTTAGGTATGAAAGCAGGCAGAAAGTCCAGTTTTAAGGCAGTTTGGTAGCAAGCAGGAAGCTAAGTTTGGTAGATACTTATTTAAGTAGGCAGGTATGCTGGCAGGTTGGTAGGTATTCAAGAAGCTTGTAGGTAGGCTTGCATGCTGGAATGTCGATTGGTAGGATTGTATATAGGTAGACTTGTAGACAGGAAGGTTCATATATAGTTAAGTAGGTAGGACGGAAGGCAGAAATGTATGTAACTAGTTAGGTGCAAAGGAAGGTAGGTAGTCTGGCATGTAAGAAGATCGGTAGTTATGTAGTCAAGTAGTCATGCAAGCAGTTAGGCAATTAAGTTGTTATTTAAGAAATCAGGTAGGCATATAGATGGGTGGTTAGCCTGTACCATTCTTCCTACATACATGAGTATGTAGGAAGAATGGTAGGTAGGAGGATGGGTAGGTAGGAAAGTAGCAAAAGCAGGCAGGCAATCAGGTATGTTGATATGCAGGCAGGTAGCTATGGAGGTCGTCAAGTAGGCATGCACGTAGGTACTTAGGTAGGTATTTAGGCATGTTGGCCGATGGCCAGATAGTTAGGAAAGCATGTACTTACTTAGATAGGGAATAAGTCGGCCAGATAGGTATACAGGTAGTTAGGCAGGCAAGTTGGTTGGAAGTTAGGTAGTTAAAAAGGTAGGCAGATAGGCTAGTAGTTACAAAGATAGTTAGGTAATTAGTAATCCAGGCAGTTAGGTAGTTAAGTAGGTAGGTAGGTAGATAGCCAGGTAGGCATGTATTAGGCAGGCAGTTCGGCAGGAATGCATGTGGGTAGGCTGGCATTTAGAAGGTGGGTGTGCAGGATGGCAAGTAAGTAGTTAGTTATGTTGTCAGGTTGGTAGGTAGCTAGGCATGTGGGTTTGTAGGTAGGCAGGTAGTTAGTGAAGTATGTAGGCAGGTGGGTAGGTAAATAGGCAGGTAGGTAGGCATGCAGGCAGGTAGGTTGGTTGGTAGTTATATATAGGCAGTTAGACATGTAGTTAAATAGGAAGGTAGGTAGGTAGGCAGGTAGGAAGTTAAGTAGGCAGGCAGGTGAGTAGACAGATAGATGGATAGTTAGGTTTAGAGGTTTGTAGATAGGCATATGGTAATGTAGGTTGTTAGGTACGGCATGCAGGTATGTAGATACATATGTATATAGGTAGTTAGGTACGCATGTAATTAAGTAGGTAAGAAGGGAGGTATTGATGTAGGTAGTTAGATAGATTGGCAAGCCGGAAGGCATGTAGGTAATGATCGAATTAGTAGTTAGGTAGGTAGGAATATAGGTAGGCAGTCAGTCAGATAGGTAGGCAAGCAGGAAGTTAAGTAGATATGCAGGCAGGCAGGTAGGTAGGTATGTAGGTAAGTAGGAAGCTAGGTAGACAGGCAGACTTGTAGGTATTTAAATAGGAAGGCAGTGAGCCAGGTTGACATTTAGGTAGACAGGTAGGTAGGCATGTGTTTACACATGTAGCTTAGAAGGCAAGCAGATAGTAGGCAGTTAGGCAGGCAGGTAATTTGGTAGTTACGTATTTATGATGGCAGGTAGGTAGGTAGACTTGCATGTGGGACGGTTGGTAGGTATGTATGTACACAGGTAGACAGCAGGTAGATATGTAGTTAGGCATTTAGGCAGGAAGACATAAAATTATGTAACTAGTTAGGAGATAGCCAAGTAGGTATGCAGGCAGGTAAATAAGTAAATGGTTACGTAGGTAGTCAGGTAAGCATTCAGACAGGGAAATAGTAAAGTAAGTGGGTAGGCAGGTAGATAGTGCGGTCGGAAGGTAGGTAGGTATGCAGGCAGGTAGTTTGTTGGAAAGGCATTTAGTTAGACATGCAGGCACGATGGTAGGCAGATAGGTAGAAATTTAGTTAGGCAGGTAGGTATGAGGCAGGTATTCATGAAGTCTAGTGGGTTGGCCAGTAGTTAGGTGTGTAGGTAGGTAGGCATTTAGGCAGCTAAGAAGGTTGGTATAGAGGCATAAATGTAGGAATATAGGTAGGTAGGAAGGCAGCTAGGTAGGTAGATATATAGGTATGTAGGCAGTTAGGTAGGCACATTGAAAGGAATGTGTATAGCCAAGTGTGTAGGCATGTAAGCAGATATTTAGTTGAATTGGCAGGTATGCAGGCAGCAGGTAGTTATGTAGGAAGTCAGGTAGACAGGTATGTCAGTAGCTAGGTAAGAATGCAGATAGGATGGTAGGCACATAGGTAGTTAGACAGGTAGGTAAGTAAGCAGGGAGAGATGCAGGTAGGTAAGTAGGCTGGTAGGTAGGTTGGTCAGTTATGTATGTAATTCGGTGGGAAGGCAGATAAGTAGGCAGGTAGGTATGTAGTCTGGTAGGCAGGCAGATAATAAGGTGGGTATGTGAAATTAATTTCTGTAGGTTGGAAGGTTGGTAGTTATGTTGGAAGGCAGACAGGAAAGCAGGTATTAATGTAGATAGGTAGGTATCTATTTAGGTAGTTGTGTAGGTAGGCATTGGGAAAGGAAAACAAGCAGGTAAGTGTGCATTAAGGTAGGAAGGCAGACAAGTGAGGAAGTAAGCAACCAGGCAGGTAGGTATGATTGTAGGTAGGCAGGAAGACAGCTAGGCAACAAGGAATTTACGTAGGTAGTTATGTATGTAGGTAGGTTGGTTATTTAGATAGACAGGCAGGCTTGTTGTAAAGTAGGTAAGTAGACCGGTGTATAGGTAATCAGGTAGGCAGGAATGCATTCAGTTGGGTAGGTAGGTCGGTAGGTAGTTAGTTGGTATGTAGGCATGAAGTTAGTTTGATGGGAATATATGTAGGTATGTAGGAAGCAGTTAGGAAGATATCTAGATAGGTAGGTAAGTATGTCAGGTAGGCCAGTATGTAGGTAGGTGGGAAGCCAGGTATCCATGTACATAGGTATGTAGGTAAGTAGGCAGGTATTTAGTTAGGCTGGTGTGTTAGGTAAGCAGCTAGGTAGTTAGACAGGTTGGAAAGCATGTTCAAAGGTAGAATGTAATGTAGGTATTTAGATAGTTGGCATGTAGTTAGGTGGTAGGTAGGTGGTGGTGGGTAGCAAGGTAATAATATATGCAGGCAGGCAGACATGTATGTAAGTAGGTACTTAGGTATATAGGTATTTAGGTACGCAGGCTGGAAGGTAGTTAAGTACATCGCCAGGTAGGTATGTCGCTAGGTAGTTTTACGTGTTACGAAGGTAGGCATATAGATATATTTGGAGGCAGATATGTAGGTAGTAAGGTAGGTATGTAGGTAAGTAGGCTGTTAGGGATTTTGGAAGGGGAGGTAGGTATGTATAAAGGTGGGCAGGAAGATGAGTAGGCAGGTAGGTTCATAGGCAGGTAGGTGGTTTGTAGTTGAGGAAGGTAATAAGGTATGTAGTTATGTAAGTAGGCAGGAAAGCAGGTAGGTAAGAAATTGTTTAGGAAGGAATTCAGGCAAAGTAGATTGAAATACAAACAGGCTTGTAGGTAGGTAGTTATTCATGATAGTAAGCATGTAGGCAGGCAGGTAGGTACGAAGAAATGTATGCAGGAAGGTAGTTAGATAAGTGTGTAGGTAGGTAGGTAGGCATGTAGTTGTCAGGTAGGCATGCAGATAAATAGGCAATTACATATATAGATATGTATGTAAGTAGATTGACAGGCAGGTAGGCAAGTAGTTATATTGGTAGTGCGTACATAGATCTGTAGGTATTTATCTAGTTAGGTAGTTATGTAGATAAGTATATAGGTAGATAGGAACTTAGATAGGTTGGTAGGATGTAGGTGGTTGATAGTTAGGAGGTGTTAGGTAGTAGGTAGGAGTTAGGTATATAGGTATTCAGCTAGGCATGAAGGCAGGTAAATAGGTACTAGGTAGGTAGGTGTTTAGTTAAGAAGGTAGGTTTGCAGGTAGATAGGTATGTAGAAAGGTGGGCAGATCTGTAGGCAGGTAGGTAATTGTAGTCAGAAAGATAGATAGATAGGAAGAGAGGTAAGTATGTATGTAGGGAGTTAAGATGTCCAGCAGGCAGATAGGTAGATATGCAATCAGTTCGGTAACAAGTTTGGTTGGCAGGAAATTAGGAAGGCAGGTGATTAGGCAGGTAGGTGCATAGGCATGTTTGCAGGTATATAGACAGGCATGTGGTCATATGGGTAGTAAGGTAGGCATGTAGGTACATGGGTAGGTACACAGGTTAGTATCCAGGTAGTTACGTAAGTAGTTAATTAGATAGATAGTATGGGAAGAAATTAATAATAGAGGTAGTTTGGTATGTTGGCAGGTAGGTCATCATGGAATTGGTATAAATGTAAGTAGGAAGGAAGGTAGTTAGACAGGAAAGTAGAATGGCAGTTAACTAGCTAGCTTGATAGGCAGGTAGGCATGCAGGCAGTCAGATATGAATGTAGTTAAACAGGCAGGAAGGTGTACAGGTAGGCATAAAAGCAGGTAAATAGTTAGACAGGTAGTCATGTAGCTAGGTATATGTATACAGGTTCATATGCAGGTAATTATGAATGCTAGTAGGTTGTCAGTTAGGTAGGCAGGTGTGAAGGCAGCTAGGTTAACAGGTAGGCAGGTTGGTTTATATGTAGTTAGTAAGGTAGGCAGTCAGGTATGCATGTATGTAGGCAGGAAGGTAGGCACTTTGGGAGGCATGTGAATAGGCAGGTATGCAGGTATGTAGGTAGGCAGGTAGGCAGTAAGAATTTCAGTAATGTAGATAATTAGGTAGGCAGTCAGGCAGGTAGGTACCCAGGTAGGCATATATGCAGTCAGGTAGACATGCAGGTGGGTAGGTAGGCAGGTTGTCAGGGAGGAAGACAGGTAAATAAGTAAATAGGGAGACATGTACATATTTAAGTAGGATGTTGTATAGGGTGGCAGGTGGGTAGTTAGGGAGGTTTGTAGATAGGTTTGATGATATTTGGGGAAATATGTTGATAAGTAGGTGATGAGGCACATAGGCGGCTAGGTAGTCAGGCAGCTATACATGCAGTTTGGTAAGCAGTTTGTTAGGTAGGTATGAAGATAGGCACGTAGGCAGATAGGCAGGAAGGGAGGCAGTCATATAGATAAGTGTGTAGGTTGTCAGGCAGGTAGTTTATAAGTAGGTAGGTACCCAGGACGGAATGTATGTAGGCAGGCAAGTAGCAAGGCAGGTGGGTAGGTAGTTATCTAGGTAGGCAGGAATGCAGGTATTTAGGTATGTAGTTCAGTAAGCAGGTACGCAAATAGGCTGGTTGGTATGTAGGTAATTATACATGCAGGCATTTAGGTTGTGTAGTAGGTATGTAAGCTGTTAGGGAGGCAAATAAAATAGGCAGGTAGGCAAGTAATTAGATAGGCAGGCAGGTAGGCAGTCAGGTAGGTAGGTAGGCAGTCAGGCAGATAAATAGTTAATTAGGTAGGAATGCATGTAGGTAAGAATGAAGGCAGGTTTGTAGGTAGGTATGAATATAGGTAGGCATGCAGGATGATAGGTAGGCAGGACAGAAGGTAGATAGTTAGCAAGGCAGGCAGGTGGGTATGTATGTTAGTAGACAGGTAGGCTCTCAGGCTAATAGGTGGGTAGTCATGCAGGCAGGAAGGTAGTTTGTTATGTTGTGTATATCGGCAGGTGTGTATGTAGGTAGGAAGCTAGGCAAATATGCAGGAATGTAGGTAACTAGTTAGGTATGTAGGTAGGCAGGTAAGTAAGTAGATGGCTAGGTAGGCAGTTAAGTAGATGGGTAGGTAGGCAGTTAAGTAGATGGGTGGGTAGGTAGGTATTTAAGCAGCCAGGCAATTAAGTTCTTAAATATATATGCAGGTAAGCAGGTGGGTTAGCAGGTAGGCAGGTATATAGGCAGGTAGTTAGTTAGGTAGGCTTGCAGGCATGATAGTTGGTAGGTAGGTAGGAATGTATGTTGTTAAGCTTCTATGTATTAAAAAATGTAGACATAAAAGGAGGTAGGTAGTTAGGCAGGCTAGCAGGTAGGTAGATATGTAAGCAGGCAGGAAGGTAGGCAAGTAGGTAGTTTGGTAGGTAGGCTGGTATGTAGGCAGGTAGATAGTAAGGTAGGCATTTAGGATGATAGGTAGGGAGGCAGGTTGGCAGCTATGAAAGCTGTTAGGTATGCATGTACACAGCTAGTTAGGTAGGAAGGCAGCCAGGTTAGAATACAGGCAGATATGTAGGTAGGAAGGCATGCAGTTAGGCATGCAGAAAGTTAGTTATGTAGGTAGGCAGTTAGGTAGGCAGGTAGGTAGGTAGGTTGGAAGGAAGGTTAGCAATAATAAGGTTAATTATGTAGTGAGTTAGGTAAGTAGTTAGATAGGAAGCTAGGAAGTAGGGTAGATATGTATTCAGGTAGGTAGGTAGTTAGGTATGTGTGTAGGTTGGTAGTGATGTAGGAAGATAGGTAAGTTGGTAGGTAGGCAGATAGATATGTAGATAGCTGTTAAGATAGATAGTTAAGCAAGTAGGTACGTATTTAGGTATGTAGGTAGGTAGATAAGCACTCTGTCAGGCAGGTAGGAAGTCGGGTATGTATATAGGGAGACATGTAGGCGTGTAAGTAGGCAGGTAGGCAGTCAGGTGGATTGGTAAGTAGACAGATAGATATACAAGTATGTATGCAGATAAGCAGGTAGGCAAGTAGGGATGTAGGTACATAGATAGGTAGGAAGGATTCAGGCAAATAGGTTGGTAGTCAGGCAGGTAGCGACGTAGGTAAATGTGTAGGTGAGCAGATAGACAGTTAGGTATGCAGGTAGGTAGTTAGAAAGTTTGCAGTTTGTAGGTAATAAGGAAGGAAGGCTGACTGCTAGGTTGCTATAAAGGTATTTACATTGGTGGAGTGTAGGTAAGCAGGCTAGTAGGATTGCAGGTACCTATGCAGGTAGGTAGGACTGTAGGCTGGTAAGTAGATTACTAGGTAGATATCCATGTAGGTATGTAGTTAGGTAGGTATGTTGGCAGGTACATAGGTGTATATGTATATATGAAGGCACATAAGCATTTGTAGGTAGGATATAAGTAAGGAGTCAGGTAGGCAGGTTGGCAGGCATGTAGGCAGGAGGGAATGTTGGGAAGTTGTTAGGTAGGTATGAATGTTTACTAGTAAATAGGTAGGAAGGCAATTAACCAGGTATGTTTGTATTTAAATAGGTAGGTAGACATGTAGACAGGAAGGAAATAAGTTAGTCAGGTAGGCAGGAATGTGTTTAGATATGTAGGTAGGTTGCCACGTATGTAGTAGGTAGTTAGGTAGAATATAGAAAATAGGCAGTTAGACATGTAGGCAGTCAGGCTGGCAAATAGTTAAGTAGATATGTAGAGAGGTTGGAAGGTTGGTAGTTAGGCAGGCAGGCAGCAAACATATAGGAAGTTAGGTAGGTACAAAGGTAGGTAGATTGTTCAATAATAAGTTATATATGTATGTAGAAATGCTGCCAGGTAGATAAATAGCAAGCATGGCAGGTAGGCAGGTAGGCAAGCAGGTAGGTAGGTATTTAGTTAGGCTTATAGATAGGCAGCATGGCAGGTATATTCAAAGATAGGAAGGTGGGTATCAAGGTATTTAGGTAGGTGGTAGGTAGCAGTAAGGTAGATATTCAAGTATGCAGGCAGACAGGTTGTAGGCAGGTGCTTAGGTATGTAGGTATTTAGGTTAGCAGCCTGTCAGGTAGTTAATTAGGCTAGTATGTAGATCAATATGTAGATATTTATGTAGGAAGGTAAGCATGTAAGTAGGCATGTAGGAAGGTAAGCAGGTAGGTAAGTAGTTAGGTAGGCAGATAGGTATACTGGTAAGTAGGCTGGTAGGGAGGTTGGCAGCGAGGTAGCTACACATGTAGTTGGGCAATCAGATGAGAAAGCATGTAGGTACCTAGGCAGATAAGCATGTAGGTGGGTAGGTTTAATGTAGTTCATTAGATCGTAAGGAAGGTAGTTATGTTGGAAGGCAGGCAGACAGAAATCAGGTAGGTAGTAAATTAGGTAGGCTGGCAGGCTTGCAAGTAGTTAGACAGTCAGGCATGTAGGTAGGTAGGCATGTATGAAAGTAGGCACGTAACTTAGCAGGTGGTAAGGAAGGCAGGCAGACACGTAGGCAGGAATACTGTTATTTAGGTTTGTATGTAGGCAGGTTGTCTTGTGGGTAGGCAGATAGGAAGGCAGCTGGGTAGGTAAAATAGTATTTAGGAAGGTATGTAGGTAAGTAAGTAGGTATGTAGGAATGTATTAATGTTGTTAGTTACATAGGTAGTTTTGGCGTTAGGTAATTATGTAGGTAAGTACTTAGGTACTTACATAGGTTGATAGGAGGTAGGTAGTTGTTTGGTAGGATGTTGGTATATGGTGGTAGGTAGGCAGTTATTTAGGTAGGCAGGAAGGCTGGTAGGTACTTAAATAGGTAGGAGTTTAGGTACGCAGACTGGCATGAAGGTAGGTATATAGGCAATTGTGTATTTCGGTAGTAAGGTAGGTAGTAAGTTAGGCAGGAAGGTAGTGTCACTTGGCCCGATACTAGTACTGTCGGCTAGTGTTCGAAGAGAGGTATCTGTTAATATTAAGTCTTTTTTGAGAAAGATTGTTAGCATTTACGATAAAGAGAATGTGCCAATGTATTTATTATGATAATAGATGGATATCATAGAAATTATCTCAACCTGATATCTAACGGCCTTTCGATCACCAACATATTAAAGACGATTCTGGGCCAATTTCGACACAGTATTTTTGTCTAGTATATATACTAGCAAAAAACCAATTGATTCTGGCAAAGTATTTTTTTTAATACAATGCAGTTTATTTATATAAATACATTTTTCTAATATCTTCTTGTTCGAGTAATTATTTGTGTCAGGAAGATACAAGCAAAATGGTAGAAGTCAATGGCATAGCATCATTTTTGAGACAGATTGTTAGCCTTTAAGAAAAAGATGCTGACCCAATACATTTTTTACCATCATTCACAAAGTTCTGGACCAATTCCGACACTATTTTTTTATCTAGTCTTTACGAGCAAATATCTAATTGATTCTAGGAAACAAATTTTTAGACATTTCCTTGCTCAAGTAATTATTTGCAAGTATCAGGAATATTCGTATAAATCACTTAAACCTTCAATCTACCATAATGTCTCGATAGCTCAGTCGACGAAGGTACCTGTCTCCAAAACCAAGGTTTGGTATTTCAAGGCTCTTTTACTCCAAAGGTTTTTTTTTTTCATTTGCATTGAAATACCTACGGTGTCAAAGATGAACGTCGCATGTAGACAAATAATACTTTGACATTAAATTCAGGGTGAAAGAATAAACAAACACTTGTGATATTTTGCATGTTGCCGACGTTCGAAATCTGGCCGACCTTCCATATTTATATAGGTCCAATTCCGGCATTCGACATCGAGCCAGGATCAATTGGCTGAACACTCAGCTAGGTGATACTGGACCGGGTCCGGCTCATTATATTTGTGTTTGTCAGACAAGTATACATTTTGTATCTTGCTAACCACAATCTGGTGTATTTTTGACACTGCCACCCCTGGGTAACGCTGATCGGGATCCGCCGCCCGTATCCCTATGGGAACCAGATTTCTCGTAAATGGTAAGGTGTATCTGCCATGATGGCTTGCGCTGACAGTTGGTACCTAGACCCGATCACTTGGCCCAATACTAGAATTTCATGGGGAAGAAATTTAGAAGTACAGGAATGGTCAGTGACCGATGACGGCTCCTCCGACTGGCTGTTTTGCTGGTTGACGGATATGGTGACGATACTGTGGAAGCAATAATGAAAACATGGAAGAACTCTGGAACCTACGGGTTCCAGACCTACGGAGTTTGATGAGGATGGAAATCTTCAATTTCAGAGCAATGGTGGTTTCTCTCAGTCCATGTGGTTATGCCATGGTATGTCTGTGGTATCTCACTCCACATACGTCGTTGACCTCTGTCTTATGGTGGGCTGTACAGCGTTGGGTTTCCTGGGCGAGCAACCAGCCTGTAATAGGAGTAAGGCTTATGCCCAGTGAGGTTCTAAAGTGTCCTCAACCACAACCGGAGTGTACCTGATTAATGGGCTCTCATCACCACCTGATGCACTAACAGGTGGAAGGTGCTGACTGTTCGCGTGGTGCTTGCCATAGGTTGAGCGGCCAGTTTATGAAAACCCACTAGTGCCATGGAAATAAATGGAAGCATGAGCTGATACGTTCGGGCCCCACCAGAGTTTCTATCTGGTGTTACGATCGCACTGAAGTTGGACTCGTGCTAGCAGTGGTTAACTCCGCATGCTGAAGGAGGTCTGGAGCGATTCCCCTTCTTTAAGAAAGACCGGATGGTGAGAGGTAACCAGTTCAAGTTGTACCCTGGAGAGACAATAGGGGTATGGGTAGAAACCCGACCAGACCACATGCTTGGTATCTGAGTATGAGGGTCTCGGAACATTGTAGTAGGGTGTTCTCAAGCTGTACTTTTGAATTAAGTTGGAGTTTTGGATCTGGTTAACTCAGGTGGTAAGCTGGAACACGTGCGATTAGATGGCTTGGTTCCTATCACCCTCCATTTGACAGGTCGTAGCGGGGGAATTGCCTTCGTAGGTAAGAGTGAGTGAAGAGATTTGTGCGGCTCTTAACAGCGAGGTCTTGAGAACTGATGAGGGTAATGGAAATGAGTATGGAGCCGCGCCGGAATTAAAGGGCGGAGGAAAGTTAGCTAGTGTTACGAGCGATGGTGCTAGCCAGAGTGATGGAGCTAGCCAAAAAGAGGCCCAGCGCCATATTTTGAGACATGGGTAAACAGAGCTGTCGCACCGAGAATCGAGGACAGCGCCACATATATAATGCACAGACGAGAGTGGAGCGAGCGTTTTCTACGTCATTACCACCCGCCATGCCACTGGTGTCCATGTCCAATGGGTCGCTGCTGTCAGCAGTGTCTTGCGATAGCCCACGAGCGATCCGACCACTAGACATCCTGATGTGCAGAAAGATATCAGTGGTAAGTGCGAGATCGTCAGAGTGTTTGTTGGGGCTTGATAAGTACACAACTTTTTATTGCTGTAATTGTTTGACAGCATCTGATAAATGCTTTAGAGTGAGTATTTACCCAAGTAATAAAAGAGTTAAGCAATTCAACAGAGAACGAACATAGTATATATCACATTCCTAAAGAAGTAACTAGATCACAAAAATTTGACTGCATTATGGCAGCCATAAGGCTACTTAACTTTCAACATCTGAGTGAGTGTAAATTTACTTGTGAAAAGGGCAAAATCTTAGCTTTCACTAAAATATCTCCTCATCGTTACATGATAAGAAACGCGGCAACCAAATGCAATTTGTTTCAACAGTTCTTTAATAGAGACATTCCAGCCGCAGCTATTGGCAGCACTGAGCTCCAATTGCTGTGTGGGTGCACCTTGATGGCCGGGAAAGAAATACTTGTCTCTGCATCACAATTTTGCGACACATGATCACCGGAAGCTACAATTAGGAATACGGTGATACCGATACACCGTATGAAGGAAAAATCTTTTGACATCAGTCAGTTAATTATGGATAATGGCATACAACTTAACTCTATAAACATGTTGTGGGATGTTAATTGAAAAATTAAACATGTAACTGTTCCAAACATTGTCAACAGATTCCGAACATACGGAACCAGTAATTAATCAAACAGCCCATGGTATTCCCGTTGAGACGAATGTTTCGCTTCGTCTATATTGCCGGCTTTGTTGATAGTCCGAGACCGTCAGTTGCTCCCTCTCGGCTTTCTCCTCTCCTTCTCCTTGCGATCACTCCTTCCCCTCTAAAGTCGGGCCATGCTTGTTTCGGCAACTGGTCATTAGCTATGCTCCCGCCATTCGGAGCACAACTTCAGTCTCAGATTTGGCCGGTCTGATGAGGGAATCTGACGCCTATTCGTCCAACGTATCGACATGATTTATTTGCATCAATTTGTGTATTTTTGGCTCTTTTCGCCTTGACATCTGCATCAAGCGTTGCCTGTTTCGTCGGACAGCAATTGTCAAGGTGAGTTATTGCTGTCGTGGTTTGGGATTTGATAAATGAATAGTGTAAATGTTATTCTATATCACGGATTGGCAATAGTTATCGCGGTCAACGACGCCAACTTTCTAAAATCCCGTTTCGGCTCACCAGTTGACATTTCAGTTCAGGTTTAACTAGTCGGGTTAGTTGGCTTTTTGCGGCTGTCTTGTTCTTGATCGTTTTTGTATTTTGAGAAGCAGGTGTTATTCGTTTTTCTAGCATTATAATAACGAACCTACGGAGCAAAATAACTTGGTAGCTGATTATTTTAATGGTTTTGGTTTGTATTTTCACTTGAGGCTTTGGGAGAGCTGGTGCAGTCGCCCTCCAGCGGGAATATGTTTAATGGTTTTTTGTTTTAATTTGAATGTGTGAAGTGTTTAATTATTCAGGTTCGCATGCTGTGGCCTTGGTGGTGCTTCTCCTTTTGTCGCCCGACACATTATTAGTCAAATTCAGCCTGAGTTTTATGTAATTAGCTAGCTATTTTAAGTATTGAGGTCCCTCACTTGTTTTGGTGTGGTTAAATCTTTCAACAGTTTTCTATTTACTATTATGGTAGAGGTATATGGCCACTGGTTGTGATTTTCGTATAAATGTGTATTGTCAGAGCTTTGAAAGGTTTGGTAATATGGAAGTCGAATGTTAGTGTAATTGGGTAAATTCGGCACCAGAGTTTTATGTTGGCAGAAGTTGCCACAGTATAGGTTAGAACTCTCTATCCAGGTTATTTGAATAGCCATGCTGGTTTAGGTGAAATTATTCTGGATTTTGGTACTTATCTGGAGTGGCTATTTTACTCAACGTATGTTCATGGAAATTGCCTAGGAGAGTTAGCCATGAAGCTTGGTAGGCAAATGCAAATAACATCGAATACTGTAACTGAGTTTTTGCCAGGGCCTTTTCAAATGTTTAAATGACTGTAAATCTGGTACTATTTCGTTTTCATAGTATCAAATGTGAATCATAATTAGGGATTTGTTTTCTAAAGGGTTTTTAATGTTTCTTTAATTGTCAAGGTACCTGAAGAGTTACTAGAGTTGAATATTCCAGTTTGTGATGCTATAGAATTGCATTGGATTGTCCATTACCTTCCAATCCAATCAAATAGAGATTTGTTTCTTGTTATAATTCTTAAATGGTATTTTGTTTGTAGTATTTGCACAAATTTTCATTTTATATTTTGTTATTTGGCTCAGGTCTGTTGGTATGTTTAATAAATTGTGTAAAGACGCATTGTAGTTTGACATTAATGTTGATTATTGGTCAGTAAACTAGAGTCGTTCCTGATCTATTGTGTTGTTCAATTTTGTGCTTCAGCACACCATCACTCAGGCGAATTATAACTACTCCAATGCTGGCACAATTTTTTTTTATATTATTATCTATATTCCTATACATTAAAATATTAAAACTAACTATTATAATAAATAAGCTATTTAAAAATAATATAAATCAAGTATAGCTAAATGTCCCCACCTCTCTCCAGTAATAGGCACATTATAATCCAGCCCACGTCCCTAAACTCTTCACACCTTCACAACGCCGGCCAGCAAAATTTATTTCACGCACAGAATGTGTACAACGCACATAAATTCATGCAACCACAAAAACCGGTACCATAAACATATAAAACATACATGTGCACAAATGGTTATAAATTAAAGAAACTGTCACGTGCGACAAAGAGAGATTTAGCACGAAATTCAAATGCACGGGCGAAGCTTAACACATCGCCCACATACCGGTACATAGCGGCATAAATCTGCTGAGTGTATCTTCTTCGCTAAAGCGCTCAGTTATATATGGGCACACTGAAGTGCAACTCCTGCCGTCATATGAAACTGATAGGTAGCTCAAATTTAAGTCAAACCCAGGGGTATTATAGACTCTTAGCAAAAGGCAAATAAATTGCAAAATTTATCACAAAAACTAACTTAACAAGTTTTATGTCAAATATAATATATTACTATTCTACAAAAAAAATTTTTCTTCATAATAAATATAATTACAAAGACAAAATACACAATTAAGAGAAATTACAAATGTTGTATATAAAAACTATTATAGAATTAGTGTTCAAAATATTTTTCCTTATATTAGAGTTAATGAAAACTAATAATAGAAATAAGTAAGTCAAAAAAGATGGAGTTGACTGTAGTAACCAACAAGCATGAGCTATCATACATTTCCATAATACTTGAGATCGACGACTACAACTGATTTGGGGAAAGATGGCACCGATCTCATTCCCGTCAACCCACATGACACGAAGCACTAAATATATAAATATTAAAAAAATATAATGGATGCAAAAAGAAAATAACACCTTATATCTTGTAAATATAACAATATTTATTTATATGTGTATAAAAATAATAATTATTATTATTATGTGAAAATATCAGCTTAGTTTGATCAAGATAATTTAATTATGTGCATAAAATCATGCCAAAATATATAGTTCTATGTGAATATATTAATTTTTTTTTATTTTAAAATTATTTTTGATTAAAAATGTAAAACATATGTTAGGTTAAGAAAAATGTAAGTTTAAATCTTACAACGCCATCTTACGCCCTCGGTAAAAGACAAAAATTAAAATCTAAAGGGCTTCAATTAATAAAAGGATATTTGAAGTAACTACCACTGTACTCTAATGTTGGGACACACACGACCGCATCGAAGAATGGGCACTCGCACTCATCATTAAAGCTACATCGGAGTCCCGGCAGCTCTGCGACTTCATGACGTCTGTCTCTCATACCCATCAGCACACTTCCCCAATTATGCGGGCTGGGGACAGCCACACATTTCAAGCGAGAGGGTATTATTGCGAGTGATGGCGCTAGCCAGAGTAATGGAGCTGATCATAAAGAAGCCCAGCGCCGTGTTTTGAGAGACGTGGGTAAAACAGAGCTGTCGCACTGGGAATAGAGGACAGCGCCTCATATATAAGGCAAAGACGAGAGTGGGGCGAGCGCTTTCTATGTAACCACCTCCTGCCGTGCCACTGGAGTCGTTGCCCAATTGGCCGCTACTGTCAGTAGCATCTTGCGAGAGCCCATGAGTGATCCGACCACTAGACCTCCTGATGTGCAGAAATATATCGGTGGTAAGTGTGAGACCGTCAGGGTGTTAGTTGGAGTTCAAATAAGTGCACAAGTTTTTATTGCGGTAATTGCTTGACAGAATATGATAAATGCTTTAGAATTAGTTTTTAACTAAGAAATTAAAGTATATTTAAGAATATTAATATTCAGTGAATGCATAATAAAATAAATGTAATAGAGATTGTGTCATTAAAAGGGGTACAATCCGAGTAATTAAATATTTCGATTACTTGTTCAGCCCTTCCAAGTAGAGTATATTATTACCAGTTGTTCTGAGCACACCACTTCTCACTTGTAATTGTATGGCCTCGTTAAGGGACAATAACACTAGGCAAACTTTTACTGGCTCTATTCTAGACCGTGTATTTTGAGTTTTTTTTTTTAAGTGCACATAGGCCACTGAACTTTATGTTTACGAGTGAGGGGATCGATAACACAAGATGATCATCTACAAAAGCGAATGTGTCCGCAGTATTTCTACATGATCCGTTGTTCCAGTCCACATTGTCAATGCCTGCCTACGTTATCAGTTCACAGCTAGGTTTGCCCATTTCCAGTGAAAGGCAAGTCTCAGAAAATTAGAAATGTTACCTTGCAAAATGACTGGAAATTAAATTTAAATAGTTTGCACAAACGTTTTACCATGTGGTAATCTGAACACAAACAGTTTTCTCACATGCATTACTCTGAGTAACTGCTTAAGTGAATATATTTCAGTTAAGTTAATTAACATGTTATTTTGATATTCATGTTAACCCTGCATAAGCATTACGTCGACTATAACTAGTATAGGCAGACAGATCATTTTTATGGTATATAGTGAAAAATCACCTAGAGATTGAATAATAATTATCTAATGATTAATCCTAATATTTATTTCAATTGTTAGATTAATATTTCCAGATGTATCATGTATAGTCATTTTTGCTATCACTCCATAATTTAATTTAATTTTGGCAGTAATGAAGGCTGTCACTGCATTTAATTCAAGTTGTTATTCTGTAGCTAAGTGGCTAGTAGGTGTATTTAACTGAATGTAAATTTCAAGATTGCAGTTGTTTGAGCATCTATTCGGCCTAGTTACTATGTTGCCATGGTGTCATAAGTGGAAAGTTTACGTATGTTTTGTCATTTTTTTTGTGTTCATTGTTCATATATTCCACTCATTAGCATAGTATGTAGTGCAAGTCGGTCAAGACTATTACTTTTATATATTATACACAGCTTATATATCTAAAGTCTTACGCTATGTCTCTCTCTAACACATCATACATTATACACATTAGACAAGTTTTTCATATTCGCAAAAATAAGGAATGACACACAAGAATGCATTCAGTTCGCACCCTTTAGGAAATACAATTTAATTGAAAAAATAATTATACGTGATATATAATTATGATTTTATTGTGTATCAACGACATACGCACACAATGAAATATGTAAAGCACATGACTGTAGAATGTCATAATTAAAAATCGAGATATAATATTGTTTGCCGATTGTCAGTGTTATTCACTTACATTGTAAGAGCGAGAAAATATTTACAGTCCATTCAAGGCTCTTTTCCCAGTTTCTGAAGCTTGCTTAAGTTTTACTCTCAGAATATTCCGCTTCATACAAACAAAGATTTAATAAGTATAGAAAAATACATGTGTGGGACAACGTACCACATTCTACACTCAGTCAGTCACATAATAGTTTGCATAAAACAGTTTCTTACTTGGCATTACCAACATACATATTTCCCCCTGTTTTATTGGCATTAATTGTAAATGGAATATCATAGTTTCTTGATAGTATAGGCAAAGATCAATTTAACCAAAATAAGGTACTTTTATGTTGGCAGAAATATAAAAAGCTTGTGATACATGGCATACTTCGTAGGCAGCAAAACATATCTTACATTAGGTGCCTTGTCTAAGGTATGTTTCAAAAAATTTGTAAAAACCGCGAAGAGACAATAGAAGTTTTGGGGCTCAAATAAATAATATGTCAGCATCATAAAGTAATGGTTTAGTAAAAAAAAAAATATACCCCTTCTAAGGTAGCCTTTTTTGAGGGGTTGCTACATGGCAGCACATGTTGGACGTGACGTGATAATATTATGCTGTGGCCTGTGAGAGGGGATCAGGTCACGCATTAACTGGGAGGATAAGGGTAGCTCAAAGAAAAAAGACTCAATTACAAAATAATAATTTTATTTAACTTTAGCTCACCTCAAGTAGGCGTCTCAAGAATAAATCACTTGTAATAGTTATTCAGCTACAGGAATCTGGAAGTCAACAATATATTTATAATTGTCTCCAGTAGGCGCTGATGCCTTTACCAATAGCATCAAGCCGTCAAGGAGGTTCTCTGCTCGGATGGAGCTTAAATGTCTTCGCAAGTCCTGCGCCCTAACGTGCCTTAAGTCGCCCTACCAGGGAATATATTTACCCTCTAGATGTCGACTACTCCCAGAAACTCTCTCAAAGGCGTGCTCGTCTGGAGATGAAGTAGGACCACGGGAGGTGGCCCTCTCGTCTGGCAGGACACGGGCAGAACCTCCGGCGATGGCACACAAGATGGCACCCAGAGCCGCCATCGCTCTGACCTTATATACTCCTTTCCTTACCTCGCGCTCAATCCCCCGGAACGTGTTATGTTAAAACAACGGCTCGGCTGGCCGAGGTCGCTCTGTGCCTTGCATCAGCGTGCAGCTTAGCAACCCTTGCAGGAGCCAACCGCAGTAATCCCCCCCCCCCCCCCCCACACACACACACGCACACACACATGAGCATCCAGGCGCCTTCGCCTGGGACGTGGGGTTGAACGGTGCGGGGGATTGGCTGGGTCAATTCAGGCGATCAGTGCATGAAGGTGGTGTTGTAGTTCAGTAGGCGGTTAAGCCCCGTAGTAGTAGTTGAGCATGCCGGAATGAATTTTTCTTCCTAGTATTAATAAGAAGTGTGACTATTAATTACTGAAAGTTTGTCCCCCCAATGTAGACTCCCTAAGACGATGTCAGGCACGATGGGTCGGGCATACGTTACAGAGATGGCTGCCTTATAAGAATGGCAATGGTAAACCAATTTATTGTAACAGTTAAATTTAACTTTTTTATTTTCATATTCTGAGTTTAGTCTGTACCTCTGTTTATTAAATTACTTGAAATTTTTCATACTATATATCAATGTATCTAGGAATAATATTGTCGTCTGAGAACGTACTTTGCCTCTGTACAGTTGCATAATACTACGTAGAATTAGCAACTGATGTACTTGCAATAATTAAATGTTGTGCAAGTAAAAGGTATTTTCGTGTGAAATTACATAGTTAGGTTATAATTTATAACAATAAAAATGTTATCTTATATGAAATGGAAGTATTAAATCAGTATTTCGTAAAATTACAATAATCTTAATTATGTTTGGGCCGGCACCTAAACTATCTGACGGCTGCTATTGGTTCGTGTTGGTTCTTCAGGTTTGGGTAGGGTGTGCTCGACTCCGTTATTATTATTGAACCCCTCTAAACGTGAAAAAGACTAAAAACCCGATGTCGAACACATAAGGTTGGGAACAAAGGGTGCTCGCTTAAGGAACACAACATTCTGCAATAGCACCATGATATTTATCAGTCGTATAGCTTTAAAAATTATCAGTATATTCATGCCGCATTTAAATGGCTGTACCATAATTAGACATGTATGTTAGTGACTTTGCATCCCAATAAGTTTTAGTTTACATGCTAGTGTTTACATTTATACTGTACAATTATACGAATTGAAGGGAACTGTTATACTTAATGACAGACAATTGAAACAAATTAACTTGTATGTACATGAGCGAAGCTTATCATAATATGACAGTGAATATAACAGAAATTATCTACAGTTTTGGGGCCCCGACAAGTAATCTAAGACAAAATACGCCCACGGTCTGTGAACTGCCGTCGAGAGCTTTCTAGCGCGAGTCAACTCTACTGCAGTAGAATGTGTGCGTCAGCCGCCGCACTCTGCAGTTTACTTTCTGGATTACCTTGCGTGCAGTTGTAACTTTGTCCACTGGGCTTTCAATTCAACTATCTAGGTAGCGCTGTAAGCCACACTTTACTGTCACGTTATTTAGCTACTGCGCGCGCGCGGCCTGAGAAAACTGTGCTGTGCTCCCAAGATAATATTATTTATATATAACTATTTCTCTTTTAAGAAACTTAAAAACATAGCACGTTTTAACATGTAGCGGTGGAGCTTTATACGTGCATCGTTGTCTTTGTTTTACTGCCTAGTCGATGTATATTGTCTAACTCTACCCCTGACCATATATGTGAACTAACTTTGTACATCCTATACTCTCTTGTCTTGTACTACTGTGTAGTGCCCCTTGAAAGTGAGGAGTTATCCCTTGTTGCTTAATATTCAACTTTAAGAGCACAAGTCTATTACCAGGCTACGTGCCTTCCTTTCGAACCACGTTATTTTACGGGTGTGCCGCCTGCGCCATGCTGTTCATCAACATTGCTATCCTAATTAGCATATTGTATATACCTGCTAGTGCTAGAGTCAGGATAATAATTGTGGAGAAGCTGATGTAATTATAATGTTACTGACTTAACAAGGGAAAAATTGAATGCCGACATTATTTCTGCGTACGTCATGGTGGGAAGTTCTGCATGCATTATTTTCCCATTCATTATTAATAGTATCGTTAACTGAGTAGAAAGAAATCCCTTCGCTAGCTTTGAGCTGTTGCACTTCAGATTCATTATTATGAAGTCATTACACTGGCAAGACAGTGTGCGATATTGCTAGTTTGAAGATCTTTATATCGCATACATGAGTAGCCTTAAATTGAATTTTTATGGTCTCTACCTTGGGATTGTGAATTACTTTAATTAGCATCTTGTTACTAAACCTGAGTACCAATTCACCGGGCGCGTTGGTTATTATGTGATTGTGTGATTCGATGGCTTGGACAGATAGTGAGTTTTCAGAGTCGCATTGAAACTGGCAATATTGAAATAAACTTTTAATATCATTGACATAGATTGCGGCCTTTAACCAGTTGGTTTGTAGGTTGTCGACTAATTGCTTAGAGAGAAAATATATGCCTTTCGCTTGTTCAGGCATATCGTAAAGTTCTCGTGTTTCTTTTGTAGTGACATCAACGGCGACTATATTTGAAAGGGTTCTTACAATGCATGTTTCATTATTGTACTCGTAAGGGACTTTTGTAGATCGGAATAATTGCCACACTTTTAATGCCTTTTTAAGGGAATTTGTATTTTTATCACCGTTTGCGTGGGCAAAAGCATGCATTCTGTTAGAGGTAAGGTGTCATTTTTTAACATTTCTTTGATGGGGATATTTAACTCTAACCCTAGGTCATAGAATTGTTCCTGTAATTTTAAAAGATCGGCCCTTAATACTTATTTTGGGATGCTTGAAGTGGCAAAATTTCTGTGGGCATTGCTGGATGTACATGATAATTCTAAGATCGTTTACAATATTGTTTACAAGTTCCATCACCAAACTAGTTAATAATTGTGATTGAATGAGAAAGGATTCTATGTATATATTCTGATTACTCATTTGAAATGCATAGCCCCTAAGATTTTGCTAAGAGCGTTTACTTTGTTTTCCACTTGAGCTTTTATTTGTGACATGCTGTGAATCGTTATTTTGAGCTTTTTGTTAGATGTGATATTATTTTGTAATTCACTTAATTGCAATGCTAGCGTTTCTTCATTGGTGAGGAGGAATTTAAGATGGTGGGTTGTGAGAATGTCGCAACACCAAGTTGCGACATCTCCTAGGAAGGAGATTCCTCGTTTTCTTATATTGGCCAATGCAATCTCAAACTCTTGTACAATATTTTCTTTCATTTCATTAAAGAATTTGCGCAGTTGGTCAGCATTCTGGCAAACTCTGCTGTTCTTTGTTGTGCAGGTCTGGTAGTACCACCCATCAACGTTGCTGGGAGGGTGTACGCAACGGGGAATGGTCCCTTCGTATTGGATGTCCGGTGAAAGTTGTTGAAAATAAATTCCGCTGTGCATCTTGTAGATGTGTGCGCACTCGGACGCCGACACAATGTGGAGTGCTAGCAACAGCACCCCCACTCTCGTCGTCCCCATATCAGTAGCGAGTTACCTGTAACATACATGTTTATATTAGTTTTGCATATTGAAAAGTTTAATATTTCTAGTATTGACTGCATCAGTTTTTGTTTTGCGCCCGTTTCTTTATCTCGATCAAAATTGTGGATGGTCCCAATATATCGTGGACCATGATATTTAAAGTTGAGAGCTTTTTGTCTCATGTGGGTTTTTACCCATATGAATTGCCAGATTTTAAGGTCATTGGGGCAAAATTTTTTGTCAAAAAATTTTTCTGCTGTTCCTGTGAAACGAGTAAGTTTACACAAACCTGTTCGCGTACCTCTCAAAGTTGCTTACACCAGTCAGCCGTACGTTGCGAGAATGCGGCTTCAATGCCGTGTAACAGGAAGAATTGGGAAAATTTACTTGTATTAATTGTGGAGGGGTAATTGAAGACTATGTGTGGGACATATTCATCCCTATACACATTGTCTTCGTTGGTGCACGCGGAAAGTTGTTGAGACAAAACATTGTTAACTTATTCGGTCATCTCATTACAAGCTCGGTTGTATGAAGTTGTCTGGAATTATTTGATTTGTAGTTTTTGTAATAGCTCGGCAATCATGTCGAAATTAAATGACGTGCCCCAATTGGTTAAAATTGACTTGGGACACCTGTACTGAAGAATGACGTCGTTAATAAATTTGGCACATGTTTTTGCGTCAATCGTTTGGACGAGTTTCGCTACAACATAATGCGTAAAAAAACTCCGACATCACGAGAATATATTTGTTGCCATATGCCGCTGTTTGAAGTGGACCTTTGGCATCGAGACCCCAAGAGTGGAATGAGGGAGGGGTTTTGATAGGGGTCATAAGGCCTATAGGTTTTTGGTTTGTATGTTTCACCTTCTGGCATGTGGGGCAGTTTTCAATGTAATGTTTTACGTCTTTGGCCATTGTGTCCTAATAGAACCGGTTTTTAATTTTTTCGTAAGTTTTAAATTGACCGAAATGCCCTCCATCTAATAGGGCACTGTGGTGCGCCATGATGATTTCCGGGATGTAGTACTGTGGTACTAAGGTTAACCGTTTTTCCCCATTGGGCATGTGTAATTTAAAGTATATTTCTCAGTTGCCTATAATGCCATATCTGTGTGCTAGTCATATTGATTTTGTTGTGGCATCCTGTGGGTTTGTAAGGGTGGTTTTTAGTTGTGGATATGTGGGTCATTTGCATATTCTGCCAAAAGTGGAGATGTTTGTGTAATGGGTTTTAGGAACATATGTGTGTCGTCTTTGACTTTAATGTTATTATTTGTGGTGAATATAAATTGGATGATAGTTTGGTGTGGGATTGTTTATAGTAATGAAAATTTTTCAGTTTAACCATGGGTTGATATATGTGGATTTAATTTTGTCGTGGTGTCCTTCCATATTGATCTCAATATTTACCTTATATAAGGTTGTAGTGATCTTTGCATTGGCTTCTAAGGGTAAATATTCCTCGTTTATAATCATTTTCGCTATGTTTGCTGTGTCAGTTGTGCTAATATCAGGTTTAATTAATGTTTTAATCTTGTGCCAATTATTATTTATATATTTCGCAATACTTTGTTTGACTTCGTCGTCTCAGTTTGGATTTTGTAGCAATGATTTGGCGAGAGCTTTGTAAAATTGATATACAATTAGTGTATTCTTATTTTATTGGGTATTTATGGTTTTCTATTGTCATGTGCGTTATTTTTGCTTTTCTTGTAGGTATTCGACTCATCGTGTCCGCGAGTGTGTTCAATTTGCCTTTGATGTTCTTCGTTTCGAATTCGTACTCAATAAGTGCTATGCCTAACTTTTGGATTCTTACTTTGTTTTCGGCCGTCATCTTCAAATAACAAAGGCTGGCGTGATCTGTCACAATAGTAAATTTTCGCCCATACAAGTACTGTTTAGAGTAGTTAACGAAGTATTTAATGGCAGACAGCTCGCATTCCGTCGCCGACCATTTTTTTTATTTAGTGAGAGTTTTTTTATGTGAATGCTATAATGCTGCGATCTTTACTGCCTGGTATCTCCTGCATAAAGATGGCTCCTATGGCTGTCTCTGATGCATGACAGGCTAATATAGTGTGTCTATTTTCCTGGAATTTTTGCTACAATGGGCGGGTTTAGTAATGGTTATTTAAGTTTTTTAAAAGCTTGTTGCTGTTCTTGTCTCCATTGGAATGGTGTTGATTCTTTTACGAGATCCGTAAGTGGTTCCCCGAGTTTAGTATAGTTGAGAATGTATCGTCGTAAGTACGACGTTAAGCCTATAAATTTCCGCAACTGTTAAATGTTCTTCGGCGGCACCATTTGTTAGTGGCTTCGATTTTGTCAGGGTCCGTGCGGATCCCTTCTGGTATGATATAGTGGCCCAGTATTTGTTTTCCTGTTGCACAAAGCGGAATTATTTGAATTAATTTTTGTGTTACACTTACGTAGTCTATCCATTACTTTACTAATGTTTTCTAGATGTTCCTCAAATGTGTTGCCTATGATGAAAATATTATCGATATAGGCCATGGCTGTGGCCCAGCGTAGTGGCTCAAGCATGATATCAATGCAGTTTTTTAAATAATTAGGGTTTATGGCCAACCCCATAGGCATATGAGCTTTTCGTATAAGCCTATGCCATCCACACTAAAAGCGATTTTTTCCCTGTCTTGCTCCCTTACTGGGATTGCAGAAAATCCGCTTAACATGTAAATCGATTAAATGTTTCTGGAATTTTAAAGTGTGTTAATTATATCTTCGGTTCTGGGGATGGGGTATTGTACCTTTTTTAAATGTTGATTGAGAAGCCGAAAGTCAGTTAGAAATTGTATACCTCTTTGGGTATTTTATAACTAGGTTTGGCATGGCGTAAGGGGATTCAGAAGTCGTGATTATATGTGTGTTTAGCATATGTTTTATCTGTTTTAGTAATTGTTTGCGTAATTGTGGATTTATTCTCTATGGTCTAGTATAAATACATTTGTTTGTGGTTAATTCTAGTTTAATTTCGTAATCTTTGGTTTCTGTTAGTTTGGTTATATTGCTAGCGAAATAATCTTTGTATTCTTCGAGTAACTCTCGGAGTTGTACCATTTTGTAAGGGGATAGGTTATCATTTATGCTGCCTAGTGCAGTTCAATTATTAGAATTTTCCATTAACTATTTTATTTATGTAATATCCAATGCAATTGTTTGTGTCGCAGTACACTTGGTTAGTATTAATTGGTATGTCAACGACATCTTTATTGTGATGATCATATACGTACATAACATCTTTGGTCAGTATTGGTACTATGTCATACCTTTTGATAAAGTCGACTCCCAATATTATGTCTAAATTCAATTTATTTATTAAAAGGTAGTATTGATTGAAATTATACCCAGCTATATTAATATTCATGTTGGTTTTATATTTGGGCAAGTCAATATATATAGTTACACCCACTAGTGTGAACTGTTCTGTGACTGGTTGTTTCTTGTGTTTGTGTACAAGTGGTGTTGCAATGCATTATCGCGAGCATCCCGCGTCAAGCAACGCGTTATATGTTCTGCCCGCAATCCAGAGGACGCGCAGTGTTGACGTTTGCATGTAGCTTACACAACATTCGTCCTTGCCAGTAGGCGGGTTTTGTTTGTTTTTGGAATGTGACTCGGATCTGTGGATCAGCTCCTGCTTTCGTATTTCATCGCTGCCACAGTTTTCCGTGTTTATATTAGTAGTGTCAACTGAAGTTGTTACTTTATATCTTAGAGATGCATATTTTTACTTCTGTTATGCCAAAAGTCTTTTAAACTTCTTAAATCTCTAACTTATGTCTGTGTTGAAATTTGGAAAAAGTGGGCATTCTGTGGCTCGGTGACCCGGATACATACACAAGGCACGCATCATGGCTGCCAGCGACCTTAGTCCGTTGAAGGCCGTGCATTCACTGACATCACGATCGCGCTGACTCGTGCATTCCCCAAGCCCGACCTCGGCTTGCCTCGCCACTTTCGTGATGTGTACGTTCTCGGTTTTCACAGGCGCCATGTTATGTTGATGTGAAGCCATGTCCCTCTGCGAGGTATCGGGGTTACCCTTGTTCTCTCGTGACCAGCATTTAGTTTGACTACCTGATTTCTTTGTTTTCGTGTTAGGAATACATCTATTTAATTTCTTTTTTTTTCTTTTATGTGGGATTTGAAAGCTTTCTGATCGCTGATTGAGCGTAGCTATATCTGTGTATGTGTACATTGGTACTCTTGCTAATTAGCGCCTCGGAGGCATTAATTATACGCCTTACCTTGACGTCAGGTTGAATATTTATGCTCTCCTTATTTTGTTTCATGTACTCATTCTTTTTGCCCCTAAGTATTCCTGTATTCCTTGTATTAGTAATTTGGAAGGGTCTATGTCCATCTTTACGCAATTTTTTTCTTATCTTATGTTACGTCACTTAAGGACCTTGCCTGTCTGAAACTATGGTAGTTAGTTTATGCACCTTACGTAGGGTTTTGTCTGCGGGGGTGGTGCTTATTGCCCACTCATCTAGGAGTTTTTTGTTGATTGTATTTGTTGTTTGAATTGTATTTTTGTCTTGTTTGATTTTGGTTTTGGCATTAGTTTGTTGTGTGGGGTTTGCCATGAAGTAGTTCTATGTTTGAAATTTACAGTTTTGTGGCACTTTTCTGTTTGTTTGGTGGGGGTTTTAGTATTTGTGTTGTTTGTACATATTTTTTTATTAAGACAACAGGTTGTCTGTTTCGACTGAATGTTTTATATTTGTAGTACTGTTGTGTGTGTGTTATTGTATCTTTGGGGATTTTTGTATGTAAAGGGTTTTTGGTGCTGCAATATGAGGTTCGCAATTTCCTCTTTCAATTTCACAATTTCGGCTCTTAGTGAGTCAGAGGATGTGTGAGAATGTTATCATGAGATTGCCTGGTTATACTGAAATAATCCTATCTCTACTCTTTGAATATTCGTGAGTACGTCTTCAATTGTGTCATTCTTTCAGCCGACAATTTTGTCCACGATAGACGGAAGAAGGGATCGCCACACAATGCTAATAAAGTATGTATCTGTGACATTAGGATTATATTTTCTCCTGTAAAATACGAGGTTCTCAATATGCTTCTGAGCACTTTCATTTAGTTTTGTTTGGTAGTGTATAATAAGTTTTTCAAGTATTCCTCTTTTGCTGGTGTGGAAAATGTCTTCTTCATTTTACTGATGACATCATTCCAGGCGGCTTTTCCAGCATGTGTCTGTAAATAATTTTCTAAGATGTGTTTTGCTGACTCTGTGATGTAATTATTAAGCCTGCGGCATTTCTCTGTATTATCCCAGTTATTGTTTTCCATTGCGTGGTTGTATTGCCTTAAAAATTCGGGCCATTTTTCGCTACTGTCGCCTGAGAATTAAGTAACTGCCATCCACTACTGGACTATCACATTGATTGTCGTGGATTTGCCATGTTCTGTTGTTGTGTCTGAAGTGGGGGAGCTAGAGGTGAGTTCTTGTATGCAGGTTCTGTTGTGATTTCGTTTGTGATAGAGTACTCATGTTCTGTTGTATTAATTTTAATAGGTGTTAAATCACCTGTGTCGTTGTATTGTGCATTTTCGTTTGATGGTGAGGGTGTGGCTGGTAGAAGGCCGCTACTTGTAATTTTGTTGATTAAGCTACATGTCAGTAGTGTAGAGGTTGTGTCAAATTTTCTACAATTTTTGGATTTTCTGTTAATGAGTTGTCTGCCAAAGCTATTAATTCATGGAATTTTTCTGTAACTGTTGTATTCTGTGCTTGTAATTTCTTGTGTGTGTCTGATAAGCCTATAGTAGCCCGTTTTAAAATGTTCCTGGCTGTTTTAACAAAGGAGGTGGTAGGTTTCTCTTACATGTAATTATCTTGTTAATTGTTGCTGTATCATATGTTTGATTACACTCAGCAATTTCCCAAGTCTTCTACTCTCTACTTTTCCACAATTGCCACTCTTTTGTGGAGATTTGCAATAAGCCAAGTAAAATCGGTCCGAAGATAGGAACCATGGTTGAGAATGCATGAAGTATCTTAAAGCAATGCACACACGCTATTCTCCTGAATAAACTGGGTGACTGTCCGGCCAGGCATAATTTGCAACGCAGAAGTTCCTGCCCACTTGCTCTGGTGCGGCCGTAATTTTCTGCTGAATAATACAACATTCAACTCCGTGAATGAGTGCTTACACTTTTATAATCGTTTACTACAGCGGATTTGTTGACCCAGGCTACTCGAGGGAATTCTAACCCTGTGTGCAGGTGTATGGCGCTAAACATCTTTACGAATTACTCAGTTGATTTATCTATACTTAACTGCAATTATAATACTAAAAGGGTATGCGGAAAGCTGATGTTCCTACACCATCTGCTGTGGCATGTCCGGAGGGGATCAGGTCACGCATTAACTAGGGGGATAAGGGTAGCTCAAAGGAAAAAGACTCAATTACAAAATAAATCTTTTATTTAACTTTAGCTCACCTCAAGTAGGTGTCTCAAGAATCAATCAGTTATAACAGGTATTCAGCTATAGGAATCTGGAAGTCAACAATATATTTATAATTGTCTCCAGTAGGCGCTGATGCCTTTAATCTCTTACCAATAGTGTTAAGCTGCCAAGGCGGTTCTCTGCTCGGATGGAACTTAAATGCCTTCGCAAGTCCTGCGCCCTAACGCGCCTTAAGTCGCCCTATCAGGGAATATATTTACCCTCTGGATGTCGACGTCTCGCAGAAACACTCTCAATGGCGGGCTCGTCTGGAGATGAAGTCGGACCACGGGAGGTGGCCCTCTCGTTTGGCAGGATACGGGCAGAGCCTCCGGCGCCGGCAGGCAAGATGGCGCCCAGAGCCGCCATTGCTCTGAACTTATATACCCCTTTCTTGACCTCGCGCTAAATTACCCGGAATGTGTCATGTTAAAACAACGATCGGCTGGCCGAGGTCGCTCAGTGCTTTGCCTCAGCGTGCAGCTTAGCAACCCTTGCAAGAGCCAGCCGCAGCAATTAAATATATTGTTGCTACAACAAAGCACACATTCTAAACCGGAATCAGAAAAGATTTACTGATTGCCAGTTAAAACTGCTGCATAAGGAATCGCAAGAAAAAATGTATCTAATTCGTCAGTTAAAAGAAATTCACTAACTCCAACAGTAAAAAATTAATTATTTATATTTGGTTAATAAATGATCTCCAGGATAAAAATGAAGCAAAAATTTCCTATGTGAGAAGGTTAAGTACAATTGATTTTGTCGCAAAATTAAACATTTTGTTGGGACGGTTTCCAGCCGACACATGCAAAACGGCAGCTCCGTCTCTGCTTCCTCAGATTGTTTGTTCTTTCCCAATGAAATGGTGACAACAGGCGCCCCCCCCCCCCCCCACTTTTTTTCCATATGTAGCTCAAAGAAAGGTATTTTGAACTTATATCAAGTTTGCACAGAAATCAAAGTGAGGGATTCTTTATTACAAAAACAAATGTATTATTGCAAATTTTCCCTAAACATATATACATGATTTTTTTTTAAATCTCACAACAGAGATTACAAAACTCAACCAGAGCGTACTACAAAATACACATCCAAATACCTTGCTTATCTTTCTAAATCATTTTAAGCTGCAGTACCTCTTCAGTCCCTGGCCCTGTTTCTTCCCAAAGTGGAGAACACGGGCCTTATATACAATTTGGGCCCCCTTCTAGAATAAAGTTCGATGCCCAAGTAGCATGGAGCGCCGCCAGCGACGTCACAAACTGGCCCGCCCGCGTCGTCCTTTGTCTTAGAGACGCGCAGAAGAAGGTGTACGCCATGAAGAGGCGTCGAGTAAGCAGACCAACGTGCCGCACGCTAGTATAACACCAGCTCTCAAGTCGGCACTCGGCAGTAGCAGTAGTCAGATGAGGCGCTCGCACCCAGATAAGCCAAGTCCACATCAGTAATTCCTACGTAGCTCAGTAAACTTAACAGACCGTAATAGGGACTCTTAAAACAACGAACGGGATGTTATACTCATAATTTATGTTCCTACGAGTATGGCACTGATTTAAACATTAATATTACATAAAAAATTTATATTCATATAAAACACTAATTTTAAAATCCATAAGAGTAATGCATTTTACATTTACTACAAGTTACCAGCAGTATATTCCAATGGGTACCTTTATCTTTCCGTGAATTTCCATACGCACAAAAAATACTTAGGTGAAATACAAAATACCCAGGGTTTAGTTTATTTCTATTCATTTAAGTACAAAACATTATTTAGTATGATTAACTGTTAGGTCCAAAAAAAAAAAGACCAAGTGAGAGATTTTTCAGGGAAGGGTCGCCTCATTTGAGGGCACGTAATACTTTTTACATCTGGTTACATTAACATTTCTATTTTTTTTTTAGAGAATTAGTTTCGGTAATTAACAGTGTCACGGGCGAAATAAACGTATCTGATACGGGTTTCGTCATTTTACGGTCAACTTTGCTCTAAACAAAATCAGTCTTTGCAATGAGATGATGCACTTCAACTAAAATCAAATCGCCTGGCTTGAAAGTTAGTTTTTTTTATATACATTTACTCTTTTGTTCCATTTTTTGGTAATGCGCAATAAAAATACGTGTCATGTCCACCAATATTTATTCCAGTTTTCTATTGTCCACGGTGCCCAAACAAATGCTGTGAACTGACCATACATTTACAAGCGCGTGCGTCAAACATCTTCCCAAAAAGACCCCGGAAGGAGCATATTTATTTGGGCTATGTACAATGTTATTAAAGTACAAAAAAAAAGAAAGTTTAACATGTCTTCCTACAGACGTTGTGTATCGGACTTAAAACTGCGAAAGGCAATTGTAATGTTTCTATTCACCCGTTCAACCAAATTTGACGAAGGGTGGTAATGGGCGGTATGCGCCATCTTTAATCTTCACATAAAATATAAATCACTGAATTCCTGGGAAATATAATACATTACGTTGCCCGGTACTACAAATATTGGCGGCCCCAAAACACTATATAATATCTACATTATTTCACCCGCCTTTATGGTACGTAATAAAAAAAAAGACCAAATTTACTCAAATTATCTGTTGCAACAAGTACATAGTATAAATATCTAAAAGTACACCTGGGCAACGGCCCCATAACTTCTAGATAAATACGCTCCCAAGGATACGATGCCACTGTGCCAGTATATTGTCCTAGTTTTTGATTTTTTTTTGTTTCGCATGTTGGCACGCACCGCAACACTTAACCCATTTTTTAAGATTGTTACGCACTCCGGGCAACGTGAAAAGTTCTAATACAATGGTAATAGTTTTGCCCCGTCCTACGAGTCCACCGCGAAAGGACTCATGATAATACTTAAAGATCATAGCCCTTAAATGTTCTGGTACATAAACCCTAAATTTAATCTTTTTTGTCCATTCTCCCAGAAACCCTTTGACCTATGTAAAACGTAACTAAGATACCCATCTTTAATTTCATACTATATCTCTTGACATTCAGTATCAGAATTTTGATGTTCTTTTATATCTGTAAACGCACTGTAAAATGTTTGCAACGTGTTTAATTAGAAAATATGTATACTGTCTGAAACATTGCAAGACAGCTGACTACCTGCCTGCCGGAGTCCCATTTTACTCTATGGCCTCAAACTTGTTTTCACAGTACATGCAAGACAAAGCATCGGCAACGTAGTTGTCTATCCCCTTCATATGTTGTACGGTAAATGTAAACCTCGCGATGCGAACTAACCACTGTAATAATCGTTAATAAGCTGTAATAAGCTTTTGCGACTTTAATAACTAGCACAGGGCTTAGTTGTGAATAAAGTAAACTGAAAATGATCTAAAAAGTAAGCATTCCTATAAATCCTTTTATAACTCTTAGATGTTTAAGCTGTGTAAAATTGATAACTACTTAATTTTTTTTTCGGCAGTAAAACGAAGGGTTAGCGTACGGACTCGTGGGTTCGTCTACAATTCCTTGTTACTGTAACATATTTACCAGCCATTTAAAACTTTGCATTTTCGGCGCAGACACACGATATGGCACAGACACTACAGGCTATCTTTTAATTTTATGACTAGAGAAACATCTTTACAATGCCCTAATTTCGACGTAAGCACGTCGCTAAACTCTTGTTTCCAGTTTTTCTAGTTCTTTTGTTTCAGTTTCACTGTGTTGTAATAGCTGAATTTTATTATACTTAGACGGCTTATTTTGCAACGGAAATGCGGTCTCACGTGAGAAACCAAATTTTAACACTTTATTCGCCACATCGATACAAGCGGGTGTATTACCCAAAATATTTAGACCCAATATTACGTCAGGCGATAAGTTTTCAACCACTATTAATAGCACTATCAATGAGAAAATTTCAATAATAATGTTTATCACAAAAACCACAATTCACTTAATCAAACCCCCGCCTGCTAAAGAAATTACTACTGACTCTCCTCTTGTAATTTGCACTGTGCCAACTGGCGTGTCGATCATAATTTTACTACATATATCCTGTTTCAAAAGAGACGCAGATGTACCGGAGTTTACTAATTCTGAAACCTGTAAATTACCAAGTTATTGTCAGCGGAACATATAACAAATCATGTTTGTTATCCAAATCAATATTTGCAACTGAACCCATATCAGCAATTTTTTCCTCGTAACAGACATTTAAACTGAATATGCCCAGGACTTCCACATCTTAAACAAATTACCATTTTACTCGGACTTTTAAATGTTAACATCTAACCCTTAATTTTATTCCTTCTTACCGTCTGACTGACACCTATTTTTTTGCAGTACCCCTACCGTCAGTATTCTGCACGGAATTTCATTCTCTCTTTTTGTAGAAACTGTTTTCAGTGGCATGCTTTGGCCCCAAACAGATTTGACTCTTCCTTCTAGGCTTAACCTCGGTACTATATTTTCGCCTACAATCTCCCACAGTTAATTCTACATGAAAATAGCGTTAGCAAGTCCTGTAAAGTTTGTGGTTCTGTGGTAAATGTAAAACACTTACTGTTTTTAGCAACAGAGTGTAAAAATTATTACAACAAAATTAGATTCAGCAGACGGTAAACCCAGAAGTTCTGCAAATCTAATCGCATATCTTACGTAATCTTGCATAGATTCATCGGGATGTTGAAATATTTAAAATATTTGCATTCGGTAATGTGTAATAACTACCGGGGTACTCGTCTGCCTCAACATAGCCTGACAAAAGTCACGAAATGGTAACTGCTCCTGAATAACTTGCCCTACAACACATTGCAATGATTCAGGAACATTAAACATTACCGTGGCGTAACGTGGCGTACAATAGAGACGTGTCGCAGATATTAAGTGAAATGACTCTAGCCATCTGGACGATTAACTCGACTACCAAGTTCACACTACGTACTACATCAAAGCCATCACCGATACTGTTAGGCAGATATTTAAGTTGCTTGAAAATAGCAACGGACTCACCATCGGTTGCTTCTGCCCCGCCGCCTTTCCGCACCAACTCACGTATCCGCTGCTTAGTACATCAATGCTGTCGTTTCCGCACCAACTCACGTATCAGCTGCTTAGTACATCAATGCTGTCGTTTCCGCACCAACTCACGTATCAGCTGCTTAGTACATCAATGCTGTCGTTTCCGCACCAACTCACGTATCAGCTGCTTAGTACATCAATGCTGTCGTCGGGTTTGAACACGATTCCGGCATCCTTAAGCACAGATTGAAGGGATTATTTTCCCAGTGGTTGAATACAGGCTGTACGGACTGCCATTGCAGAAGTCGTGTTGGTATGAGTTTCTGCACCAAGTTTCTAACTCCCCTCAACACTGTAGCAAACTCAAAATGTTAACAGCAAAATAAACGCCCTAACTGACATACCCCTTTAAACTTTCCACACTGGCGGAAGCAGAGTTGCGCAGATTTCGGTTTACATGTGACGGTTTCTAGCCGACTCATGCAAACAGCACCTCCGTCTCTACTTCCTCAGCTGGTTTGTACTTTACCAAATAAATAAATGCCCTTTCGTAGCGTGGCTCAAAAATAAAACTTTGATCTCATTTCAAGTTTGTACAGAAATAAAAATGAGGAATTCCTTGTTATAAAAAACCCTCCCCACTAGCTTTTTCGTTTGGGAACAAAGTTGCGACCAATTTCACTAATTGGTCCTGTCTCTTCTCAAAGGAGTGAACGCGAGCCTTATATAAAATTTGCGCCCCCTTCTAGAAGGATTTCTGATCTTCAAGTAGCATAGAACGCCTCTGGGTGACGTCACAAGCTGACCCGCGTCATATGTAGCCCTTGAGACGAGCAGGGGATGTGTAAGGGCCGAAGAGGCGTCGAGTAAGCACACCAGCCGCCCGCAAGATAGTATAATGCCAACACTGAAGCCGGCACTCTACACTACCAGGTAAGCCAAGTCAACATGAGCACTTCCCCCGTAGCTCACGTAAAACCAACAGAGAACCAAATGGCAAACGCAATGCAAAAGAACCATTTACTTGTACAGTGTAAGGATGAATTGACTAGTGAAAAACGACTTACAAAAGAAACAAACAAATGTTGTAATTGTCAGTTTTTTTAATTATTTTTCTTTTCATTTGTTACCAATATTAAATGAGTAAAAGCTAACATGAACTTCCTTAACTCTGAATTCCAGGTTAACTAAAATATACACAAAACACCAGGTTACCTTCTCTTTTATACAATAAAAAAATAAAATACAAATATTATTCACGTACATAAATTTTCTGTTACCCAGCTAATACTTTCATTAATTTTTACACTAGTTACGTAAATAACTGGCCATTTAGAAAATACAGCAGGCCATCACAAGATATACTAGGCAAGTTACCCAAAAAAACAATCGTCACAAAATAGAGGAATATATACAGTCGTACCGACCTTTACACTGACATGACAAAAATTGTATTTGTTCCTACACAAAAAAAAATGGTAACAATCATTACTATAACTGTTATAAATCAATATTACGTAAATATTATAGCCTCAATATTTACACAATATATTTTTTTCATATACATCATCTGCTCGCGATCCCAAGTGGATAGAAGGAACTACCGAACAATTTCCAGCCTTAACTCCCACGAGCATATACTAATTTCCAAAGTGTTTCAGAAACTTCGCAAAGTTTTTCTTTAGTTCACAAAGTTAAATACCACATATTCTTGAGTATTGACCACAATAGTCGTACCAGGTGAGACTTGATTACCAGAGGTTAACAACACTACCTCCATAAGGCGTGGCATGGTTGCAAAAGTTTAAGGCCAAAACCTTCATAGTTATTGTCTGATTTACAAATATTTATGACCACAAATTCCTTCATTAATAACTTGGTCTCAAACTTTCATTATGTTTTGCAAAATGGTTACAGAATGTTACATTTTTTCTACCCATTATAAAATTTCAGATAAGAGACCAACATTCCGCCATCATTCAAAAATATTTTAAAAATTCGACGATCATGGCTCTAGCGTAACGTCCAAATGACATGAAGGTCCTACTTTCTTGAAGGGCCTACATTTATACATGAAATCCAGAATAATACTTATCTTGTAGATGAATGCCCCCTCGAAGCCGCTGACTGACCCCGAATGAAGCATGTACAGGTGTAACACACATTTCTGCCACATGGCGTATCCAATCATACCAGTGATACGTAATTTGCCTCAGAAGATGTCGTGATTACAAGAATTACAGGGTATTTTCAATACTTATTATAGGGGTCGTGGTAATCACGACCAATGTGGTTGACGTAACCAAATAAGGTGAAGTTAGGCAGTGGTCCCCTTTTCCCCTTAGGGGGGTCACATAAATGAAAAAATATACCACCAATAAAACTGAAATACTCAATCACACTTCGGCATGTTGACCAGGTGCAGGAATTTGCGTAACCAAACGTCATAGTTTTGTGCTGTGCGCGCACAAGTAGCGAGCAGTCTGCAGCGCCTTGGCCGATGGTGCTGCCATCAATTGGTGAACCGCCAAAGCGCCTTACCGCCTCACAGTTGTCTGCCATGGCTGAGAGTTGCTGCACTTGGAAAGATATCTCGTATGTTGACACACGTTACTGTTACCCCATGTCAGCCAATGTATTTTTAAGTTAACGTGTACACGGCAAGACTATGGCAGTTTAGTTATTCAATAGATTTTTAGGTCAGTAATAGTGTTTTAACACCAAAACCAGCGTGTTAAACGCTCGTGCTTGCCGGGCATAGTGTCATAAAAATTTCAGGTAACCCAAACACAATAATTATTCGAATGGGTTATTATGGCGATCGTCGTCCAGTCGCTGATTAAATAGTTTTCTAACAGCGATAATTCTTGATAGTTCGAGGGCGATTGGCGACGTGTTACAGTCAGTCACAATTATATATATATATAACAGACACACACACATATATACATAAGTAATAGGATGTAGAAAAGTGTCTCAAAGGCACATGGCATCGGAACGTAGAACACCTCGTGCTCCGGAATTCCGATCCCCAGGCAGCTATCTTTTTACCTTTTACCTTTTCCCTTCAAAACTTCCCTCAAAATAGGCTAAATTTTCCTAAAATTTACTTTTCTCAAAAAATTGTCCTTTTCTCTCTAAAAATTTTGGATTTTTCCAGAGCATAAGACAAGGAATGGTGACCCCGTATCAGCAGAACAGGACTCTGAAAACAAGGATTTCTCACCATGGGCCAGGAGAGCTGGACTCATGACCCATGACCTTTTACTTTTGACCCATGACCTTGAAAACTCAAAGATCCAAAAATCCAAAAAATCGCAAGGAAGTCCTTAAAAGTCAGCATTCATATTACATTACATTCTACTAGCACCATATTTGATGCCGGTGACCTCGACATTGACTCCATAACTTGATGGCCTTGTAAACGGAAACCCGAGAAAAATGCTTACAACCCAATAGGCATATTACATTACAGACAACTATGGCAATATTGGATGCAGGTGACCTCCGACCTTTGACCAATGACGTTCAACCTAGAAATCCCAAAAAATTCAAAAGTTTCAAATAATTTAAATAAATCTCAAAAAGTCTTCAAAACCCAGCAGGCATACTACATTACAGTCTGCTACCATATTGCATACAGGTGACCTCGGCCTCTTTAAAAATCGTAAACCATTACGACTGTCCCCTGGTGGGTGAAATAATATACTAGTTTCACCTAGATGATGAAAACATTAAATCCAAAATGGCAGCCGCCAGCAATTTATAAACAAATTACAAACTGAAAAACCATGATGGCATCATACGATAGAATATGTATCGGTGAGGGGAGTGGGGGTGAGGGAGTCAGACGTCTGCTGGGCATTGTACTGGGGAGACATCGGGAAATCAATTTTTTTTTTTAATTTTCGATTATAAACTTTTAGTAATTTTTATTAATACATTTTTATAAATGTTTGGGATTTTACGAATTTGCTGCATTTTTATGAATTTTTCGAAATTTTGGGTTAAAGGTCATTCAAAGTCATGCGGTCAAGTTCAAGGTCACCTGCATCCAATATGGTGGTATTAGTCCGTACGTCATCCGCATGTTAACTTTTATGGATTTTTCTCGAGTGTTTGTTTTCAAGGTCTTCCAAAGTCATGGGGTCAAAGTAGAGGTCACCTGCAACCAATATGGTGATAGAAGTCTGTAATGTAATATTCCTGCTGACTTTCATGGATTTGTCTCAGGTTTTTGTTTTCAAGGTCATACAAGGTAATGGGGTCAAGTTTACCTGCATCTAATACGGTGATATTAGTCTGTAACATCATATTCTTACTGACTTTTATGGATTTTCTAGATTTTTGTATTCGTCATTCAAGGTCATGGGATCAAAGTCGAGGTCGCCTGCATACAGTATGATAGTCGTAATGTAACATGCATTTTTTTTTTTTATTTTTTAGTTTTTTTGGGGGGATTTAAAAAAATTGTGTTATTTGTTTTTTGGTATTTTCAAGGTCAAGGATCAACTGAATACAATATGGCGGTAGTAGTCTGTAATATAATATGCCTCTTTACTTATATGGAAATTCTCGAGTTTTGGTATTTAAGGTCATTTGAGGTAATGGGGTCAATTTCGAGGTCACCTGCATAATATGGTAGTAGTATGTAATGTAATATGCCTGATGAATTGTATGGATATTTTGCGATTTTTTGGAATTTTTTTGGATGATTTGTGATTTTGGGTTTTCAAAGTTAAAGTTCATGGGTCAAATGTCACGGGTCCAGAGTCCAGCTCTGTTGACCCAGGGTCACAAATAAAAGTCTCTTGCTCTGGGAAAAACGGAAATTTTCTAGGAAAAAAAGGGAAATTTTTAGGAAAAAGGGATATTTGCAAGGTAAATTAGTCGATTTAAAGGCCGGGGGGGGGGGGAGTGAAATTTTAAGAGAAAAAAGGGGGGAAATATATTGCCGCCGGGTATCGGAATTATAGAACAGAAGGTGCTCCACGTTTCGATGCCCCGTGCCCATTTCCCAGATTTCTCTATATCCTGAGAGATATGTATATATATGTATCTATGTATATATATGTATATATGTGTATATATATATATATATATATCTGTGTGTGTGTATGTATGTGTATATATATATATGTATATATATATATATATATATTCTGCACACGTACGTGTCTATGCAAGATTCGAAAGTCAATCTAAATATATTTTAGATCAGATTCTGTGCATTAAAAGATAACTGTAGTAGTTTCAATGTAAGAGGCTGTTAATGTTCACTAGTATCTGCCATATTACAATACAAAGCGATACAACAGATTAAAACTGTTATTTTTAGTGACCGACTGATTAGTGATACTTTTTACTTATTCGACTTGTTTCAAGTAGTGGACACGGGGAGCGCCCTTCGCTCTGAAAACGTAATGTGATTGGCCAGGTATGAAATCTGACATGAAACTTGCCACGTTAAAGAGGACAGGTCCTATTATAAAACCTGATATGAAATCTAGCCGTACAAGGAAACAAATGTCATAGCAGATGCTTTACTAGCTGTATAATACACGTAGGTGATATATTGCACAAGCTTTTAAGGAATCTGTTACTGTGTAGCGTGGTCTTAATTATTTACTTCTACAGGTTATACATAAACGCTTAATACAACATTTTCTATTACGGGAATACATTTATTTGATGTGTTCATTCAGGACTCACTGTTACAATATTCTACTTTAAATATTTTATATTTCTATATAACCGAAGATCTTCTTTAGCTGTAGAAATCATTTTAAAAAATCCCATGATAACTGCAATCTCTAGCATTACACGCATTTTAATGGCATTCGAAATAATTTAATATTTTACTGTGCTAGAGCGAGTCTGTCTGTGTTCCGTGAATTTCGAGCAAGTGGCAGTTGTTGTATTGTGAAAATGCGTTCTGATATCGCAGGAAACAGCGCATTGAACCAACGCCTTCTCTGGGGACTCTGCGCGTATGCAAGCGAGGAAATGAGGTCGCTTATTACGGTCATTTTAACATTGTACAGGAGCTCTCTTCAAACTGTGCTCGTGCTCTTTTGTATGTAAAATAAAATCTCCCGAGGATCAGCATTGCACTTTGTGCTTCAGTTGGTAGCAGTATTGCTAATTAATATTGCGTCACTAAACCAAATCATATTCGTGTTTGTTCTAATCAATTAGCTTGGTGAGTAAGTCTAGTAAACTGCGTTCGTGGGTAATAATACTAAACGCTGCAGTGTGTGTGTGCCAATTTCTCTCTTCTGAATTTTGAACTGAAGTGTTGCAGAGAGCCAGTGGGTAGATAGAGGAACGCTATACATGTTTTTTTTTTTTTTTTATCTATTTTAGAGATACAACTAAAGGGCAATTCTATGTTAAGGTACTTAACAACTTTTGAATAAATATTTCGTTTGCTCGATATTTTACCTCCATCGAGCAATTTCCTTTCATAATATATTCTTAAAACCCGATACAGATCTACACGTTATGTAATAAAATAACGTGTAAAGCAAGTATATTAATAGTATTCTTCGTGATGCCTGTTGCTAAAATATCCTACAAATCCTACTTAAGAGGACAGCGTAACGTTAGCGAAATTACGAAGTTACAGTATCGCCCGAGTTGGCTATGGACAGCGATTTAATACTGACTTGATTTTTATTATTCAGATAAAGTGAGAAAAACAAATATTATAAGTGAATTTTGTCAAAAAATTTTCAGAAAATGTATTTGGTAAGCTAAACCGGTGTTTTGATATTTCATACCGACAAAATAAACTATAGTAACAATATAAAATTATCTTGCAATATCATTGATATTAATGTCCTTATTTTATTAGCAATTTTCAGCTAACACACAAAAAACACGAATTATTAAAGTTCTGGATGCTTTGCGAAAAAGTTTAAAACCAAGTAGAACGAAGTAGCGTCCGTATAAACAACAGCACATAAAGACTCCAAGTAGGAGCAGTATTCCTATATCACTCGATGATGTGAAAGAAAGGTGGGTTTCTCTAACCTAATTCTAATGCAAAGAGAACATATGCAAGCTAGTGAAAGTATGTTATGCATATTTAACAGAATAGGTATATTGAAAATTGAAATATAAGCCAACATGTGTCTTAATTTTGACCAAGTAACTTTGACATAAGCGTCGACGAGAACGATGCGATGTGTTGGGTGCATGAGTAGAAGATGAAAATCGGTCTTCTTAATCTTTAGTCTACCGTGGTAACCAAGTTGAGGAGTGAGGTAATCGTGACGGCTCTCGCAGCCTGTGCTGTCACAGCAACTGGGCCTGTAGTATATTCGTGGTTCACATTTTTGAAACCTGCTTTTATAAGTAAGAAATATCCCTTCTCGTAGCTGCATGTTTTAACAGACACATTGACTGCTATGATTTCAGTAAGAATAGAAGCGATGTAGGAAATATTAATTCCATTTCATAAAATTGTATTCAAAGTGGAATGTTAAAATTTTATGTCTCTAATTATTAATTTTATCTTTTGTTCATTTTACGCACAAGTCAGTAATAATTAGCATGTCACTAACAATGTGTCGATCGTAACATTCGCACGGTTCCACTTGATCGGTGCATGAATGAAGTGATCGATCATAGGACAATGTTAATTTTACATATGGCGGAAGGATACAAAATGTGCAGAAATGTACATCTTAGGCAGAACTTTCAAAAGTGCTCGTCTAAACGCAAATTGCTAATAACACGAATTTGTCTCCTTCTATAAAGTATGTCTGTTGCATCTTCAGATATGTTAATATTTTTCAACGCATTTAGCTGTTATTTTCGGTACATATATTCACAAAACATAGAATGTGTTTCAACGTTGCTTTTTTAAACACATCACTGGAACAAAAGTAAAATGTTTTATGATAATGAATAACTATAAACGGAAAGGTTTTATTTACTACAATGGCGGAAGATGTACGGGGGGGGGGGAGGGGGTTCTTTGTAAAATCGCTTGTGTTTAAAATTACTAAATTGTTTCGTCGTCATGCGATTACGAATTTAGTCAATAAAACATTTTAAAAAAATCAGATTTTTGCCATGGAAAACCAATTTGTTCAATTTGAAGTGTGTTATTTACATGTTTGTTCATGACATCGAATTTTTTTTAATAATTATAAATAACTACATAATGAAGCGGAAGTATTAACAGCAATACACTGAGCTTAATCGTTGATATGTACCATATCGTTATACTGTTAATCAACAAAAAGTGAGTTTTGAAAACTCTCTTGTTACCTTCGATTTTTTAGTGTGTGATGTCGCTATAAATAATACATTACGTCACAATTAATTATGCTGAAAAATGTTGTAACAGAGAAAATAGACTTGAACAGTTGTAAGGCTTTGGCTATCATTAAGTAATTATTACAAACAGCATAACCTAAAACCCTAAAGCGGTTATGTTGTTCCACTGTAACAAGTGGCATATGATTTTACTTGTTACATAATTAATCTCTACATATAAAATGGAGTGTCACGACTAAATGACTGATTGACACACTAATCAACGTAAAATCCAAACCGTAGGACTAAGAGTCTGGAAATTTAGGGATGGCTTTCCCCACAGGGTGCGAGCACCCACTTATAAAGACGTTTTCAATCACCGGCAATTTAATTGATTTTTTTTTTTCAAGACGTCATAACATGCTCTATTGTTGTCTGAAATGATGCCAAAATAATTGTTTATATACGCCTGGTGAAATATGCTTAGCAAGAGGTACAGATGTTTAAATGACGTTTTTAAAAAAACATACTGTGAAACGTAATCAAGCCTGCAGCTTGAATAATTCTGTAGAGGGGATGAAGCCATTAGAAATCTTCTCCTCGTTTTTGGTGCTCATTTCATTTCCCGATCCCAGGTGGCTCTAATAACTAAAGTTTGCTTGTAGTGCCATCGTGTGTCAAGTTAAGTAATAAAGGCTAGCTATGCGCTTTCTTTTCTCCCTTCCCATGGCATTGTTGGTGCATATGTCTGGCCCTCCTAAAAAGAAAACTAAAGCTAAGTGGCATTAAGTTTCTTGGCTCAACTACCAACAAGACAGAGTAAACTTACTAACGTCTTGCTTTTGTCGATAGTTTTAATTTAATCCAGTGCTATTATCCGCAAGGAAGTAGTCATGCTTCTCAATCAGCGCTGAGCCACAGAGCAGTTAAATGCACAGAGGCGAAATTGCGTAGTGGTTTTCTAATGAAGTGGGAATACTTGTTCTCTAATTGGCTGCGCAGGTTCTGGCCTTGTGACTGATTGTATACTACATGTTGCGAAATGTTCCTTATTGGCTGGCTGGGCTGCTAGCTGGCCAGTAGGTTACTAGGCGCTGATTGGCGAACGGAATTACGAGTGGAGTGAAGCGGACAAATTTGGCCTGCTCCTAACAAAGAGGCTCTGAGAGCCGATGAGGGTGAAGCAAGGTAAGAATGGAGAGGCATCGGAATGCCAGGGCAGGCGAAACGAGTGTTCCCCGAGAAAATCCGCCTACCAGTAGCATCGTCCAACACGATTCACACGTGTCAATATCTGGGAGTGACCCTTGCTGAAATTGAACCTGGTACGCCTTGGTGAGAGGAGAGCGCTCTAGCCACTGCACCACCACAGCTCCAGCGGCCTTTCGACGTAGTACTGGCCAGTGACACAGTGTTTCTGACGTATGCAGCTGGAGTTCACGGTAAAAGGGCTGCTCCATATCTGTGTTAATTACCATGTGTCTGAACACAAGCAAGAAAGACGACGGCTGGATGGAAGAACAGAACAGTCAGCGAGAGCTGAAGAACGGCAGCCACTAGAAAGCCGCTAGAGAAGATACGGAACTGTAATGTTTGTGTTTCGGGGAGCGCAAGTGTCCGTTCACCACCAACAGCACGGACGAATGTTTTATAAGTTAGTCTCTGATACTGTTATGAATAAAAATATGGACGTCATTTTATTTAAAAACTAGGGTGTTTAGGGGTCCTAACTACAGTTGTTAGAGCTTAACAGTAAATGAAGGATTTTGTTTATGATGTGAGACACAGACAATACAATAATGTAATAGTTACTGTAACGGGAAGTTACTTTAAATGTTATTAAGTTGTTATTATTACAATTAAAGTTACGGCTATCTCACGCCATATATATTTATATCTAAGTTCGACAGTCGCCATCTGAATCTTGATGCCGGAGGCAGTATCTAGCTGTACGAATGGCATCGGACGGTGGACACACCCATGACTGCGATTTTTCCTGTCGTCTGGCCGGTCGTGGAACGATGCGACGCCGCGCCTCGCGTCGGGGTATGACGGTGCGTTGTTTAACGTTTGCACATAGCTGGCCTCTTTCCCTGGTCGGTGGAGGGGTTAATGTCTTGACCCAATCTCTGACGTCCTGGATTTACTTTGAAGGCGTGAGGCCGGTTTCAGAGTTGGATGTACTGTTAAGGTCCATTCATAACATTACGCTAATAGGTCTGTAAGACCACACAAAGTGATGGTGTTTTTAAGGAAATTGAATACTCACCTACGCACTAACAACAGTTCTGAATTTTCCTATACAATTACAGGTTAAAAGCCATACCGATGACATTAGCATAAATCACGGTTTATCTTCAAAGCACATTAATTAATTTATAATTTTATTGATGATTTTCTCGAATTAAATTAATTATTAATATTGTATTATAACAGCGTTATTTTAATTTATTTGCGATTTAACCATATGACGTCTTCCCATATTGAAATCATCACTTGTCTGCAAGCTGTGTTTAAGCATTGTTAACTGACAAGGTAATATTTCGACTTACAGAATTAACAGAATGAAATGTGAATACAACACACAACAACTCCAAAAAGTTTTTAAAACTATTTGAACTTGCTTGAGTTGTTTTGACGTCCAAGGTTTGCTCGAAATATTAGAAAATATTTCATGGTGTTTTATCAACTATCTTACTCCAGCTAGCTCTTGACTGATGGAAAATCTTCACTTAATACAATTTTACAAAAAACTTCAAAAATTATATCAATTGTATTGTCTTTTTACCACATTTCTGCTTTGACCGCGGTCTTTACCGCGTATTTCCTCTTATATTACATATCTAAAATATTATTACATACTGACAGTTCACTTCTAAAATTGCTATTCTGCCAGTAGATACACTGCATAAATGAATTTACATTTAATCAGGTTGAATTGACCATTATTAAAGTGAATGTTATAATTTTTTGAAAAAATGGTGCTTCTAATTTTTTCTAGTGTACTACTGAAACCTCTTTCCCCTGATTTATAGCAGTACACATATGCGTTTATAATTAAACAATCAGTTTGTCAATCAGCAGGACTACAGGAGTGGCGCTAAATCTACAAAATTCAGGTATATCACTTTTAAAACTAATGCATTTGTTAACATTACTTATTTAACTCGACAAGGGCTACAGGCTGAAGCCATTCTTCGCAATCACCTCAGAACAACTATACGATTAATAAATTAATTAATACTCTGCATTGTGTTTCGAAAATTAAATGAGTTATGTTATCCCCATATACAAGATAACTGTATCACACTAATTAATAAATTTGTCAATATTCATTTAATAAGACCAAAAATATAAGTAGCTTACAATTGCTTATGCAGTAGTTCAAAATTTACAAAGTTGTATTATTAAAAAACCCTGGTTTGTATAATGTCACATACGTAGCACCATTCCAAAATATAATCGATATTTCAACTTTCAAATTGCTTAAATATATAACTTTTTAGTAAAATGTGCAATGTAATTCGATATTTTATATATCATTACATTATTAATTCCATTTATAATATCAACAACACGGCAGTCAAATGTAGCACTTATGGCTTATGTGAATTAAGTTACAACCAGACGAAAGTGTTTTAATAGAGACGTTATGTAATGAGTATATACAATGTTAACTTAATTTATTAGACGGTTAACATATCGTTTGTAAGTGTCATATGTTTAGCTATAAATAAATAATAGGGGAAAAAGGGGCAACTATAACAAAGTAATAAACTCATAATATTATAGGCAGTAAATTTCACGCACTCTGCAACTGTTAATTTTTGCAGTTAGAACTGTACAATATATAAAAAAAATATTTATACTAAGAAGAATAAAATAGCTGTAAAAAGAGATTATACTTATACAGAACACATCCGAAACTGCCTATACTATCCTGATTTAGGAGTAAGCATAACTAGCTAGGCTTAATTTCTTACTATGGGCTGAGAAACTTTCATTGTACCACATTTTCCAAGCATTACGAGTGTATCCAATATTCCGAGAGCATTCTGGGCATGCTATGTTGCTGGATTTCGATTTGATCCTTTTTCTTCCTTATTCTTCTATTCTTCGTTTTACGGGAGATCTTTCAAGTTCTTCACACCATATAGAGCGTCTCATTTTTATCACTGCACGAGTACAATGGGAAAAGAACAGAGATGTTTCGTAGAGTTCACATTGTGTTTGTAGATGTTTCAGACTATTTTGGGAGTCGATTTCCTGTTGTGGATGTAGAAACACCTCACTCTTCTTCCCATGTAGAAAACGTCGGTAGTTCCGCGGAAAAAGCGCGGTTTCACAAAGTTTCACAAAGAAGTTCTGCTCTCTATTCATTGTACATAGATGGGAGCACATGGAAGTCCACTTGAGTTCTCTACATCGACACCGCCATCTGATACTATGATACAACGGAAGGAGCTAATCACTTTTGCAAACAAATTATCTTCGAAAGGAAAAATGTTTTCTGACTGGTGAGCCACATACTGCAGTCTTCTAAGTTTCAGCCTTGCAGTATGCTATACCGACGAGTTTAGGAGTCTTTCGGGAAACTTTTACTATGGTTCGCTAAAATGCATTATTTTACTGACTGTATTCTTATAGGTCTTCAAATGCCCGAAGAAACTTACAGCTAGTTTTTGCTACTTGTGTACAGAGTGAAGTATAGGACTGACTGCATAAAAAAAAACTATGATGTCGTTGCAGCAATAGAAATACTGTTAAGCCATTTCTTTAAACGTTCTGTTATATTAAAATTAATAATGTTGTGACAAAGTTTTAATGTCAACTATGTACTAAGTCTTATATAAAGTAATGCAAATATGCTCCACGAAGAGTTTAACCTTGCAAGATGCTCAACGCCTATCGCTCCGGCTACCTTCTATACAATAGTGTACGGCCGATTGTAGCCCGCAGTTTGAAAGGCGTTTGACCTGCGCGCCGAAAAAATGTGTCGTTATTGGAGAACAAATATGTCATCGGAGCAAAGGTTTTGATTAGCTGTTGATGTGATATTACGAATGGTGCTTCGTCACAAAGTGTTAATATTAGTAAATCTTCTCAGTAATATTGCCGCAACCAAAATTTGTATTCCGCTAAGAATATAAAAGGAAGACCGATATATTTTATTTTACTGCGACATGGACGAAAAGTCCAAACAACACAATTTTACACTGACTTGGCGTTGTAAAACATCGTATATTAGTGAACTGCGATAGCCTTGTAAAATTAAACCATTGTTTTTAAATTATTAAGCATAATAGCAGAACTAGATATACCTTAGAGCAGCTCTCAAGCCCTGCAGAGCAATTACCATTCGCGAATTATGTATATGTTTGTAAAGCATAAAGTATTTCCAAGTAACTAAAGACGACTGTAGTTTATCGTTTTGTTAATTTTACCACAACCATATGTTGTGTTACGCTAAAAATAACAGGAAGAACAAAACATTGTGTGTTACTGAGACATTAAATAAATGTACAACCAACATAAGTTTACACTTACGTGGGGTTGTAAAATGACAGATAGTAGTGAGCAACGATAACTTCGTAAAATTAAACTATTGTATTTATATTTTAAAGCATAGTATTATAACTAAAGTAGCTTAGAGCGGATTTCAGGCCTTGCAAAGCAGATTACGTGTGACAATTGAGCAGTTGGTAAGGCGTCACGTTCCATAGTGTCAAGCACTCAAGGCAGGGGTTCTATTCCTCTTCCAGCAGTTGTTTCTTTCTAGTTGGCAATAATTATGTTTGTTGGGAAATTATTGTTGACATACTAAATTTATTTTAAATCGTTTTTTTAAAGCAAAGAAAATACAAGAAAATTTTTTAACAAATATGTTAACATTAGTCCTATACAATATTTGTTTTGTCGCAACATGAACACGAACAGGAAGGAGGTAATTTCGTTACAAAATTACGTAATGTTGCATTAACATTGCTTAGCAGTAAATTGCATTAACAGAAACATTAGTTACTGACAGTTCACAGATAACAGAAAAATACTCATTTAATTATATTAATACTGGTGTTACAACTTTAGACATTTTTGTGTGTGAAATTACATTCTCGCCGCGAAAGCTAACTGCAGCAATAGAAACGAGTGAATAATGGTAACGAGTGGGGTAGACAGGATACTACCAGCCTGGTATAGCCTGGTGGTTATCGTGGAACCTTGAAACAGCGCATGCTGCTTACGTAACTATGTTGCTCGTCTACAAATCAGCGAGAATTTTAGGAACAATATACGCACGCGTTTTAAAAACATGAAACAAATTCCACTCGCACCAACTTCCACACTAAATGGCCTTTCAGTTAAACAAAATAACACATATCTCCGTATATAGTATTACTCCGCCGTCCCCTATATACAGTACCTACCTTTAAAAAAATACAAAAAAATCGCGTAGTTTTTTAGAAAATCATGCATTGTCGACAACACTAATTTGCAAACAAGAATGTCTGAAGTGGTTGAAGCGGGAGATCGCCAGCAGTTCATATAAGATAAAAAATATATTCATAGTTGTTATATAATCACTTGCAAATCTCTACTTGGGACAGATATTTCACTGCCAGTGTTTTGTGAGCATGTCGCAATGTCAATATGCCTAAATATAAATTATCGCCGAATATCGTAAACTTGAATGTTTAACGCATAATCCAAGTGATATACAACTAATAATCAGGTGCTGCGTCACTACTCCTAATCTACCAGAACTAATATTCTCATGAAATATTAAATGTAAAATACTATTCCAGGGGGTATATTCAATAACTTTTGGCAGTTAAGGTCAGTAGCGTGCACAAACTGTATCTCTTAACAACACAATCGTGAATTTGGTATTCTCTAAGCACTATTGTTAAGTAATTCTCACCAGTCGTAAGGTTAGCTAAAGTATATTTTGCAACACGGCATTATGGCCTTATTTATATCGTTGTCTACATGTATACCACAAAATTACTGTATTGCGGGTTTTAGTGCATAGCAAACTTGAATTGTAATGATATGCATCGTCTTTCCAAAAGAAATATTGCTCTAAAATATTTTGTATCGTCTTAGGGAAAGTAAAAAGTTCACGAACGCCTTAAACATACTGCAGGTTTACTAGTACACCACATTCCACAAGATTTTGGAGAATACGTTTTAACAAACTCTTAGACAAAAAATGTAATAAATTGGATCGTCATTTGATTTACCAATCTGTAAAAATGACGACACAAATGCATGCGCTGAAATAACTTTACCATCTAACCGATAAAATACGAAAATATACCTTTCTTCAATAATTGCCTACGAATTTATGTAGAAACATCGAATGATTTACAAGTATATGATTTGATTTGTATTAATTTTTTTAATGCAACTAATTGCATTGAAAACTTTTTGTTTAAAGGCTGTTCACGATAAAGTGAGAACTTTTGAAATCAACCGTAGAAAAATGTTACTGCTTATAGCTGCATATATTTCAACGGGCGAACTGAGTGGCATGTGTCAAATGAAGTTGGTAACTATGAATGGAAAGTAGTTCCACATATTAACGTCGAATATAAAGTGTCACGTAACCATTTGTGATAACTTAAATTATTCCTTTCACTGTTTATATTTCAATGTATCAAAGTGTAAAAATGAGCAGAATTGATAAATATTTACTTTTGTAATCATTTCGAATTTTAACTTGACCGACGCATGAATAAAGTGAAGCGGCGAATGGTAACATTAACTTTACATAAGACGGAAGAAAACACAACGTAAATACAAGTAGATCTTAAGCAGGATTTTCAAAAATGCTCATTTTATTGTGAACAGCTTATAATAAAAAGTATTGAAGAAAGAAAGCTTTGCTGGATAATTTACGCAAAATGCGAAAATATTAAAAAACTTACTTTATCAGTCTTTGCGCAATTTATGATTGCTATGTAGGCTATAAACTAATAAGTGTGATATTTTTCATATACTTGACGTGTATTTATTTGCTAGTCCAGTATATCAAAAATCAAAGAAAGTAATTACATATAAAATGGAAACATTTTTTACAATGTGCAGAATCGAGATCAAACAGTTTAATATATCTTTCTTACAGAAATTTAATAAGATATCTTGAACAAACAATATCATCTGTCATAATGAATAATATTTTATCATCTATTGTTGAAAGTGAAGAGGACTCGGGAAATTTTAATTAATATATAACCACTTTTCGAAAAGTTTCGTCTCCTGCCTGCATTTTTGACGTGAGAATTTATCTCAATCGCAAGGAAATCTGCCATTTTACGAATATGTTAAGGTCAACAGCGACGCAAAACCACCTCCCATACCAGACATTAAGCCAAGGTTCGTAGTGTGCAAGGTAAGGCTATCGAACACCTTAGTGGATAGCTCCTGAAAAGCTTAAGATCAGTAGCACGGCTGTTGACCTTAAGGTCATCTCGAAAAGTTATAAAGCAAACAACCAAAAGGCGCTTCTGTGTCATTGATGAATGGAGGTATTCACTCAGACTTCGAAAACTACCGATAATCCTTTCTGGCTCATATTTAGACTGTAGATTTCTGTCCGCGGCTTCTGGCTGCGTGCACTACACCAATTAGCTAATAATTCCAATTATCGAAGGACCATACAGTACATCACATTAATGATTATGCCCCCTGATACTAGGATTATCAAGTTGCTAGGTGAGCTTACTGTGAAGTAGACGACCTAGAGCTGTCCATATGAAAAGTAGTCCTCCCATAAATCCTTCCTTGCCACGTTTATCAACTACCCTTAGGCGTCACTTATATTAATTACAAAACCGACCTTCAGAGGGAATTGCAGTCTCTTAAATGTCAAAGAGTACTCGAATGGAATTAATGCAACATGCGTTATTGGAGATGCACACTAGATCTCCAACCGTGGCTTTAGGCTAGCAGGGGTACCTTATCATAGGAATAGCATACACGGCTCGAATCATGGAGTTGTCCTTGATGTCTTCGAGCTTCATGCGTGTAGTCGAGTGCACTGTAGAGTTATATTTGCGTGCTAGTTTTGGGAGTACATCCAATCACTTTTAGTTGCCATTCGCAGCGAGATGCCTCCCCATCTTACCCTTCAGACTCACGTAGAACCTCTCGAAGATAGAAGTGTTGAGAATGCTGTATGTAGGATAATTATTTATGTTATGACTTCATCATGGCCTACAGCATTGCATTGCGAAATTTCTTGCCCTGGTCGGTTTGTAAATTAGTCGGGATATTTCCACACAATATCCGATAAGGCCTTGGTAACATTGTGAGCATTCTTTAACTTGACAGGTATGGCCCAGGAGAATTTGCTATATGCATCGATGGCAGTAAACATGTATTTGTATTTATTGTTGACCCGAGTATTCGGTATCATCTCCACGAGATCGGCTTAAGATATGTTGATAATCACACATATTACGACCTTGCGGCGATGGTAGTTGTGATTCCCTATTGATTCATTCTATGCATCATCCGTTCTTCAGTTCTTCGATGATTTAAATGATCATGTTAGTATGACACTAATTTCCAACCCTTTGTGAAGCAAGCAATAGTTGTGGCCCATCGACAAGTTAGTTCGTGTAGCCCTGGAATATTTAGTCGGAGATTTTGTCTATCATCTTCACAACTTCGCTGCTTTTCAGTGCTAGGCTACTAGAGAGGTCAGCAAGAATGTCGATTTTTGTGATCTTCGTCCATATAACAACTTGTCTCAGGATTGTTATCATGGTAAACTGATGCTTGAGTTCAAGCAATGTCTTGTATTCCAGTAGCTCTGATTCTGTAAATTCTCTGGCCTCCTTGCGAAATAGAAGTTCATAATGCAATAGGTAAACATAATGTATCGTTGATCAAGTTATAATTGAAAACGAATAAATTTTAAAAGTGATTAATAAGTTGGAAATGAGTAACTGGCATATTACTGATTTTATCAAGCGTTTATTTTTGTTTTAGATGTGACATGAAATGGTATGACACTATTGATATTCAACAGAAATGAAGACTACTGGATACGATGCATTCATTTTCAACCAAGAATAAACAAGATATATTTCTTCAAGAGTTGATGGAAGTTGTGCTGGTTAAAAATCGCTGACCGAGGTAAGTTGAAGAGTCTTAAAAGGTCCTCATCCTTCGAATTTCACGTATTGATTAAAGAACGAAGAGTAAGATTGTGCAAGAAATCATTCATTAGTTATATGACATTTCTCAGGGAGGGTTAGGAGACTACAGACATCGTTACTACATGGTAAATCGCCCCAATACTTGAGGGGGGAGCAGGACAATAGGAATTCGATATCTAATAATGTAATTTGACCAGAATGTACCACATATCGTCATTTCCTTACAAGGTAAGCGAACACTTCTCCAACGAAATTAAGTATCCTGATGCACATAAGGATGATGCATACAATGTTCAAAGAGAATTTATCCTGATTTTAAAGAAAAATATTAATTTTATTACAAGATTTTCATGGAAAATTTCAATCTACAGTTTGGTAGTTCACAGATGGACACCTATTGTGAATGTGAACAACTGAAGGTCAAGATAAAAAATCCTAACCTAAATGACTGTACCAATCTTTTAGCTATGGCCAAGTTGGCCGTTCATAAACAAAGGAGTAACGAGTTCTACAAGACTATGAAAGAAACCTAACAAATTTGTAAACCAATCATTATGTTTTAGGCTTAACGTTTGATTATATGCAGAACATTTCGCTGCCTTACATTCCAGTACAAGAACTCTTCTACTACCACCAGCTTTCGGTATTCCCCTTTGCCATACATAATCAGAAAACAGATGAAGCCAGTTTCTTTTTATATCACGAAGGGCAGGCAAATAAAGGACCAAATGTATTCTGCTTATTTCCTTCATAAGTACACCATCACAATATGGCGTGTGGAGTCAAAAACGGTAACCATTGCATAGTAAGATTTTTGTTACCACTTACGGGCACTAACAGGTTTGACAGCATCATACATCGATTACCGATACTTGGACACTTGCATCTCTGTTTGCGATTTTAAATTGTGAAGCATGTTATTAAAAAGAAATATAGATTTTATTAACCGAAGTAAATCTGTAAAATGATTACATCTGCAGGTGTTCCGGGTAAATTTACAGTCGATACAGTCGCATTTGATGGTGTGTTGTACTTCGTCATTGTAGCCCAGACATTACAAAAAACCGTGCTTATCTTTTGAAAGTTAAGGCAAAGCGGTTCCTCGAAACCAGAAGCAAGACTTCACAATTTCAAAGTTTGAGAATTCTGTACAACAGCTCCAAGAAAGGCACTGTGGTTGCCTCCAAATACATCGGTGGACTTGTGATGCTTGATTTGGCTTCGTCCCACATCTTAAAATTAATTTAATCCTACCATTCCTGTAAAAATTACATATCATATGCGAAAAGTGCCAGTTAATGCACACGAAAATACTTACTTAAAGAAGGTCCTCCATCACATTCATTCGGAACACAAAGACTTCAAGGATCAGATTATTCAATGACCAACAAATCAAACGGATTATGATACCAGTAAACGTTTGAACATGCCAGTGTAACCATTGTTTACCATTATAATGTCACACAATAATATGGAATGTTTATTACATTAGGTTTTAAATGTTTAAATGGAAAACTTAAGTTTTAATTTACTCACCACTGTTGTATTGGAAGATTAATCTCCGAAAGGACTTAAGTCTGAAATATTTAACAATTTATTTCACATAGAAAAAAAAAGAACTAGTAGGTACGCTTTTTGTCAAAATAATAACATGTGACACCACATGGAGATAATATTTATTTCGGTGTATGAAACCTAACACCGAAATTAAGTAATTTTTTAATTTTCCCACAACTTTGGGTATAATTATTTGAGCATTTTCATAAATAACTGATTCGTATATGCTAACATATAGCCTTTCTTTACGCCATTTTTAAGGGCAGCACCATACAAATAGTTATATAAAATTTAATGTCATATCTCGGGACAAAACTGATTGATTTCCACCAAATTTGGCAAACAAGTAGTACTGCGGCAAGTGATATAACTATTATGTTTCCAGAAAGTCAGAGACACTTATTTCTAAAATAGCGGTCATGCAGCTATTTTAGCTTAGTATGCTATATCGTCGAAACCATGTAATCAAGTATAAATTACCTTTGTATGCTGGCTATATATTATATATATATATATAATTATATATGTTTGTGTATATAACAAGCCTCATATTTGTTCGCCATTTCGTAAGACAGCATTACATGACAAACCCAAATTGTTGGCATACCTCCAGAGAAAACCAACAGACAGCCCACCAAATTCGGCAGAATAGAAGCACTACGGTAGGCAAGTAAACTGATATATTTTACGAAGGTCAGACACTTTCCTTCAAAATGGGGGCCATTTGAATATTTTCGCTATATATGTTATATCTGCAAAAGTATCATACAACTTTCAACTTAAATTGTATGCTGGCAGAATCTACTACAACCATAAAATTTGTGTTTACAAAGTCATTTTGTTTATCAGACCCACATGAAATAATGTTTTTGGTCATATCGCGGGAAATAATCAACCGATTCCCACTAAATGTGTTGAAGAATTTGTACTGTGGTAGGCCACATTAATTATTTTTTGTGTGCCGGACTCTAATTTTCAGATTGGCGGTTATAATAACACTTAATTTAGTGTGCTATATACGATACTTTGTAAACGATTCTAACTTACATTTGTATACAGTATTTACGACAATTATTATCGAATGTGCTTATATATAACAATTTTGTCTTGCATTTGTGAAAATCGTGGCTTAAAAGGACTGAGGTTTTATGCCATATTTCGAGGACCAATCAACCTGTTTCCACCAAACTTCAACACAGGTATTGTTACACAACGGAATGTAAATGTACACGTTGTACATACTGGAGGTATTTTCTTATGGTTTAAAAATAAATCGTTTAGGGTGTGAGTGAGTAGATTTGGGTGGCTCTTACCAGCGAAGTCTTGTTATATCTATTAAACAATTTAATCCAAATTAACCTAATTTTGTACACCAACAATATTCATTAGAAGCATCAATAATATATATAGAGATCCTCTTTTGCCGGTATTTTGCGAAATAGGGCCAAGTGAGAATGTGAAACATTTTTCCGGAACAATTCACATATTTTCAACCAAATTTTGCACACCGTTAGTGCAACAAAATGTTATGTAAAATTACAAGTTTCAAATGGTGAAGGACAATTTCCTAATTTGCGGCCATATAAATATTTCGATAAATTTATCGTACCTTTTTAACAATTGAACCAAATTCAACCAATATTTTTATGTTGATGGTATATATTAGAAGCATTGTATGCAGAACCTTTTTATGCAATCTTGTAACATAGCACCAAATATGCAAATAAAGTTTTCATGTTATATCTGGGAACAAATACACTAATTTCACCAAATTCTTCACACATGTTAATGCATAATTACTGCAAGGTTGGAAAAAAAAGACGACTGCTGTATGTGGCTCACCGGAAGTCATTCCTAAATTTTCTGACATTTGCTTCCAGCTGTTTGGGATGTGCGTTTATGAGTGAGTCGGTTAGTCGTGGTACTTCATTTTATTCTATTCATAAAAATTAATTTCGTGTCATCGAAAAGGTGGTATGCACTAGTGTTTCGGAGACGGTATATATTATCTTCTGCTGAGACCCACGTGACCTAAATACCCACACGAATGTTATGCTTCGAACACACCAAGCCCACTGCCAGAAAAGTGTCGCCTATCTTAGAGCATATACAAAGATTACGTTCAAAAAGTTATCTTCTGTGGAGTCGTAATTCGCTTAGTAAAGATTCAATTAGAATTGTCAAAACTAAAAGGAATAATAACCACATATATACAATTATATAAAGAATAAATTATAAGACATTACGAACTTCATGCATTAGGCTCTAAGAAAAAGCAAAATTTTTCATTCAATAATTTTATCATCAATTTCTGTTGTACAATCTGTTTTGAGCTTATTTTCCAAGACATAATATTTGTAAAAAACCTTATAAACTACTAGAACCCTTTTCTAAATCACATTCATTGGTGTTTAGTTCAATATATACGTGAAAAGTGCTTAACGCATGTCACACCGCCGTGCCAGGCGCAAAAGCAAATACTTTTAAAAATTTTAACCAACTGGCAAATAACTTACCCCATAAGGTTTTGCCCTAGCACCCAAAAATTACACAAAACATTACAGTTCATTGGAATTGAACATTTCAAGAAAGCTTACAATTCGTTCCATTCTTCAACAAATTGTGAGACACAAGAAGTAAGATTTTCCCAGCATACTATTATTTCAAAGTGGGTCATAACAGGTACCAACAACAAGGTATAACCTTAAGGGTCAGATATTACACACAAATAAGTCATTTTCACGATGTGCTGTCCGTCACTGGGAATCATCTGACAGCGATTGTGAAAGATCTGTCACCTAACATATAAGCCACTGCGATCATCCCCACCCCCTATGATAATACACTACCGACCAAAAATTAATTGGTCACCCGTGAAGATAGGTAATTCAGTATGTCAGTTGACTTGTGTGGCCGACGTACGCTGCAGGCCGGTGTAGAACCAGTTTGCAAGGCGATGGCACGAGTTACAGAGCTATCGGACTTCGATAAAAGCGTGATTGTGGGCTGCCATCTCAGTGGGCTGTCTAGCCGGGCGATTGCACGGAAGGGAAACAGACCCAAATTAACGGTCGCATTAGTCCTGCGTAAGTGGAAGGTCTATGGGCATTGTGCCAATGCTGCAAGTTCTGGGCGACCTCCAATCTTGACCGACAGAAGTCGCAGAACCCTGAAACTTGAAATTGTCTAAAATAGGGTACAGCCCATGGCTACCATTCGACAGGAGTTTCATGCAGCAACAGGAGTATCGGTTTCCATTGTAACATTGAGTACAGAGGCCCACCGACTTGGATATTTCGGAAGAGCAGCTGCACATAAGCCCCATATCACGACAAGCAATAAAGCTTGGCGACTCAGGCGGTGTATGGACCGTCGCAACTGGACACTGGAGCAGTGTAAATCGGTTCTGTGGAGTGATGAGTAGAGGTTTATATTATTCCGGTCCGACGGACGTGTATGGGTGTGGTGTATACCTGGGGAACGGCTTCTGCCGGAGTGTATAGTGCCAACTGGGAAATTCGGTGGTCGGTGGTAGTGGGGTGATGGTTTGGGGCTGTTTCACGGCCTTCGGCGTAGTTCCTCTGGTGTTTGTCCATAGTAGCATGAATACAGTGGCCTATTGTAACATTCTGGATAGTGAAATGCTCCCAACATTGTGGCGTTTTAACGGAATGGACCCGTGTTACTTCCAGGATTACAGAGCCAGGTGCCATGTTTCAAGGGCTACTATGCAGTGGTACGCCAACAAAAATGTTCGCCGATTGGACTGGCCCGCCCAGAGCCACGACCTAAACCCTATAGAACACCTTTGGGACGAATTGGATCGCCGGGTGAGGGCTTGTGAGGCGGGACCAAAATTCATTACTCAATTCATGGAATAGTTGCAATAGTAATGGTGACGAATCCCCGTGGATGTCCTGCAAACACTCGTAGAGAGCATGCCAGACAGGGTGGCTGCTGTTATAGCCGCAAGAGGTGGACCTACGAGATTCTAACGGGGTGACAACCACCGAGCAAACATTGTGGACAGGGGCCCCAATTACTTTTTGGTCGATAGTCTATTTTCCACACGACAATTACTCAATCTCTTTTCTCAGGCGATGGTACAATTTTTATTCGTGCACACTTGCTCACTTTAGGCATCTGCAATTTGCTGGTAGCACTGCGCAGTTTCTACATTATCTGGCATCACTGCATTTTCATGACGTCAGGGAGGTGCAGGCAGCTAACGATTCCGCTAAGGGTTGTTTGTATGTGTTAAATTAGCGTATGGTTGTGTAAACCTGTGCGAGACTCTAAGACTTGCGAAGTCGATCCGGCCAGTCTAGTTCAGCAGGCGCTTTCAACTGCTCGTTGTCATGATGTGATGTTTCAGCGGTCAGCAATAATGTCGCCTGGGTGGGAAAATATAACCTTACACAGTAAATCTACCATACATGTTTATCTTAACGTAAAAATTAATTTTCGTGACGAGTATAACATTTTTTGGGCATGGCGCAAAAAGAGACATCCGTCTCACTACCTCGTGTATGAAGATAATAGTTTTTCGTGTCATCGATGAATATACGTTGGACTATGTTCTTATGGAAATTTTTGTTTGCGGTTTTGCCCGCTTGAATTACGCAAAAAAGCTATTTATTTCCTTTCCCGAAGAATATTATCCAACACCACGCTCCTCAGGTGTTAGTCTTACCAGTTGCTAGGTGAGTTTACTTTGGAGATGGTCCAAGTGAGAAGCAGACCTCCATCTCCCTGTCACCTTTACCAGCTTCCCCTGAACCTCACTTACAGATATAACGAAACGCGTCTTGAGAGGGAAGTGTAGTCTCTTAAGTTCGAAACGGTACTCGAATGAAATGTGATGTACACGTGGTATGAAAACTTATTTCCCCGTGCATACCCAGCGAAGATTGTCGTTTCTATTACATTCTTTTGCGAAGCCTTCACTTTGAGCCTGGTGCTGTTGCAGCGTTTTCGCGACAACATTAATGTAATGCAGCCACAACCTTGAGAAGAGACGGCATAGTTATAGGCCAGGAGGGTAGATGCTGCTGATGAATTCTGCAGGGTAATTAACTGCATCATCACTTTTACAACGGTGTCTACAAATTTGCACTCCGATTCCAGCGCTTCGAACAACTAAAACCAACTATGATAATGATTTATTATATTGTTAACGTCGCTCACTCCACGTAACATCTACAATAAAAATTTATATTTACCTATTTTATGATTAACTTTTAAAATATAGGAAAAATATAGTATAAAGAGATTTTTGTAACTGCTTTGAAATATTATATCCGTGTATAAAAGCTATGATTTGTTCGAAAACCAAATATAAACAAACGTCCTTGCCATTGCATAAACGTGATTTTGTCAGTTATCCAGATGATTCGCTAATTTCTCGTTGTGATAGTTATGTTTGCGAGAAACCAATAAAATGTTGCAAAACAAAGATCTATTACTGCGCAGATGGCGTATAGGCTATTACAATACCCTCTGTTACAAAATGAGATATTAAATTATTAGTCGTGTAGTAATATATTATTCATGCTCGCATATAGAATGTCATAAGGAACAACACACAGAGCGATGTATTTCACTTACTACAGAAGTAATGAAACTGTGATAATAGATTATGATCCTGTTCAGTCCTTACGATTTTGTCTGCAATCGTAACAGAAATCAAAATTTGGTTTCAAAGTATGAGACGGGTTTCCGTTGTATTCTAAACGGTATAATATCATCAGTCCTTGAAAATGTGTTGATTTGAAAGTTACGGACGTTTTAATGTTGCAATGTAAATAACTTATTGAAAACTTATTTCACGTCTTCATACATTCTGAAGAGTTAAAAAATTTTAAATTCCGTTTTTCTTCTTTCTTTTTTTTTCTACGCAGCCAACCTTTGGTAGCAATGAGCATAAGGATATTGTATCATTGAGCTACTGAAGAATTTCGTAATACTTTTTGACCCTTTCACCTTATTAGGGGTGGAATATTATGATCTTGTGGAATTAATTATTAGCTATTTATGTAGCCTACATATTTATGTAAGTAGCATAACGATGTCTTATTCGACAAATGAGCTTTAGATGAGTTCTCGAAAACACTTTTTACCCATTTTCACCCCTTACTAAGTGAATTTCAGAAATTCTTAAAACTAATATTTATGTATCTCTTCGAGTTAGTGACCTATTGAGGACTCGTCGGAAACACACATTTTTACACCTCTTCACACCCTTAAGATTAAAATTTCTGAAAACCTCCTAATTATTTCTTAGGCCATTTCTAAAATAATTATTTTAAAGCAAGAACCTAATGATTACATATCCGGTAAATGAGCTATGCATATGTCCGGGATAAGACATTCTAACACATTTTCAACTTTTCGGGACATTGATTTCAAAAGACCGCAAGATCAGTTTTTAGATATTGATGTAGGCAACATTTTGAAGCTAGGAGAATAAAGACAGCTAATCTGGTTAATGAACTATGGAAGATTCCTCGAAAACACATTTTACTGTTTCTCATCTCCTTAGGGGATGAATTATGAAAAATACTGAAATTAGTTTTAAATACGTATTCTTTTAAAGTAAAAAGCATAGCTATATCTCGTTGGGTTAAGAAGCTACTGAGGCGTACTTGAAATGTATTTTATTGCTTTTCACCCTTTAAGGGATTGAATTTCAAAAACTTCTGACGCGTATTTTTAAGCATTTAAACACATAGTATTTTAAAGTAAAGAGCATAACAATATTTAAGGGTGTAATTAGCTATTGAAGTGTCCCCGAGAAAGCATAAAAACATTTTTCGATCCCTTAGTGGTTGAGTTTAAAAAAAAAATAGAATTCATTTTTAGGTGTTTATGTAGGCATTTTTTTTTTTTTTACTAAAGAGCGGTACGATAACTCATTGGGTTGGAAAGCTGTAGAGGAGTCATCAAAAACACATTTTAATCATTTTTCACCCCCAAGAGCAGAATTTCAAAAATTCTAAAAAAAAAAATACATTTTTTGAACAGTTACATACGGTATCAGACGCCAAGAGCACCACGATGTCTCATTGGTATAATGAGATATTGAGGAGTCCTTTCAAACACATTTTATTAGAGCATTACAGAACTTTTAATAGGATGAATTTGAAAAATATCCAAATCAAGTTTCGATACCTCATTGCGTTAATGAGCTATTGAGAACTCTTCACAAACACATGTTACCCCTTTTCGCCCACTATGGGGTCGAATTTCAAAAAATTATTTCTTAGTGGGTGCCTGCGCCCTAAGGGTAAGCCATCCATTAATTATTATGCCAGTGTTTCGTGTCCTTGACGGACGGAGGTATGCACATAGTCTTCGGAGACCTTCTATACTCACTTCGGCCTCTTATGAATATATTATTTAGTGTCGTTGATGCATTGAGGTGTGCATTGAGATTTCGGAGACTGACTATACTTCCTTTGTCCTCTTAGGAAAATATTATTATTTTGTGTCATTGACGTAAGAAGATATGCAATGAGTTTTCGGAGACTCCCTTTGGCTTCATGAAAATATTAGTATTTCGTGTCAATGATAAATGAGGTATGCATCGAGTCTTTAGAGACTACATGTACTATCTTTTCCATGATATGAAGATATTAGTATTACTAGAAGCAAACTCATCAGTGCTTAACTATTTCTAAATAGCTCATTAAATAATGTTTACAGGTACAGCTTACAATTTAACGTGTAAAAGTACCCGTTGTGAGACAAATTCCACTCAGAGTCCAGCTATTTTTTACAAATATCTAATGCATTAATATTGATATGTTTAAAAAGTCCCAGTTCATTTCTACTCGATTCATGACATTGGAAATCTATAAAACTCACTTGAATAAATCTGACACGCATTTTTATAGATAAGGAGTCAAATTTAAAATGGTTTTTATTAGATATCAGAAATATGTTTGTAATACAACGACGTCAGGATACTCGAGTTTCTGTGTTGACAGATTAGTACCACGGTTCATAGTTATCGCTGGGGAAGCCTTACCTGCGCTTTCCATTTACTGATTCCTGTCCCTGTGGCAACTAATATTGTTCAACTGTTCACCCAACCACATTTAGCTGACAGGAATGCAACGCGGTGATGATAATACCTATAGTGGAGGAGCGGGGTAGTCCTGACGTCAAGCGATGTTGTTAGAGGGACGCGGGTGTACAAAATCATCATCGCGTTGGTAATTTTTTGTACTTCTCAAGTTCATTTGCATAGTACTTCCTGACATCCCCGTCGCCGTCTGACGTCGAGGAAACAAGAACTATATTCTCATTTCACAAAATAGTCTTATGAGTTGTGAGAATTGTATTGAAAATAAACAATGAATCAATTTACCCCATAATCTGAGTCTTCAAAATTATGGGAAATACAGTTTTAAAACCGGAAATACAACATAAAATCTTTACAAATATAGAGAGACACTACTGTTATTACCAATGTGAACGTAAGTCATGAAGGAAAATTTCTAAATTACTGACATTGTTTTATTTTAGAGATCATATTTGTTTCAAATTTCATGATTTAAACAGCAATAGTCTCACCTGTCTCTAGGTGTGGCAAACCTGAATGTTGACTCACATGGAGTGATGGTGTTTACTCGCATTATACACAGTATGGTTCGTAGTTCGACCTCGGTGTACAGGATTGTTTTCAACTCTCGCGTAAAGCACTGAGAGTTTTAGTATGCAAAATGAGAATAAAAGCATAATACGATTTGTAATCGACAGTGATAAGGAAAATTCGTGCCCATCCTTGCAGATGAAGCTTTTCAAATGACATTATTTCAGAATAATTAGATGGTACTTGAATAGAAATATTGCATTTCTGAAAATCTGTTATTAGTGTTGACCACTTTTGTTAATAAAATAAAACACTGCCCGATAGGCTGCATTGCTGGCAGACAAGCGCCAGCACGATTTCAAACAATGTGTTAATTTTCTTGTAAGCTTTTCGACAGTGTGTGTTGCGCAAATGCCACTTTTTTCCTAATGTATACCTGGTGATTCACACACATAATAAAAATTGTATGTAATTCCATGATAATAAAATTTTGTCCATTAATAATTTAACAGTTCCTACTTTCTAATTGAAGACTGATGATAGTAGCCTTCAAAGTTTGACAGAAATTAGATTCAAAGGAAACACGTTTTAAGAAACTTTTCGCTCCATCTTAAGTACTTTCAAATATGAATTTTGAAATGTAATTATTCTAAACACCGATATTCAGGGGTGTGCATATCTATTAAATCCCAGTTTAGAATATTATCTGTAAAATTTTTCATGAGCTATCACCTAAAAGCATATTTAATCTAATGTTCAGAATATCTCCGTAAAGCAGCATCTTATATATACACATCTGGGCAGAACATAAGTTAGGTAGTACAGCCTCTCTTATGACGGGGAGTAGTTCGTCTTGCATCTTCAGCGCCCTCGTTCCAGTTCGGTGAGATGGGAATTCCTGCTGCCTACTTCGGTTCATCATGCTGTGCGAGTTGTTCTTCAACTGCGTCCCCATTTTCGTTGCGGTGTTTGACGTTTATAGTATATCCTCGTCGGCATACTTCCGGCGTTGAAATTCATTGGATGTGATCATGTGGCTCCTCGAGTGTGATACCGAGCATCAACCGTGGGATTCACGTGAGCGCCACATTACACAACAATCATTTTGTAATTCCCGTAATGCATATTACGAATCTAATTTAGCTTTGCTGTCAGAATTTTTAACACCTATATTTTTTTAAGAGGTTAAGACACATGATTAAACAACTATTCATGATATTTTGCCAAATGTATTGATAGCCATGGCTCACAATGTTAACAGGCTATTCATAGTAAAACGAATACTTTTGAAAGCCTTCTCATTTGTTATAATATTCAATATATATTTTTTATTTCAGATTTAGGCGTTAACTTCTAGGAACGGTGGAATATACACGCTGTGTTAATAATTTACATGGGAATATTTATTTAAAAGTGTGGTTAAAGGATTGAAAAATAGATGAAAGGATAAAGTAACTACGGCCTCAAAAATGCTCAATTTACCGTGAACAGGCTATACCACTAAATATACAGTTACTGTCAAGGATATGTTTATTAAAGGTCAACTGCAAAAATTTCTATTTATCCGCTAATTAAAATCAGTTTGCTATCTTCAAAGGCAGACATAGTCTCAGCTATGGCGATCAATTTTTTAATCAGGTAAAGTGGCGTTTCAACCTCATTTCCCAAATTATTTCCTTTGAGTCTACGTGTACGGAACTCGAGTACAAAACGCTGTGAAGTCACACCCCATATAGAACTTCCGAAATTTCAAGTATCAGGATCAGGTTGACTTACAATTATTTTATATAAATCAGGCAGCGAGTCTGCTATAAAACAACGGTGTTTTAAGACAGCTCAACCTCGTTTGAATTGCAGCTGTGCGTATTTTAACGAGTTTTAATTGAGCGAGAATTTATCGAAGTGTTACGCACTCGCACTCGCTGCTTCGCATCCCTTATGATAGCGGAAATGTGTGAAGGTGACACATGTAACCCAAGAGCGGGCGGCGAACGCGAAGATCAGCTCACACAGGCTTGCAGCCACGCGTAGCCCCGCGATAAATATTTTGCTGCTTACGCTCCTGACGTTCCGCTGGTTGAAATTCCGTGTTCATCTGAATAATTTTCTTGTGTTTTACTGCCCTAGTTTCTCTCAGCATGATTCTGGGCGCATCGAAATTTCCCAGGTCAATGCCAGCGAGTATAAAAGTGCGACGGACCTTTGAGCTGGGAGTTGATGAGTGGATAAGTGGATAAGTGGCTGGAGTTTTGGCGACAGACGACGAGCAAGAAGAGAGAGGAGCGGCGAGAGATGTGACCAGCGGGAGGAAAACCTGTGACTGCGAGCGTCCGCGCAGCGATTAGTGCGACTGGCAGGCTGGACCATTAGACTAGATGCGTGAGTGAAAGATGTTGATAATGGCAACAGCCTTACAATAAGTGTGTAAATGATAATTATGAGTTAAAGGCTGTTCACAATAAAGTGAGCACTTTTGAAATCAACCTTTGAAAAAATTTACTATCACTAACAGCATATATTTTAACGGGCGCACTGAGTGACATGTGCCCACTGAAAAGTTGGTAACGATGGATGGAAAGTAGTTCCATATCTTAACGTCAAATAAAAAGTGGAAGGTAACAATTTGTGATAACTTATATTATTTCTTTCGCTTTATTTTTTTAATGTGTCAAAGTGTAAAATTAACAAATTTGTAAAATATTTACTTCTCTAATAATTTCACAGTTTCACGTGAAGGACGCATGAATTAAGTCATGAGGCCAATGACAATGTTAATTTTACATAAGGCGGAAGAATACACAACGTGTAAACAAATATATCCTAAGCAGGGCTTTCAATAGTGCTCATTCATTTTACCGTGAAAAGCCTATAATTGACTTTAACCAGTCACATTAAGAAGGACGTTAATTAGAGTAAAAATAAACATTAAATATTGTGCTCAATGAAAAATAAAAATCACTGGTGGAAGTAGATAATTAATGTTGTAAATGAAATGTGTGAATATATGAAATAATGAAATAACTAAAATTTGTTAAAACCTACATCCCTCACGAACTCGGATAAGCCCTTTATTTAGGCATCTTGTAACAACATATTTAAACATACAAGAAACTAGGGGTCAAAAGGAAGTACTACAAAAAAATATTTTCTTTGCTTGAGTTGCAGTTCCACAAAAAGCGCTCCCCTTCCTAGTGACGACTTTGAACATTTCTATATCTTGGGGGAAACAGAGGCAGAGAAATTTTCATCAATAGCCGAAATAAGTGCGCAGGCTTCAGCAAACATCGACAAAGACTGGAATTTTAATACAAAAAAAAAAGGCCCCGCGTAACGCGCCGAGCGCCGAGAGCTGTTTTATTTCATTCCCGTGCCTGTTCCGTTTGAAGCTATGAATTACCTGTCGATGAAATTAATTTTCGCCAGTAATACACCTGAGCGGCCAGAAGGAGAAATTGCTGGGAGTAACGACACAAGCAGAACTGGTCGGTAAAGAGGGAAAGGAAAGGTGTCGAGTTTAATGGTATGGTTGGGGGGGGGGGAGGGCGAGAATCCGTGGGAATTGTGTGGAAAGGAGTGTGGAAGGAGTAGGGAAAGGGGTGAAGCAAACACCTTCAATTAAAACCGTATCCAACCGTCACTCTTACCCCCTCTGGCGGCGCGCTGCAACTTGCGAAAATTTCTACTTCAAACAACTCGTTAAGGCAGCGCGTTCCTGATGAAAAGGCGAACAGGAAATTATCACGAGGGTTACCGTGAATCCCCTGCGCCCCTCCCCCAGGCACAATCAACTAAGCCGTCTCCCTTGTGGGCGCGAGACACAGGCGTCGCTTCCGGCGCCGTCTGCTACGCGGGCCAATTCAGAACGCCGCGACGCCCGCCTCAGTGAGCGCGGAGATATTCGCGGCTTCGTCTCTTCTGCGAAGAGATGCGCCTCTTACGAATACGTGGCAGAACAACTGTGCACTAGTTTTCCTCAAATTACAAGGGGGTCGCTGTGGCGTGGTTATTAGACTAGTCGCCTTCTACCTAGACGAACCGGGTTCGATTCCAGACGGGCTAGCTTTCGGGTTTTGGTATGTGTGAATCGTGCCGGAAGATCCCGCTGGTCGGCGAGTTTTTTCGGGGATCTCCCGTTCCCCTATTCCCCTTCATTCCGGCGCTGCTACCATACTTACTTCAAACACCCTCATCGGTTCTCAAGACCTCGAAGTAAAGTTTGAAATAAAGCAACTGCCAATGGAGTACTGCACCCGAATATACGGCGTGAAGAACTCATAAAAAAGTAGTAGACACAATGAAAATTGTCAGAAAAGGGCGATTTATGCTGCATAAGAAAGGACAGTGTATATATTTCGCAACATTATAAAATACTCTAGTAAAATATTCTTTTTATATCTAAAAAAAATATTTTATATCTATAAAGTCTGCATTTTTAACACAATTTAAGTGCATTTAGATTCTGGAAGCTTCAGAAAGCAGAATTTTAAAAAAAGTTCTTTAAGAAATGTCATAATATTTACAATGATTGCATGTAAAAAATGATTATAATAATGTATCACATCAATTTTATTAATAACTTTATCTACGTCAGTTTCAGCCATAAATGTTTGTGACCAATTAAGGCACATAAAATCAATTACATAAATTATTTCCTACATTAGATACTATTACAATTTTCTTACATAAAATTATAGCAAATATTATTATGACGATCTTTCTTGAAAAGGATTTTATTGGAAATTCTGCTTTCCGAAGTTTCCAGAACGGAAATGTGCGTAATTTTTTTCTAATGCGGGCTTTTTTAATCGATTATATTCTTTTTACATTTGAAAAGTATATTTTAGTAAAGTATTTTATATTATTACAAAACATACATATATATTCTTCTTTCGTATACATTATAAATCGCAGGTGTGTGTATTACTTTGTTACGAGTTCTTCACGTTGTATAGTCTGGTAGAGTGGTCCTTAAGAAGTTGCTTTCCTTCAACCGTAAAAGCCGCCCAAACTTCTCCACTCTACTTACAATTACAAGTGCTACTGTCCGGGACTCAGATCTCCAACCCTGGACGTGGGTGAGGTGGGGTGATGGTGAGACAGAGTGCTTAAGTTGTAAAGGAGTATTGGGAGGGGGGGGGGACGCAGCGGCAGACAGAGGAAGTGTCTGGCTGCTAATGTGTTTCTGGACAGCACTTGGTGTGTAGTATCCATAGTGAAAGAATCGCCCCCGCCAGAGCATAGTGAGGTAACCAGTGACATTCTAACTCGTGTATGATTTTCGTGCGTGTTACGTGTGGTTCCTTATTTCCAACAACTAGCAGTGTTATAATGTCTCCACCGAAGAAGAATAAAGTCATTCATAGGGAAGGACGCGAGATAAGCCACGTCATAGAAAAGTGTGATGAAGAAACCAAGAACAAATCGTTTTCTCTTTCGGCAAAACAAGCGACTCGGCGCGCAGCATTCTACACTGGTGTAAGTGAAATGAAAATTAAATCAATACGCAAGGAAAATAAAAGACGTCATGAGTCAGATCCAAATGAACCGTCGTGTACGCCGGGGAAGAAATAAACGTGAAAGTAGACCACTATACACAGTAGTTTCAGTAGATGATTTTGATCGATGCGTTATCCGAAACGTTATTCACGATATCTACGTACGCGGGAAAATGGTGCCAGTAATCGCCAGTTTGTTACTTGTTAGCAAAAATAAAATTTATTTTCCATGGGGAAGAAAGTCATCCAACAAGTTATTAAAAAGCATGGGATTTAAGTGGAGAGAATGCCAGTCAAAGCGTAGAATATTAGTTGAGAGAGCTGATATTGTGACATGGCGGCATGACTAATCAAAATAAGACACTGCTGTGAAATCGGTAGTGTAATCGTGTTCCTAGACGAAAGCTGGGTTGACAGCAACTTAATTTTTTCAAGTGTTGGCAGCATGATAAAGAATTTGGCGTGCATGCAAACAACAATGCGGGGAAAAGACTTATTGTGGTACATGCAGGCAGCAGTAATGGATGTATTCCCAATGCACAGCTAGTGTACACTGCTGGATCTACCAGTGGTGACTACCATGGTCAGATGAACCACATTAACTTTGAAAAGTGGGTAAATGAAAAACTGCTACCAAACTTGCCTGAAAAATCGGTTTTAGTAATGGATAACGCACCATATCACTGTATGCAAGTAGATAAGCAGCCTGCTAAATATTCTTTGAAGCGCGACATGTTAACATGGCTGCAGAAGAAAGGCGTCACTTGTGACAAATCAATGCATAAAACTGATATACACAAACTTGTGGAAACGAGGAAACCACGACAAAAAACATTTAAAATAGACGCGGAAAAGCATCCTATGGTCACACTGTTCTCAGACTACCTCCAAACATGTGCGACCTAAATGCAGTTGAATTAGCATGGTCATAAATAAAAAGATTAGTTAGAGAAAGAAACATAACTGGCGACTTGTAACTTAAAATGGTGGCAGAACTTAGAGAATCGGCTATTTTGTCAGTCAATAAACAAGACTGGGAAGGGTATTGTAAACATATGAAAAAATTAGAGCTACAGTATTGGCAAAAAGACGGCATTCTTCCAGACATAGTGGACAACATTATCATCAATTTAGTAGCTAGCAGCAGTGATAGTGACAGTGACTAGAGTTCGAGTTCATCAACCGACAGAGCCGTTTCTGCAGATGAGCTGAGTCCGAAGAAGACTTGGCTCGGCCACTTTTAAATGGTGAGTAAATGTTTTCGTTTCGGAGAGTAGTACCTTGTCATCAGTTCTCGCATCACCGTTAATCCATTGTGTTATTGTGTTTGTAGCGTGTCGTGGTGCGGTTGGGGAGGGGAGGGGAGGGTCGTCATGGTGGAACTTGCCACCATCCCCTTCCGCATTCCTGCCAGGGTCGGAGAGCTCAGACCCACACAGTATGTGGCTGAGAGGTGAGAAACAGCCCTTATCCCGCGAACTTAAGCAAATTGGCGTCACTGGCCAGCAGCATGTCTGGAGGATGCCGCGCCGCTCGCCCTGTCGGCCCCTCGTGATTTACTTGCCTATAGCAGTGCGCAGTAGCAAGTGAGACCAAAGTCCTGTTCCCAGAGCCTCGCACCCAATCGGCAAATGGGGCTGCCCAAGTCATAGGAACCGACGGCAATGCAATTTCTTCTCTGTTTACTCTGACTCTGTCGTATAGCATAATGCTCAAGTGGCCAATACGTCGGATCGGCGATGACAGGTGCCCATTCTCTTGCGTGATTCCGTCTATGAATAACAAGATTTGTTCTTACGAGTTTAGGAGTTACGCACTTGGGTGAAAGGCCACACAACGGCTACTCGGAGTTTGAAAGAGGGCCGGAACGAAAGGGCTTAGGTAAACGGGAGAACCCCGAGAAAATCCTTCGACCAGTGACATCGCCTAGCACGATTCCCACAAAGGGGAAATCCGGGAGTGACCCGGCCAGAGATTGAACACGTTTCACCTTGGTGGGAGGCGAACAGGCTAACCGCTCAACCACCATTGCTCCCGGGTGGCTCGAAGCTCCAATAACATTTTTCTTTTCGGTATGTTCCATTATGTTCAATTTTTCTTTCAGTTGTCCAAATTTTTATTTTTTCGAAAGTTTAATAGTAATATCAATTTAATTTACAGCTTAAAAATGCATTTTATTTAATACCTCAAATATTTTTGTGTTGTCACATTTGGCTTTCCTCCCTCTATAACCCATTATTAATTGCTGCCCTAAATTAGGGAACTGCTATCATAATTACGGACTCTCTCTTAACTTAAGTATTTATGTGCTTAAAAGTGTGTGAATTAAAATCCAAATATAAACAGTATTTCTTTCACTTAACTGTCGTTTTTTTATTCCGCTGATTTTTACATTGCAATTCTAAATTAGGAAAAATTAAACATCGTGAGAGAGAATTTACATAATATGTGATAAATGCACCACTCGTCAAAAGAAAGAGGGGAAAATGTTTCAGTCTTTGCCTGTGGAAATGCAGAGGTCCATTTCCTTCCTCCAGTACTCATCATAGAGAGAATTAACAACAATAAAGAATGTGAACGAGGACTCCTCCCTGGATCACTGATGTTCATGACTCCAAAATCTTCGTGCGTAAATGGCGAGAATTTCTTTCAGTGGCTAACAAAACACTTCCTACCATGAAAATCACCTGGGAAAAAATATCTTAATGTTAGATGGCCATGCAGCCCAATGCAACATGCTGTGACATCTCCTGGGGAAGCACGTCACATGTTAACTAGGTGTATCAAAGATAACTCAAAGGATAAGCACTGCGATACAAATACTAAGTTTATTAAACTCTAAGATAATTACAGTTCCGCCTCATGTAGGCGTCTCAATAAAATATCAACTTTCACAAATTACCAGCAATATGTAGTGTGAGACCGCTACACCAAACAGTCTTACAGGGTGCTGATGCCCGTAATCAAGCTCAATACAACTTTGTGTTAGGTACGCTAAACAATGCTTAGAGGGAGTTTAATTCGGTCGCAAGTCCCATGCCCAATCGCGCCTTAAGTCGCCTTACTAGTGATTTAATATTTACCCTTGTCTCTTCGTGACCACACAGCTCTCTCGACGACGGGCTCTCGTCTGGCGTCAAAGGCGGACCACAGGCTGTGTTCCTCTCGTTTGGGTATCTACGAGCAAAAACTCCAGCATCAGCAGGCAAGATGGCGCCCAGAGCCTCCATCGCTCTGATCTTATATAGTACTGATCCGACTGTGTTCGATCCCCCAGTATGTGTTGTTACAAACAAGTCTCAGCTGTCCAAGGTCGCTCCGCACTTCGCCTCAGCGCGACACTAGGCTACCCCTGCAGGAACTGGCCCCAGCAAACAGATTTGAAATTTCGGATGTGGCAGATGATAATGATGTGATTTTACTGTTTGTCCAGCCACACGGCTCAAGCTCTACAGCCCCTTGACAAGTCTTTTTGCAAGCCTCTTAAGGTTTACTTCAACAAAGCTGCGAATTTATAGATGATGCAGAACAAGAAAATGTACATCTCGAGGGATGAAGTTGGTGTATTATTGAAGAAAGCCTGGCAAAGTGCAGCATCTATACAGACAGGGGTATCTGTTTTCAAAGGCACAGGTAGTTTTGCTTTCGATCCATCTGTGATCCCTGGCCACTTATTTTCCATGACTGACGTGGCAACACATGAACCTGTAAAGTTCCCTAGTACTAACTCAATAGTTTCAGCAAGACCCATATCATTATTGACTAAAATTGTATTTTCCTCGGTGGTATCATTGGAGCCTTCCGCATCGGCTGACTCACTCATTTATCCTTCAGCCACTGTCCTAACAAGTCCTTCAATGTCTGTGTATATGGTTAGTCTTCCTTATTCAACAGAGTTTCCTCCTAATGCAGATATTTCTCGTTCTTTTTGGACAATCCAAGACCCATTACCAAACCAAATCGCACCGCCTGTACCAACTACAGGAGCTCTAGTTTTGCCAATCCGCACAGAAACTCAAGAAACGTCATCTAAGCACTTGCATGACATTAACCCTGTTCCTAAGATTCCGAAACCCAAACCACTTTTCAGAAAACAGTGGGCTATAATCTTAGCATCAAAAGAACAGGTTGATAAAAAGGAAACTGCTGACACACTCCAGATCAAGGAAAACCAAAAATTAAGATTGCAAGAACTCAACGAATACTAAAAGGAAAAAAGAAGGTGGAAAGCGAACAAGATCAAAAAATGAATCAACAGCAATGGCCTCAAACAGAAGATTGTTCTCAATAGATGAAAGAAGCTCTTCAGAATATGAACACAAACAGTTCAGCAAAACTGATGACAAATGTGCAGAATGCTTTGAGCTTTATTACAACACTGCTTCAAATGCAGACTGGATAAAGTGTATGAATTGCAGAAAGTGGCTTCATGAGACCTGCACGATATACATCAATAACTGTAACGAATGTGGGAACAAAAAAAAGAAAATATGAGAAGCGCAAAATGATCAAACAACAATAAAATCTAAAACGTTTACATTTTTATTTTTAAACGTAATTGAAAACAAAATAGGACCCACAAAATTGTGTGCATTATTAAGTGAAACATAATTCAGAAAATATTTTAATTCTAACCAGCCTTATAACTATGTTTGGAAACTTCAATTTATTAACAAACATATTATGTTTAATGTTTACAGTGGGGCATCTATCCCCAGTGTATATTGGACACTGAGTGAGTGAGCGAGTGAAGAGATTTGGGCGGCTCTTAACAGCGAGGTATTGCGAGCCGACTGACACTGAGTGATCTCTCCCATAGAGTAGTGTGAGATAGCCAAAAACATGCTTCTGATTATGGTTGTTTAAAAAGTAAAGTTTTAACTAACACTGCTGTAATACTTTTGTTGAAGTACACAAATTGAAGTTATTTAAATTAAGTTCAGGTGAAATGAAAATTATTTTTGATGATTTTACAATTGATTAACGAAATGTAGGACGTCTCTCCAAGAATCGCCCTCTCAGATACAGTTATATTAAATAAGTTTAATCTCGTGACAGGATCAAGTTATACCTTCCCAACTATACCGACCGTCCGGTATAAAACTAACACCTGTGCAAAGTTCAACTTGCTAAGCTCCACCGGCAACAATCCAGACACGCTGACAAGATGAACGGCAGACAATTGTGTAGGTATGTAGTATGTATTCACATTGGCAATTCTTTCTTCTCAAGAACACACCAACCATCAAACTCATCCACTTCTACTCGGATTTAGCCCGGGAAGATAAAAATTTGGACGTAAACTTCTTCATTTTGGCGGGGGGAGGGGGGGTTACGTCATTCATAATATTGTGTCGCCCTGTCGTACGTTAGTGACAAATGTGTGTGCGCTTTCAAGGTAATTTCAAGGTAAGCGTCATTTAGAAAGAAAACCCATCACCTATAGGAATATCAAATTCAATTATATTGTGGTAAACATTTAAATTCCCCCTAGTTTGATCAGTACGGGGAAAAGTTTGTCTCTCAAAACTCTCAATATTTTTATAACTCATTTTTAAGTAAGAAATTTATATATAAATGGCAGATTCAGGGGTAGTTTCTCGAGTTAAATTACTCATTGAAAGATATACATCATATAAAAGCATCGTAAAAAAAATATGAAAAATGAGAATAAAGAACTACCATTAATTGACGAATTACGAAATATTGGTAAAAAGGTAGTGAAAGTAAGTGAAGAATACAACAAAATTTAATAAACACATTAGTTCCAATAGCAGAAAAAATTTATATTATCCACCAACATGAGAAGAAACATCATTCGAAAGATTATAAAGATTTATTACCTAGCCATGAAGCTGATAACATTTTTCAAAAAGAAGCAAATGAAATTATATTATATAAAAATACTCCGATTGGAGAAAAAATTGCTTCTGCTTCTGTAGTCTCAAATATGTTTACAAAAAGAAAACTTTGTTGGGGAATTAAAATGTTTATTAATTATATATTTTTTTTTACTTATAAATGAAAATAACAAATACAACTTTCAATATTCCCTTTCAGGAATTAAAATATTTTGGTATAGATAAATTTTTAACAAATGATCAAATTGAGAGAAAAAATAAATAAAGAAGGTAAAAGTTTCAAATTAGTTTTACCACTACCAATAGTCAAAAAAATGGCCAAAGAAAAATCTGGAAGTGGTTTACACTATGGAGGAATTATTCCCATTATTCTTACTGTTTTAGGGACACTCAGTGGTTTAATAGGAGCAGGTAGTGCAATTGCCAGTACTTTGACAAGCAAGAAAAAAGAATTAGAAGAACTACATAGACACCATTTGGCAATAGAAAATAAAGCAGGAAGTGGTTTAGTTGCAAAAAAGATGGGGAGACCCAAAAAATAGAATATACTAGCACTATCTAATATTAATATTGAAAAATATGTAAGAATAGTAAATATTTCAGAAATGTTTATATGATTAACGTACTACCAAAAAGTACGCACAAAATATGAATGTGCTGTGGTAAATTTCGACATTTCATCAAATCCAGGCACTCATTCGGTTTGCTAATTTAAAGGAAATAATTATGTATACTATTTCGATTCATCTGAATGCAATATTCCTACTTATTTATCCAATTACTTTAAAAACAGAAATGTTTATTATAATGATGATCGAATTCAGAATTTCGTTTCAGTTATTAATGGACATCTATATTTAAATGTACTACGTCTTTTTTCGAATGGTTTTAGGTTTAATGATATCATTTCTATGTTATTAAATTGAGATATCTGGGAAACCATTAATATAATCTTTAAATAAAATTTTTGACACTAATGCTTATGTTTTAAAAACATACATAGATTCACGATGCAATTCAGGTGTTGCTGCTTTACAAAGCAAACTAAGCACTTTTTCTGATTATACAAAATCTTATGTTTCTTTTTTTGGCCACACAATTGTTAATATAGATGATCCTAGAGACGATAAAGATGCAGTCAATCAAAGATTTTATGATGAAGAGAGTTGGTAAATTACAAAATCAACTAAGCAAACTTTTTGTTATGCTAACAGTTATAATTATTTTCGAAATCGTAGAATTACTAGTCTAGCTGATCCAATACATGAAGATGATGCACTTAATAAAATATTTCTTGTTAAAAAAATAGCTGATTATGCTTTAAGAAAGATGAATCAAAATACAATACTATTGCTTCTGCTTTATGAGATCAACTTAGTGAAGTGTTTGTTTTTACAACAGACTATGTTTCTATTCAAAATCGTAGAACTAATAATATGGCTGATCCTGTAGATGGAAAAGATGCAGCCAGTAAAAGATATTTCGATAAAGAAACGGCTGATAAATTGCAAAATTTAAACAAATCTGTTTTGTAATATTGTGATACACTTGTTAACTTGAAAATTGAAAAATGTAAGGAAGAAAACTCACATATATTTTATTTACCTGCAAAGAGGAATAAAAGTAATAATAATTTTCACTTAGATAATAAAATATTCTTTATTTTTTTGATGAATTGTAATGTTGATAAAATAATTACTGTTAATCCTATTTACCTGACGATACTGTAACTGTTATTAAGGGATCTCAAAAAATATATAGCAGTAATCCTGTTGATGTTAAAATATATGATATCTTAACTATTAAAATAAAAAATATATATAATATCTTAATATGATGACGGCTTGATAACCACAATAAGAGTATTCGTAAAATATAAATTTTAATTCCTTTTTTCTATTAAATAGAGAACACTTGGTGCTTTAAGTGTAAAAAAGTCACTAAAAATAATATAAAATTTAAAATACTAAAAATTAAAGATTAGTACAGAAAAGTATATGTTCGATATGTAATTCTAATAAAGCAACATAAAAAAAAATTTCCAATCTAAGAGAAGGCATAATCGATGAATTATATAAATGAGCGAGAAGAAATTTCCCCAGAAGGAAATTAATATCATATGGAAACGACGACTTGTGGCAAATTGATCTTGTTGAAATGGATACTATCAATTTGAAAGGCACATCGCATATAAATAATGGATACAAGTATATTATGACAATTATCATGATTTTTCAAAAATTTGCATTTGCTATACCAATTAAAGAGAAAACAGCAAAAAATGTAGTAAATGCTTTACAATCAATATTGATGAAAAAGAAAACCACACAGTATGCAAAGCAACAATGCGTCAGAATTTTATAATAAAACATTTAAAGAACTTATGCAAAAATATAATATCAAACATTATTCTTCTTTTAGCGATTTGAAATCAACTGTTGTGGAAGAATTTAATCGAACTTTGAAAAATATAATTTGGAATAAATTTGCCTTGAATAGAAACTATAAATAAAGAGATTTTCTGGGCGATTTAGTGAAAGAATACGACACAAAACACAGAACTATCGGCATGATACCCATTAATGTTAATGAGGCCAATGAAAAAAATTTAATGCAAACACATTTTGCAGACATGCTTACTAAACCGAAATACAAAGTCGGAGATGTCATCCACATGAGCAAATAAAAAAAAAAAAATTAAAAGTGTCAACACAGTTGTTTACAATTTGTAAAGTTTTAAATTATGATGTGCCTACTTACAAACTAAAAGATAGTAAAGGAGAAAAAATAGAAGGCACTTTTTATGAAATCCAAATTATGAAAACAGACTATCAGACGAATATATTGCCGAAAAAGTCTTAAAACTAAAGGCGACAAAATTTATGTAAAATGGTTAGGTTTTGATTATTCACATAAATCTTGGATTAATAAAAGAGATATTTTGTAAAATTTTAATATTTTTAATAATTATCTAGTTCAAACACAAAAAAGTAATGCACATTGCTTTTATGGTCATTTTAATGTTTGTTTTTATGTTTGTTTTAACATTTGTTTTAATGTTCAGTTTAACAAACCTATTTTCAAAATATTTTTAATTTAATAAAATATTTTATTTGATTTCGATAATTCCCGTTATCCATTTTTCTAGTCACACCTATTGTGATAAAACCATAGTCTTCGCCCCAGCAGCATGCACAAGTCTATTTACATATCTCATATGACATGTCCCCACTGACGAAATCAGTAAAGATGTGGCTCAAGTTTGTGTGATCTTGTCTAAATATACAAAGGAAATTCACATTGTCTCTCACAAGTTGCTTTGGTATTTTCGAATATGTTTGTGCTCAGTAAAATACATCTTTTTTTTTATGCCTTCCCATAATAAAGTTTTCTTAAACTATGTCTTTATTGACTAAAATAACATGATCAAATACAATTAGAAATTGTTCTTCACATTGATCTAAAGGGACAATTTCCTCAGTATTATTTTTAAAAGTATGGCATTTTTCTTTCACTTTGAATTTTTTTAATGCCTCATCAAAATAACATTATATCAGAATATATTTGGAATGATTCAAAGTTTTTGAGCAAACATACAGTTTATTAAAATTTAACCAACCTCTATTATAGATAAAATTGCTCATTAAATAGGTTTTCCCATAACTTATCTGGGCCTATGATTGTACCACTAATGTTGTCAAGTAATAATTTGCCATTCTTTTAATTTTTAGAGTTTTCTTCAGAAATGAAACAACAGACACCCTAATTAACTTTGTGTAGCATTGTGTAAATATTCTTTCTGTATTTTTTAATCACCCGAATAATATAAAAGATAATCATAAAGGTAAAGCTAATCTTAATGTTATAGTTAAATGTCTTGTTCTAGTAAAAATATATGGAAATAGACCTATTGTATTATTAATTATAATTATTATAAATAATGCAATTAATGTTAGTGTGGTTCCTTTATTATTTTTTCTTAATAGAATATTAAATTCATTATATAAATTTTTAATGGGGTTTTTCACATTATTGAGTGTCGTCCAATATCCAATTTGCCAAAATCCAATTTGGCTGCCGCTTATTCACTTAATAACAATTTTTTTTTTGTATTAAATGGATAATAAAAAATTCAGTTCAACAAATAATACTTCTGTACTGAAGAAGAAACTTCACCATGACATCATTCATAAAGATAAGTCGATCGCATTAGTTAGTTTCCATACAACATTTTTTAATCTAAATATAGACAATAACACTATAACAACCGTAGAAAAGATGAGTGCTGTTGTTGATAAAAACAATGTTATAAGTATACCTAGGGGCCAATACAATATTGAATCTTTGAAAGAAGCTATCAATTCAATCGATCCATTTTCAACAAACATTGAGTTATCAGATAATAGGAAAAAGGGAATATCTATTAAATCTATGTTTGCTATTAAACTTGATGATCAATTCTGATATACTTGGTTTTGATAGCAATATTAGTATTGAAAAGGACAAAGTTATTGTGGGCACTAAAGCCAAATAAAACACTCAATATCCACTGTAACTTGGTATATGTTTGTTCATAAAATATGACGAAATATAATCATTTTGAAACTTATATAATTGCTAGTTTTCCATCATAAACTATGGTTGGCTTTGAAGATTATATTAGATATGAGCTCCTATATCCAATTTTTTGTAGAATAAACAAAAAATGTTTTAATTATATTGTTTTGGAAATTAGAGACAAAAATTGTAAACTTATTGCTATTGATGGTGCTGATATCGATATTGTTTTATAAATTAAAGGTGTTTAAGATTCTCTGTTTCGATAACCATATGGCAGTGTATCTATTTTATTTTGTAGTAAAATTATCTTGTTATTGCAAGAACATAAAGCTATTTTGTTAACTGCTACTGTATATATTTTGTTGTTTTCACTTCGTATTAAATTTATTGTTCTAAACTGTATTTTCTTTTTGAACAAACAATTCTTATAGTCATCAAATGATATTCTCTTATTGATTACACACTTCTTTACATGTTTAGATTATTTTCTTTTTCACCAACCTTTTAAGCATATATTTTTGCTTGTAAAACAACAAATTCTTTCGTTATTTTGCCAATACATAAGTCTTTCATTATTCCTAAAACTTTTTTATTTATTTCAGTCATGTTATATATGATATTTTGGGTAATCACTTGGATAAATTTTTTCTATCATTATTTTCATGTCTTTGTAAAAATCATTTGTTTTAATGTTATAAATGTACGAATTGGTACCTTGATAAAATAATTCAATTTTATTTCCAGATTTTGTTTTCATCACATTATAATGGAAATCGTACATTAACTCTTCAGATATGTCTAAAATTGACATGCCAACATAAATCGGCTTATTAAATTTCACACATGTTTTATTCATATCTATAGCTACAAGGTTTTCATTAAATATAGCACTTTTCTTGAAATTTGGTTTTCTATTAATTCTTTGCATTTTTCTTCATTTGCTATTAGTTTTATATCCACTCTGTTTCTTACATTTTCCATTGTTTTACCAAACACTGAATTATCCATTAGCTTATAAAAATCCTTTCTGAAGTAAATTTTAACATTAGTTCTCATATCTGTGTTCAAATCTGTATAATTTTCAGCCAATCAGACTTATTAAACTTTAATATTTTAGTAAGTTTTAAGCCATTCTTCAGACACTATTTTAAATTACGATAGTCTATTACATATTTTTCTTCTTTATATAAATTAGCTAGTGATTTCGATTGATTTGTTCCTGTAACTACATTATTTTCGGGGCAAATTGGAAGATCTTTATGCGAATATGCAGTTCTTGTGGATATTCCAAATCACTTATAATATATATCTATATTTGAATCATCATCCAAATTTAATATATGATCATTGTAAAAATGAAGTGCGGTATAATTTTCCTATTCGAAACCACCATATGATAAATATTGTGGCATTGCCCATCCATAAAAATCATTAGCATCGAGATATGCTAAATATCTGGACTCTCGAATTGGATTAATATCATCTATATATTTATTGTTGGCTTTAACATATCGCTTACAACATTGCGATATTCTGCCTCTAATGCATTTTTCAATTATTAAAATCATATAATTGTGTAATAAATCTAATGGTTAATTATTCATTTTTAACATTGCATCCCAAGGTAATCCTGGTGCGGTAAAATGACAGGCAAGATCTACATCATATGCATTTATAGACTTATCTCTGAAATTATCGAATATCTGCTAATAATAATAATACATCACTTTTTAAATACAAATCATGGTATCACCAAGATTTTTAATATATTGTTGATCCCATAAAATTTTGGCATGCTCATATTCTTTGTTAGTTATGTCAGATTCATTTAATTTATTATAAAAATCACACTTTGGTGGAAGATCGGTTTCTTTAAATTTTTGCCAACTGTCAACTTGATCGTTTGGGAAATGTTTTTCAGTGTGTTTCAATTGATCTCTACTTAAATTAAATGATAATTTAGCTAAACTACTGTCCATAAATTAACATGTGTCTGTAAATTTCAACTTAAAATTATCTGTTTCCCAAAAGTAATAAACTTTTCTCCATTATTTGTTATTAAATATATGTTTTTATCATATCCTAGTTCTTTAATAAATAAATGAGCATCATACCCAGCTACATTGTGGAAATAAATTGGTACAAAATTGAGCAATCTGAATTGTAGATTACAATGATTAAATACAGGATTAATGAGTTTTTCCACATATGCGATCATAATGATGTAATTTTTTCTCTTCTGTATATTCACATTCATATACAGTACATTTATTAGATCTATTATGTGTCGCTCTTTCTTCTTTCGATAGTGGATGTATTGGTTGAATTTATGTCCATATTTCCCCAATTTCTTCTACTTCCCTTTTTATTAATTGTATAAACCTTTTGTGTGCATTTGGGCCTCGATATACAAATGGTGACTTATGTTCACCATAACTAGATACAATATAATAGCAAAAACCAGATGCTTCATGTAACTGATATTTCATAGTATATGATTCGTCGTTTAGCTTTAAATGAATGTTAATTATTTGTTCATTAGTAAGATTATATTGTTATTTAAGTTTCTCCTTACACAGACCATTATCAATATCATCTTCTTTTAAAACTGTATATATTTGATTAATTTAAACATAGTTATTTCCTTTGGATTAGGTTTGGTGTTTGATATTTTCTTTGAAATTGATTCAAAATTGTTATATATTACGAAAGGAACCGTCATTGTGTGTTTGTAATTCTTGAAAATATTTGCTCTCCTTTCGAAGGCTCTCCTTTCTTACCGATTCATTTTTAGAGCAGTCTTCTGTATGTTTATTTAATTTTTCTTGCTATTTAAAGAATCGAAGAGACATTTCACATATATAAGTTTTATGTTGTTGATTATTTTTTTGTGCTGAAAGCAGTTTCGATAAATCTTTTATCCAACAGTAAAACAAATTTTTATTATTTTTAAAATAAAGTACATTTTTGTGCTAATCTTTTTTATTTATTGTAAGTTTAAGTGGATATAGCATGGAGTTCTTACCTTCATCTTCAATAGAGTATACATTTATAGATGTAACAATTAGATGTTTTATTTTTGGTATATCGTCAATTTTAATAGGATATTCATATTTACCTATTTATTTATGACTATTACGTCCAACATTTTTATTTTTAGTAACTAGCTGAATTTTCGTCTGCTAGAAATAATGCAGATTTTATTGCCCAAAGAAAACATTTTTGATCATTATTCTTTACATTTATGCATGCTTTTTTATTCTTAATATGTTCTGGTAGTTCTATATACGTTGCTCCATTTAATGGATTCTACTTATTTATTGCTAATTGTATTCCGATCATTCTATCTAAAGTCTATCCTGAGCCTCTTCTTAGAAATTCACATAACTGTGTAATTATTTCTGTTTTTATGAATTATAAATCCTTTTAATATCTACATCACTCAATATTGTATAACTAGATAAATTGAAATGTAAACAATATTACTTGATTATATTCTTGTTTACAACAAATAATATATACTTTAATGTTAGTCCCTCCCTGTCCTATTGCTCACCCTAACTGTTAGATTTTTCGTCGCCATAATTCTTTATTTGTGAGAAATAAAAATTTATAAAGAAATTATAAAATAAGTATATTTGGGGATCTCGAAAAGTGCTTAAATGATTCGGAAACTGTATTTAACTTCTTGTAAAAACAATAATTCTTAAGATATTAAAAAACACAATTTTTTAGATATATTTGCATGTTTAAACTTTGTAGTTTTATTAAGAGAACATAATTTCATGGATAGTTATAATGTTGAATTTCGTTTAAATTATCTAATACTGTATTGTGTGATTTACTATATTTGTCCTTTTTGCGAGATGAATAATAAATATATTTTCCACATTAACACATTGCTTTCTCTTTTTTTAACTCATAACGAACATTAGCATATTCGCTATTACATTTTTTACAGATGTTAATATGCTTATCTTTTTTGTGTTTGTGTGGTGCAAAATTTTCTGTTTAATACTTCACCACACCTTTTACAATGCTTGCATGTGTTATTTTAAATTTCAAGCATAGATTCTATTTTATTTATGCAGAGAAAAAAATTTTCAAAGAGAAAAAACATGTTCGATAATTTTAATTTTAATGTGATTTTTTATTTTAAAATTTTTGCTGTCTTATTTAATTTTTTTTCCATTTAAATATCACAAACTAAAATGGAAGAACTTCTCAAGAAGTTAATTCATATGAATTGACTAAACTACTGCATCTAGAAATCGAAAAATGGTATGAAGCAACACATTTTCGAATTTATGAATCTAAATTCGGTAAAGAAATTAATTGTATTTTAGATTATAGGTATAAAATTACTTTATAATTTCTAAATGAGAAACAAGTTTTTGTGGTATATACAGGTTTAAAAGAAATTAAAAGTTGAAAAACTATGCATGAAAATGTATTCATTGCATAAATTGAATTATATTAATTTGTATCTTGTTTATATTTGATTTTAGCTTAATTTGCTTGATTTTAGCATACATTTGCTTGATTTATATTTCTCGCTCGCAAAATTAGCGTTTTATTAAAAAAAAACGTGACAATTCGCTTGAAAAGCGAGAAATTTGCATGTGTTTCGCTTACATTTTGCCGTTTTTTAATTGGCACAAATCCTGCACGACGATTTTGAAAAAATTGAACATTTTGCTTGTTTTTTTAGCTCCTTTTTTTTTATTTTTAGAGTCTAAATTTTGCCTCAAAAACCTCTCTTTTTCTGTGAAAATAAGGGGGTGATCCAGGATCGGCACTATAACATCTTCTTATACAGCGTTACGACCAGCCTGCCGTTTTCAGCTCGGTGATGAGTCCTCTCTCGAAGTCTGCCAGTTGCGTGAAGTGACGTCTTTCACGTCTTCCCAGAATTCTTCTTCACTATTAACACTTGTTTAGTATCGTCTGGTGTTTCTCACGTTAATTCAGCTTCGATTACACACCAGTGTCTACGACAGCTGATCGGTGCTTCCTGCGCCATTTCCGGGTTTAATATGAAATGCAAACGGACCAACATGGGATAATCTGAATACCAGTCCGTACTCTCGCTATATACATGGTTTCGTGGTAGTCGCTTGGTTTCTTATGATGAGCTATTTTCATTGATCGTCAATGTAATAATAATAAATTATCAACTGTTTTTTATATAAAATTATATTCCCCTGTTCATATAGTATATTCACTTTAAATTCGCAATGGGAGATTTCATGACGACTTGTCTATTGATTTATAAATGTTAAATATGATGTCATTATGTTCTGAAACAACAACCATATTTAGACAAATATGCGATGTCAAAATAATCGGAATACTCTACTTGAAATTTGCTTCTAATGTTCCCAGGCAAAAATGTATTAAGTCTTGGCGAACAACTGTTAGAACGCATTGCTTCCAGTTTGGAACCCAAAATTGGCCAAACTAAAGTCTTCAATTTTAAGACATAACAAGAATATACACTTTCGATCAAAAAGTAGTTAGGCACCTATCCACAATGTTTGCTCGGTGGTTTTCCCCCCGTTAGAATCTCGTAGGGCCACCTGTTGCGGCTATGACAGAAGCCACTCTGTCTGGCATGCTCTCTACGAGTGTTTGCAGGACATCCACGGGGATTCGTTGCCATTCCTCTTTCAACCATTCGGTGAGTTGAGCAATGGATTTTTACCGCGTCTGACGAGCCCTCACCCGGCGATCCAATTCGTTCCAAAGATGTTCTATAGGGTTGAGGTCAAGGCTCTGAGCGGGCCAGGTCAATCGGCGAACATTGTTGTCGGCGTACCACAGCCAGTAAGCCCTTGAAACATGGCACCTGGCATTGTCATCCTGGAAGAAACACGGGTCCATTCCGTAAAAACGCCACAATGTTGGGAGCATTTCATTACCCAGAATATTACAATAAGCCACTGTATTCATGCTACTATGGACAAACACCAGAGGAACTACGCCGAAGGCCGTGAAACAGCCCCACGCCATCACTCCACTACCACCGACCACCGAATTTCCTAGTTTGCACTATACACTCCGGCAGAAGCCGTTCCCCAGGTAGACACCACACCCATACACGTCCGTCGGACCGGAATAATATAAACCTCGACTCATCACTCCACAGAACCGATTTACACTGCTCCAGTGTCCAGTTGCGACGGTCCATACACCGCCTGAGTCGCCAAGCTTTATTGCTTGTCGTGATATGGGGCTTATGTGCAGCTGCTCTTCCGAAATATCCAAGTCGGTGGGCCTCTGTACGCAATGTTCCAATGGAAACCGATACTCCTGTTGCTGCATGAAACTCCTGTCGGATGGTAGCCATGGGTTGTGCCCTATTTTTGGCAGTTTCACGTTTCAGGGTTCTGCGATTTCTGTCGGTCAAGATTGGAGGTCGCTCAGAACGTGCAGTATTAGCACAATGCCCATCGATCTTCCACTTAAGTAGGACGAATGCGACCGTTGATTTGGGCTTATTTACCTTCCGTGCATTTGCCTGACTAGACAGCCTACTGAGATGGCAGCCCACAATCACGCCCTTATCGAAGTCCGATAGCTCTGTACCTCGTGCCATCGCCTTGTCAACTGGTTATACACCGGTCTGCAGCCTATGGCAGCCACACAAGTCAACTGACGTACTGAATTACTTATCTTCACGGGCGCCCTATTTCTTTTTGGTTGATAGTGTACTAATGTCAAGACCAGTGGCGCACCCAAAAAAGGGAAAAGGTATCGATGGGGCCTAACCCCCTCTCCCCCACCAAGTATCCCCCTTACTATTCCGTTGGGTTATCTAATTGAAATAATAATTTCAGCAATTCTTAGAAAACAATGTTTGTCCCTCACATTGCTGCATAGCTTATAAATTTTTTATGTAACATCGCTAATTATTCCATTTTCCCCCATAATCACTCCACATTAGCTGCAGCTGCCATTCTGGTTTTGAAACCTGTATCTAATATCAGTTGTTGGTGATTCAGCGATCCAGCGAAGTTTAGATATCTGGTTCAGGTAGAATGTTGTCACGAATGTACCAGTTCTTATGTCCGTTCTTTTATATTAAGTGATATCATATAATATACATAGTAATCTTAATCGTGATATTTAGTACCATCTTTTTTTAATGCTCACTCTAATCGCAAAATGCCGAGTGCGAATGATGTTTACACTGCTTTGTTTACAGTAAATAATATATTTCACACGTGTCATTTTATTATTCATTGCAATTTTCTTATCAATCCCAAGTTTGTGTGCGGTTCATATCAAATTTAGAAGTGATTGTAATAAAACTTTGTGGTTAATGAAATTATGTGTTTTAAAATTACGTGTACAGTATGTACACGATTAAAAAATAAATAAAGCTTGCCCGTCAAATGAACGTCACTCCACACTACGACTGTCTTTTATGTTTTTTTCCTAACAGTTATATCAAACAGAGCAATATGCTCCCTATGCAATATGCAATATGTGATACTATTTATTGAAATTGATCTCACAACCATACAGATTTGTTCATGTAATTAAGTTCCTAATCAGTGCTGCAAAATGGATGCCATCAGTTACATTTACTTTATACATTTTTTTCAGGATACAATATCAACACATCAAGAGAGTACAGAAAGATCTCAACCTTCTCTGGAACTACCACAAGAAAGCACAACTGGCCTTGACTGTCTACTAGTTGCATGTGAGTTAAAAAGAACAGCAGACGAAACTGAAGAGTTTCAAGTACGAGTGCAAAATTTAGAAAGAGAAAAACTGGTATTGGAATCAACTCTAGATCTCAAGCTGAAAGAAATTGAACATCATCGTAAAACTAATTCAGTTCTCATTGAAGCTGCAAGCACTTTAGAAATAAACTCTGTTACCCAAATTTTTTCTGTAACTCAATGTAAATATAATGCAAAAGTGCTGAGTTACTCTACAGGTTTTAGGAGTGTTCATGTTTTTAATACATTTGTGGAGTTAGTTATTCCAAATGGAATTAATCCTGTTAATTTAAAAACAACAGGAAAGTTACTGTCCAAACTGGTTGAAGATAAAGTTTTTATGGTTCTGTGTAAGCTGAGGCAAGGTTTGGATTTCTTTGACTTTTCAGTGAGGTTTAAAGTGTCACAAACCACAGTTGGAACTGTATTTACAGAATGGATCAACTATTTATTTTATAGGCTTGGTTCAATTGATATTTGGCCCCACAGGAATATAATCCTGAGAAATGCACCTGTATCATTCACAAACCTGTTCCCTAATACTCTTATCATCCTTGATGCAGCTGAAATGAAAACAGAAATTCCATTTTCATTAGTTTCACATTAACAGTCATATTCCAACTATAAATCTGCAAATACAGTAAAAGGATTACAACGATGTGACTTTAATGGTGGAGTGATTTTTGTATCACAGTTATTCACAGGTAGTATATCTGACAAACAAATTACTCAGTCAAGTGGCTTCTGCGAAATTCTAAAACAAAAGATTGCAGTTGGTAAAGTCAATAAGGGTGATGGGATAATGGTTGATAAAGGTTTTAACATTAAGAATGAGATTGAAAATTAACATACCCCTATGGCTTCATCACAGCGTCAGTTTTCAGAGGAAGAAGTAATGGTAGCAAATAAAATAGCCACAGCTAGAGTAACAATAGAACGTACTATAAGATAAAATATTTCAAAATACTTAAAAAAAACTTTCCTATTGCTCTGCTGCTACATATCAATCTGATATGGACAGCGTGTTGTCTTCTGTGTAATTTTAGGGTAGTTACCAAAAGGAAACACTCAAAAAATTATAATACTACCCAAAATAGCCTTAAAATATGTATATTTTCAGTATTATCTTCAATGAAGTAGATTTCCACTCAAATGTGAAAATATTTTTCATATGGTTAAAATGTAAAATTCCTCAACAACATGTGGTAATTTAATTTCTTTTGATAATCCACTAGCGCCAGTATAAATAATTCAGCAGGTGGTATTGTTGTTCTTTTACGTAAAACAGTTAGCATTTTGTATCATTGTAACAAAACTAGAATATTAATTGAAAACTAGAAGCTAATATTCTTGTTAATTAGATATCCTAGTTTGGGGATGCTATGAAAATGGATAAATAAATGCAAGTACTAATTTCAAACATTTATTACATTCACTGAAACTCATTAGACATGATGATACCTCATATGTGAAGAAAAATCATAGTTCACAGTATGTTTTCTTTGTAAATAAATATTATTTACTGGCTTCATTAATATTATCCTATCTTTAATTTTTTTAACTCCTATACTAGATACTACATGCATATTTTTACATTGGCTGTGTAACATCCATTCCAGCAGCATGAGTGATACATGTGCACAACATGAAATATAGTTTCACTATTTTTTTCAGATATATTGACATGTTTCTTGGACTGAAAATTAAGCACAAGGTTTTATGAAAGGAATCCTTGTGAGCTAGGTATTTAACTAATTAATGACAAAAAAGTGAATGAAATACATTCTTTTACACAAAAAATATTGACATTCAAATCCATATAGAGGAAATTTGAACGGTGCTATAATTTTTCTGAAATACACTCTTAAAATATCTCACTAAAATAATACCCAAGATGTATGATTAGCATATTTTTCATAATGGCAATGTAGAATAAACCATAGAGGGAATTTATTACTGTTAAAATAGTTTGTGTAAATGTCTGAAGAAACATTAAAAAAAAAAAAAAAAAAAAAATGTTGACTATGTAGGCACAGTCATATTCAAAAAATTGTGAACTGCCTCAGTTAACTCAGTTTACAAGTAAAATCACACTGTTTACTGAAAACTGCTATATGTATTTTGAGATTAATTTTATTCACATGTCTATGCACTGGTCCAAGAACACTTTCATAGTGATAGCCAGTAGAGAGTTTCTTATATAGAAATGGGGCAAAGTGGTCAATATAAAATATACATATTTTCTTTACCATTTCTTTACAAAATTCATTATTTTTCCTAATTATTTCCACCCAAACCTCTTTCCCATTAAACACAACAAAATCAGATTCTACTTGCTGAATTGTCAGGAGGATGTTGATAAATGTGGCTGTGTGTGTGAAGTCTGCGCTGCGAAGAAAGGTCAGAGGGTTAAGGAACATGGTCTTCTTCCAAAATACAACTTTGGGGTCCCATTCGAGAGGATGGCAGTGGACGTTCTCGGACCACACCAGTTACTGAGAGGGGGAATCGGTACCTTGTGGTAGCACAAAACTGTTTTACTAAGAGGCCCGTTGTCATTCCGGTGCCAAAAGAAGAGGCTGGCATGGTAGCTGATGAACTTGTAGGGCATGTTTTCTCCAGGTTTTGAGTGCCATGTGAGCTTAATTCTGATCAAAGACGAAATTTCGAAGCAACTCATTCCCATGAGATAATAGAGATTTTCAGAATGAAGAAAACTCATAACAAAGCATTACACCCTCAGATGGATTGGATGGTCGAGAGTCTAAGTCAAATCCACAACAGTATTTGGTGATCTTTGTGGAAGACAGCTAGAAAGATTGACACCAAGGTACCCTTATTTCTCCTGGCATATCGTTCGTCAGTCCACGAATGTACACGGGTGGCATCTACAAAGATGTTGTTTGGGGGAGAGAGCCACCTCTGCGTTGACGCCCTGTTCGGATGTGCAGTGGAAGAAGCAGCCACCTCAGAATACACCATTAAAATCTCTCAAAGGTTAGTCGACATTCAAGAGTTTTCTCGGAGTGATATTTAGTTTAATAGTGACAGGATGAAATCACAATATGACCGGAAAATTCCTAAGAATACATTTCAAGGAGGACAGCTGGTGTGGTTGTACGACACTCAGAGGCAGAAAGGATATTGCCAGAAGCTGCAGAAATGTTATGAAGGCCTACACAGGAACCTGAAACAGACCAATGATGTGGTGTACCGGATATGTCGACAGGGCTCTCGGGCGAGGCTAAAGGTTGTACACATCGACCGACTTGCACTGTACGAATATCCATGTGTAGGATATTCTGTTCGGGGCGAACAGCCCTAAGGAGGGGACGGATTTACGAGCCTAACGCCACACGTTTCGCGGGCATGATGCGTGCACCTCCCCACGGTCCTACCGCTGGGCAGCCAAGAATGATTTACTGCTGACCTAGCTGGCATCATGGTTCCTCCTCTCCCTGCCGGGGAAGCCCGCAACTTTGGACGATGCAAAAGATTAATTTGTGAACTAGGACACTCAGCGCAATGCAGCATTTGTAAAAATTCCTGGGCGATTGATGACGATATTATAAATAAAGCAGCAAATGGACGGTCGGCAGTCTTTTGGTAGAAGCTATCTGGTTGAGTGCGGTCATCAGGCGTAGTCTGGTTCAGATAGGGACATCGGTGAAGAGGGCGGATAATGACGGTAAATTTCAAGACGATAGCAGACGTTGTTGTTGTGGTGTGAATGCTCGAGATGGTGTGAAACCCAACGAGTGAAAGCTACTGTGCATGAGGGTGCTCGGAGACTCTAGAACATTGTGGACTGGTGCGACATGAACTGAACTGAAGTAGAACTGTATAAACATGTAATACGGATCTTATTGTAAATATTGAATTTGTCAAATATATAAACACATAACATAAATAAATTCAGTAGGTTTCGATACACTTGATATTGGGACTGATTTTGGTTATTTAATTACATTAATTTATTTGATGTTTTGAATTGTATTGATAGCATTAATTAACTAACAATAGCAAGCGATATCAATTTATGGTGAGATATGGAGGCGAATTTTATCTGTAATTATTGTAAATTAATTAGGAAATTATAAATAACTATTATTTAATTAAGAATTCCATCGCTTAACGGACCTTGTTTAGCCCACTTACTTTGAGAGAAATTTTCACAGTGTTATTGATGAGGAAATGGTCCTGTTGATCAAGTAATGGACAGAGATAAAAAGAAGTAAGTTTTAAACAACAGGGCAAATCTGAAACCTGTTATCAAAACAGTGATTTTTTGCAGAAGACGAAAATTTCTTTGAGTGGTTAAAGAGCCTTTGGGACATTGGATCATTTGTTGGAATCAGGAAAAAATTAAGGAAACGTCAGAGCTCTTCTGTGCTTCCGAGTTGATGCGGGACACTAAATACAGAAAATTCATCTCCAAAGTTACGCAAAAAGTGCAACTTATATTAGTTGGAATATTCAGAATAAGATTATATTATCATACAACGATTTCATTGTAAAGCACATAGCACATGATGTGAACGAGGACAAATGCTTTGCAGTGTTAGCTGTTGAAACGACAGATATTGCCAACGTAGAGGAAATGGCTCTTTGTTTTCGGTATTAGAAAATTTTTGGACACTGCCTATGGCCATAAATCACAATGTAAGATAGTTGAGAATTTCGTGCGCTTGACTGAATCTACGGGTCAGCAATTACAACTGCTATCCTAATGGTCTTTCAAACTGCAATATTGAGTTGTCTTTTCTCCGTGGACAAGGCTATGATAGTGCTTCAGGAATGAGTAGGAAGTATAAAGGCACCCAAGCTGTTACAGCACCCCAACGCTCCATATGTCTATTGTGCATCACACTGTTTAAAGTTGGCCATTAGTTATTTATCCAATGTTCCAGCAATCCGAAACTGTGTCGGTACAATGGAGAAGATTTTTTTTTTTCAATACAACTAAACGACTACTTGTTCTCACCAACAAGATCGATTCAACTAAAGAGGATGGGAAAGAAATCACTGCCTAAAAACTAACGAAACTATGTCCTACTCGTTGGGTTTAGATACATGATGCTGTCACCTTAATGGGTGCATATTTTGTCCAATTAATTTAAGCTCTAGAATATACTACTATTTGGAGTGTTGCAGTAACCTCATCAGTAGCTAATAATTTGCTGTGTGGAATGTTGAAAGCAGAATTTGTAATAGCACTAATTTTGTGTGTCCGATTACTTAACCACAGTGTATGCCTGCGCTTGAGCGAAACGCTGCAGGAAGTGAATGTGATCTCACGATTGCTGTGAATGATGTAGAAAAATATTGCAAATGCTGTAAGTGCTATTAGGGGAAATGCTGTCAATGAGTTCCACCGCATCTTTTAACTGCCAGTAAAGAATTTGGGAAAGCATGGAGAAATTATTTCTATGCGACACCTTGCTGCAAGACAAATACACGGGCAAAATTATGCTGCACAGACTCCTGAAGAGTACTACCGAATTCCTGTTTTCATTCCATGGATTGACAATTTATTAACACATTTGACAGAAAAAATTTAATTAACATAAGAATTATAAATTAAGTTTCGCATCACTCATAACCAACAGAGGAATAAAATAAAACATTTCATAACCTAACTGCGAAGTTTATAGAAAATATAGAACCCAAATCAATGTATTCGCTGAAAGCTGAACTTCAGATTTGGTACATGAAGATCGCTGAGCACAACAAAAATTTTAAAAAGAGTCTCATTGAAATACTTCATTTTTCTGACGAGAGTACTTTTCCAAGTGCGTTTCAACTTCTAGAACTGTATGCAACCCTCCCAGTGTAAAAAAGTAGTGCAGAGAGAACATTCCCCACACTCACATGTTGAAGAATTATATAAGGAACAGTATAAGTTAAACCTGACTTAATGGACTTGTGACATTTAACATTCACTCTGGAGTTTAAATAGATCGGGAGCAGATAATATATGTTTTAACTGTGAATAATGCTTTGTTTTATAAATAATATGTAGATATACTTCATATGTTAAAATCATGTAAAGGTAGGTCGACCAAATATGAGCACTGGCCCAATTATGGGCAACGTCCGAAATCCCGCGAAAATTGCACAATAAATACTAGATTTCAGAACAGTGCAGTGCTAGACTGTAAGTGGTGTGGGCTGGTACCAATAGCGGCCGACAGGAAGCGCTGAGCACGTAGAGAAAGACGGTATTGTATTGGAGTGTTTCTAATTATCGTGTCACTAATTATTATAAGGTAAGTACATTATAATTTTTTAATTCACCTCTATATGTTTACGAATAGTGGAATTTAGTGGAATTTATAATATGTGTTATTCATGTAGTTGTCCTGGTTTAGTTGGAATTCGCAAGTATTAATGTCGGTGTGAAAGGCCTCAATATGGGCATGTTGAGTGCCCATATAAGGTACGCAGTGTCCATATAAAGTACGCAGTGCCCTTAGAAAGTACACGGTGCCCATAAAAAGGAACAAATGTCAAAACTCATCCATATTAAATATTTTCATCCAAGTCACATTGCTGATTAAGTTAATACCCTCCCAAAAATAACATACTACCTCGAAAAGTTAGCATTTCTAAGTGTGGAAACTAAGTGACAATTTGTATGGTTAAAGAGAATGGAGTGAATTTATTTATTTATATTTACTTTATCTTGTGCGTTCCGGCCTTTCAGCTATAAATTATTGACTTATTAATTTACACCATGTTCCACAATGTATGTTAAAATAATTCGTTGTGAAATCATGTGATTAATTTAAAGAAAACAGTCTGTACCGCATTACTAATCAAATTGTATTTTTTTTTTAAACACGCCGCCAAAGAGACATGTATGGTCAGAGGAATACCTTAAGGCAGCTTTGGAAGCAGTAGCACAAGATATGAAGATAAAGCGGGCTGCAACCAACTTTGCCATTCCACGCAGTATTCTACAAAGATATATTTAGTATCACTTGAATCAGATGACAGCGATGATATAACAACATCTAATGAGAGTTCTGGACCACCTCACTTATTCATCAAAGATCAAGCAATTTTAAGTCAAAAATCTTTGTTTCAAGCAAATGTTCATGTTTCTAAAGGTCTCATTTCGCTCTAATTTTCTTTTCCAAAAACAAATTTAAACAAAAAGCAAGCAAATTTTCAAGTTTTTCAAAAATAGCCGTGCAGTATTTCTACTAATTTTAAAAACATGTAAATTTAAGCTAAAATCAAGTGAAATATGAAAAAATATATTTGGTAAATTCAAATCAATAGAATTTATATATTTTAAGACAATTCTAAATCATGCATACAATTTCAATTTTTATTTCTTTTAAACCTTTACATGTTATAAAATTTTGGTTCTGATTTATTAATTTTAAAGCATTTACATAGCGAGCTGGTAAAATAATTTTTATTTACTATCTAGTACACAAATAACTTTTTTTCCAAACTTAGAATTATAAAATTGTAATTCGGAAGCAACGTACTTTTTATTAATTTCAAGGTCTTGTAGTTTAGTTAATTAATTTTAATTCTTAAACTTGACTTGCAGCGATTACATTTTGTTTTATTTATAAAGAAATGATGTATAACGAAAAAAATTTTAAAAAATAGATTTCATTATAAATAAAAAAAATTATTTTTTATGAATAAAATGGAAAATAATACCATATCTAAACAATTTAAAAAAATGCAATGAAGTATTAAACATAGATAATTTTTCATTGCATAAAGGCACAAAGATAAACATTTTAACATCTGTAAAAAAATGTTATAGTGAATATGTGCTAGTAGTCGTTATGAGTTAAAAAAAGAGAAAGTCGTATGTGAATGTGGAACATTTGTTTATATAGCATCTCTCAAAAATCATAATAATACTAAATCAGACAAAAAGACCGTAGATAATCGAACAAATTCAACGTGATAATTATCCATCTAAACCATATATAGTATGTAATGAGAATAATATATTAAATTCATATTTCCCCCATAAAATACTTAGGACAAACATACAAAAATATGTATTAAAAAAATGTTATGAGAAATACAATAGCATGACTTTAAATAGTTAAAAACAATTTTATTTTTATCATTAATTAAAATAGTTAAAAACTATTTTATTACTATCATTAATTTAAATACTTTTTAAATTACATTCATTCGTATAGATAAACAAAGCAAAAATAAAATATCGATGAGCAATCTAGAAGGAAAGCTGATTTAATTAGGACTCATTATTTATTACAACTGAACAAAGAAAAAGAAACATTGGAAATTTAAAATTTACTATATTCATATGCCAATGTTACAGAACAATATTCAAAAGATATTAAAGAACTAAAGGAAATATTTCCATTCTTTAATAATGTATTTGTAAAGTCTAGAAATAAATGTAAGCGGATCACAGAATGGATAACAAGGAATAATTTTACAAATTTACCTTTATCAGATGCCAATATCAATTAATGATATAAACAAGTTAAAAATAATTTAAAAGAAATATTCTTATTTTCTACTAATTTATATGTAAACAAAAGAAACAGAAGAACCAATAAAAATTACAGAGTTAATACAGCTTTTAAAAGTAGGAATGAACATATAAAATTGAAAACTCCTTTAATTTAGTACAGTCTAATCAGTTTTTAACTTCAGTTAAACATAAAGTATTTGATATAATACATGACCATATTAGGAACCATAGAGGGCTGAAAACTAATATTAAATTATATACGAATTATCGTAAGCGAGAAAATAACCAAGAACAACTAATTACCTTTCAATCATCCAACTATACAATATTGAACGACGTGGAAATTAAGAGGAATTAGAAAATCATAAAAAATGAAATACTTACAAATTTATATGAATTTCAAAGAACAGGTTCAGGATGGACTCTAGATAGAGTAATTGGAATAGAATTAGCTATAATTAGTATAATTCATTAAATGCATCGTCATATATTGAACTACCAGAAGTGATTAAGAATAAAAAAGCATGTACTAAATTGAAAAATGAAGACCAGAAATGTTTTCTTTGGGCAGACTATCATTCGGATAGAGAAACTAAATATAAAAATTTTGGTCTTAAAATGGATGAAGTAATAAATAATTATGAATATCCAATTAAAATTGATGATACACCAAAAATAAAAAATAAAATTTATACATCTATAAATATATACTCAATTGAAAATGAGTCCATATTATATCCACTAAAACATACAAAAAATAAAAAGGAAAAAGATATAAATTTACTTTATTTCAAAGATGATAAAAACTCGCAATATTGTTGGATAAAAGTTTTATTTAAGTTGTTTTCTGCACAAAAAAGTAAACAATATGCTAAAACTTATATATGTGATGTGTCTCTTCAATTATTTTATTTTCAAGAAAAATTAAATAAACATGTAAACGACTGCTCTAATAATGAATAAGTAAGAATAAGTTTACCATTTAAAGGAGAGAAAATATATTTCAAAAATTACAAACAAACAATGAAAGTTCCTTTTGCAATACATGCAGATTTTGAATCAATTCTAAAGAACATATCTACAACTAAACCAAATCCAAACAAAATAAATTAATTCAAATTAATCAAAAAATATCCAATTTTAAGACAAGATGATATTGATAATGGTTTTTATAGAGAAGTACTTAAAGAAAGACATCAATTTTTTAATGAACAAATAAATAACATTGGTTTAAGGTTAAATGATGAATCACATACAATGAAATATCAGTTATATGAGGCTTCTGGTTTTTGTTATTTTAGTGTATGTAATTATGCAGATAATAAACCACCAGTAATACATCGAGAACCAAATGCACATAAGTTTATAGAATTAATGAAAAAAGAAAATAAAATTGGGGAAATATATTCACAAATTGAACCAATGCATCCATTAACAAAATAAAAAACTACATTACATAATAAATATAAAAAAATGTGTTGTATGCGAATGCGAATGTACGAAGAAAAATAAAAAATTTCATCATCATGATTATTTGACTGGAAAATGTATTAATCCAGTATGTGATAATTGTAATCTACAATTAAAGCTACCCAGTTTTGTTCCAATTAATTTTCATAATTTAGGCAGTTATGATGCTCATTTATATATTAAAGAACTAGGATATGGTGATAAAAATACAGGTTCACTTGCAAATAATGAAGAAAAGTTTCTTACTTTTGGGAAAGCAATAGAAAATTGACGAATGAGATTTTAGACATTTAAATTTACGGCAAATAGTTTAGCTTAATTATCATCGAATTTAAGTAAAGATCAAATGAAAAATATACAAAAGCATTTTCCAAAATATCAAGTTGATTTAGTTACAAGAAAGGGTGTTTATCCATACCATTATATGGACAGAAGAAATTTGAAGAAACGAAACTTCCTAAAAAAATTAATTTTATAATAAATTAAATGAATCTGATATAACTGAAGATTATAAACACGCAAAATGTGTATGGGATCAATTTAATATGGAGAATTTAGGGAACATCATTACATATTTAAAAAGTGATGTGTTATTGTAACCAGATATTTTTGAAAATTTTAGAAATACGTGTATAAATTCATATGGTTTAGATCCTGCATGGTATTTTACAGCTCCATAATTATCGTGGGATGCAATGTTAAAAACGACTAAATATCCATTATATTTATTATAAGATTATGATATGATTTTAATGATAGAAAAATTAATTAAAGGTGGAATATCACAACGTTGTAGACGATATGTTGAAGCAAATAACAAATATTTGAAGATTTTATTCATATTCAAGAGTCTAATTATTTGGCTTATCTCGACGAAAATAATCTTTATGGATGGGCAATGTCTCAATATTTGCCACATGGTGGTTCGGATGGGATAATTATACATAATTTTATTTAGATTTTTGGCACGAACATACATTAAATCTGAATGATGATTCACAATATGAATACATATTAGAAGTTGATTTAGAATATACAGACAAATTGCATAATTTACATAATTATTTTCAATTATTTTCCAAAAATAAGGGGGTTCCGAGGACAAATCAGTACAAACTATTCGCAATTTTACATAAAAAAGAAAATGATGTAATACACTATCGCAATTTCAAACAATGTCTAAATAATGGATTAAAACTTGCTAAAATACATAGAATATTAAAGTTTAATCAGTCTAGTTGGTAGAAAAATTATGTAGATTTATATACATCAATGAGTACCATTGCTAAAAATTATTTTGAAAAATATTTATATAAGCTGATGTATAATTCCGTTTTTGGTAAAACAATAAAAAATATTACGAATATAAAAGTTATAAAATCAATTTCAAATGGAAAAGTTTGTGAAAAATGTATAGCAAAAAAGAATTTCAATAAAAGTACTATATTTAATGAGAATCTTGTGGCCATACATATGAATAAAACAAATGTAAAATTTACCAAGCCCGTTTATGTTAGCATTACAATTTTAGACATATCAAAATAATTGATGTACGATTTTCATTATAAAGTTATGAAACCTAAATATGGATATAAAATTGAATTATGTTATCAAGACACCGATTGAACATTTATAACATAAAAACAGAAGAGTTTTACGAAGATATGAAGACAATAATAGATAAACATGATTCAAGAGATTATCCAAAATATAATATCTATAACATACCTCAAATAAATAAGAAGGTTTTTGTAAAATGAGAGACGAATGTTATTGCAACATAATGAAAGAATTTTTGGGTTTAAGAACAAAAATGTATGCATACAGTGTTGATGATAAAGAAAGTAAAAAATCTAAAGATGTAAAGAAGTGTGTTGTTAGCAAGAGAATCACATTTAACGACTGTAAGAAATGTTTGTTTAATGGTAAGAAAAAATATAGAACAATGAATTTAATAAGAAGCAAAAAGCATGAAATACGTAAAGTAGAAGTTAGTATAACATTAAGACCTTGTGATAATAAAAGAATTATATTAGAAAATAAAATAGATTCAATACATTATGGATAACAAAATGTATCATTTTAAATTATTTTCAAATATATTATATGATATATATAATTATATGATAAATAATTGTTATATGATATGTATTATTATATGATATATATAATTATTATATGATACGTATTATTATATTATATATATAATTTTATGATATATATTATATGATATATATTATATGTATATACATTTGATGGATTCAAAATAGCTGCAATAATTTAAATTTTTTTGTTTCTAAAACAATATCGATATCGGCACCATCAAAATCAATTAGTTTACAATTTTCATCTCTAATTTCTAAAACAATATGATTAAACAGTTTGTAATATCCTGATTTTCGCGCCAGTTATGTACATATTTTATTAATATATTTATGTGTATTATTTTTTATTTGACACTACAATGTATGTTTGTTTCCACATATAGATACTAGTTACCAAATGTGAAACATATGTGTAATATATTTTTGTTAAGTAATTTGGACAGCTGTATGTGTGTCAAGGATTGTTCTTATTCTTCTTTTATATTTTTTTTCTTTCTCACACTAGGTAGTTTTACATATTTCAGATTGTATAACATTGGGCTTTTAATTAGTTGGGACTTTTAAATTATTTATATATAATATTTATAATATATTGATTGATTAAAACTTAATTTTTTTTTTTTTGTCTCATGTGATAAATTCTGTTTCTTCAATATTTATTGTTTTCAGCCAGTAGTGCGCCCTCTGAATAATAACTAATCAGTGTAAATATAGTAAATATTTCTAGGAAATAGAAGCCACCTTCCGCATAGTGTATGTTTGTATTTTGTCTACGATGGAAAACAAGATAAAAATTGTTTTGATTTAAAAAAAAAATACTTATTGCAGAAATTATTTCATTTGTGTGTTTTTCGTTTGAGAGGTCTACATTGTAAGGACGCCTGGATCTTCGCACCTCATTGAAACAGATAAGAACTGCCCATTATTAGCCAGCAGATCAATTTAACTAATGCCTACGGCAAACTCGAGAGATGGAGTCATGTGAACTGAGCTAGACACACGTAGGATTTTAATTCTTTTATTTTAAACATTAGGTGTTTGCTCGCTTGCTCAACAAGTCCACGGACAAGGCACTAATATTCAAAAGAAAACTCACAGATATTACCTGATTCTTATTACAAAGCTGACATTATTCTTAATTTAACAGAAGTGACACTCTTGGAATGATTTATGGGATAACTACACATTTTAACATGAGAGCAGGTAAAATGTTCTTACTTTACAACAAAAATTGGATATTCGGGCTCACAAATAAAACCAAACATAGTTTTTTGGCGGAAAACTAGCAATTATGTCTGTTTCTAAATTATTAGACTAATATTATATAAACATACCATATTCTAAATTACAATGAACATTTTGTAATGGGACAATTGCTGTGTTACCTGTACAAAACATAAATATAAATACATATAAAAAAGGGGGTAGAGCAAAATATCACGTATTTTCTTAGAGGATAGACTAGAAACGATATTTCCCCGAAGCACCGGCTTCGCTGAGGCATGGGGCCACAGAGTGACGTATCAAAAGGGGGGGGGGGGGGGATAAAATGAAGGAAGGACATGCAACTGACGCCACACGCGTCTTTCGTGTAGTCGAAATTCCTACACTGTTAACTAGCCACATTGATTTCCAACATTCAAAATCTAATAAAATTAACAATCTTCGGTGGAATAAAAGACAAATCTAAAATGTTGCATCCAAGTTAACCTATATGGAAAATGATCTCAGAATACGAGCACTTGATATATGGCGTCGGTAAACTTCTCACAAACAGAGCAATTACACTCAACATTCACACGTTTTGTATGAGCAATACTTCCTGTAATATTTGTGTAGCAACGAGACTTTCATTTTTACTTTTACTGTTTCAAAAGAAACATCATGCGACCAAATTACTCTCACTAGAAATTATTTAAGCTTCCAGAAACATTTAACTCTTTGATTTAGTGTAAAGATGCCTTGAAAAATAATAAATCCAGCTGACTTTTATCAGCTTCATTTCAGATAGGTGAACTTATTCTTTACATGGCACTAGAAAATTACGTAGGGATTCGCTATTCATAAATTCATGTGATATCAATTAAAAATCACCTCTCCAAACAACTATTACAATCAGCAGATTACGTGAAAAAAATAGATTAGTTAAGCTAAAATCTGGTTTGGTATTACTTTTTGCAAAATTGTAGTCATGACATTGGCTTACAATTCAGTCGTGGAAACAGTTCAACTCCTTCTCGAACTATCCGCTGAGTTAAAATTGGCCCTCTTTATTAATAAACCACTATATTTTGCATTTTAACACTGATTCGCACATATTTTGTATACTTTCGTGATACCTAGTCATGCGCAGAGGCGCCCAGATTAAAAGGTACCATTCTTACTTGCTGTTGCAGATGAAGGCGTCGGCTTCCGGCATTCGCGCTAAAAATCTAGATAAAGCTACAGGGATTCATTATAAAACGTAGGCTACCCTTGCACAGATACATATTTAATTAGTTCTGCCAAGCTTTCCTAGCCCTGCCTTGGGATGATGGGCCTCAGTAAAACAGCAGCGTACTTGGCCTTTTTTTATAATCGTCCACATATCTCCATGATGGTGGCAGAACTCCTCTTTTGTGCAGGGTTCACACCCCCAAGATATTTTCTCTTCGGAAAAGATATAAACGTCACGTCTGCCTGCTTCATACCTAGAGATATGTTACACTTATCCTCTTAGGCTAGACCTTATCAATCCAAGTCGATAACAGTTCATACAGGACACTTATTCACTTTATCAGGTCACAATTGATGCATGACTTTGAGCTTAGATTATGTTAATGTCGAAAAATTAATAATATCAGAAATTATGCAAAAATTACAATTGTAAACAAATAATTATCATTTTGAAAAGTGATCTAAGTTATGCAAAAATTACTACATTTCAACTCGGTGCCGATATTACCACGAGAGTAACAAAAAAATAAATAAATAACTGGTAGTACATGTAAACGACAGATGTAAACAGAAACAAAGATTCATAATCTATCCCATTATAGTGCATCGTTTTAAATGGATCAAAATTAGGTAATATTGTGCCAATGACATTTTTTCTTTTTAAATTGTATTAATTATTTCAAAACCAAGAATATCAAAAAATCAATCATTAAATTTATCATCAAATTTAGACTTATTAAATATTCTCTTTTTCACATTGTCTGGTGCTAATTCAATGTTATTATTTGTTAATGGTTCAATTAAATTTGTAGTTTCTTTTATTGAATCAATATTGTTTTGACCTCTTAGTATATTTATAACCTGATTGTTTTCAATCAATGTTGTTGTATTATTATTTATATTTGGTGTTACAAATTTAAGAAAACTAATCAAATCTATTTATTTAACTTTATGAATTAAGTTCTTCTTTACAATTGAATTATTATTTGCTAGTTTAAATACTTTATTATTAATTTAATAAAAAATCAGCTAATTAATCCATATAATTAAATAATTAAATTAAAAAATGTCTAACTGAATAATTGAGATTTAAAAAAAAAAATTACTTAACCAATGAAAGATATTATATTATTAGTGAAAATCTTCTTAATATTGGAAAACCTACCATTTTAATTTCAAAAAAGTATCCTTTTGAATAAAAAATTATAATATTGAATGCGAAAATTGTTGCATTGAATGAAATATTAGATTCTTAAATTAAAAAAAAAAAAAACTTATCTTATTAAAATGAAAAATTTGATTGGGGGTTAGTGTATTAATTTCGGATGAAAATACGAAATTAAAAATAATGGCTAACTATTGCCTGACAATATGAGAGCTGTAAAAGTGGGTACAAGTAATTGTGAAAAAATTAATTTGGTGATGAATTTTATTTACAAAATGGATGGTTATATTTTAATAAATTGAAAATTTGCTCTAAAAGTTTAAATCGATCCAAATATATTGAGTTACAAAATGATAATATGTTATCCAAAATACTCAAAGTTAAAGAAAAATGACATACTTTTTAAAAATAATAATGAATATATGATTCCTTTAGAACAATGTGAAAATGAGCCAAGTTAAATTTGATGATGTTATTTTAGATGATCAAGATTTTAATTCGTGATTATTTTACAAGAGGAAAACATAAAAATGTGTAAGGCTTTTTTTTGCCTCAAACTAATTCGAAAATACCTAAACAATTGGTAAGAGATAATACATATCTTCTATGTATATTTCAACAAAATGCTACTAAATTGGAACATATTTATAATGATTTTGTTAGTTGAGACATGGCACATGAAAATTTTTAAGAAATTTGGACAACATGTTTGGACAAATATTATGGTTCTATTACACTAGACTTGAGTAAAAGAAGAAAAGTATAGATATAAAGTCAAATTATTTATTAAATAAATTTTTTTTCGAAAACATGTTTTTGTTAAATCATGTTAAAAAGAATGTTAAAACGAACATTGTGTTTGATGCATTTGAATTAGATAAATATAAAAATAGATATAAATCATAAAACATATGTTTTATTAATCCTAGATTAATGAGAATTATCAAACCTAATTATTTAAATAATTTTTATCATCTTTTGTTTTTAAATATTTTTCATCTGAATATTCATTGGGATAGCTAATTTTAATTATCTCATATTCGTAAAAATTATCTTTTATTTCTTCTCCATTAATATCTTTTAATTTGTAAGTTTTACATCATAATTTAAAACTTTAAAATTAGTCAATAATTCTGTTTACCAATTAGGAGTATAACCTTTTTCAAAAAATAGATTAATTATACTCAAACTGACATATCCAACTTTGTATTTTGGATTAGTAACCATGTTATATTATATATATATATATATATATATATATATATATAATATAATATATATATATATATATATATATATATTGATACTATTGATATGAAACTCATTGATATATATTCATTCTTAATTTTGTTATTAAAGTCAATGAGTTTCATATCAATAGTTCTGTTTTGTTTTGTTGTATTCTTTTACTAAATTATCTCATGTATTTATCCATTTATAATTTCCATTTAAATTAAATTTTTCCCACATTTTATTTTTCATTGTGCGATTAAGTCTTTCCACATGTAGAATAATGATTAACGTTATACCTTTGCAGAAGTTCTTTAAATGTTTTATTATAAAATTCGGAACCATTGTCACTTTATAAGTTGTATGGTTTTCTTTTTATTAATATAGAGTCCAAACCATTTACTACATTTTTAGCTGTTTTAACTTTAATTGGTATAGCAAGACCATATTTTGAAAAAGCATTGATAATTTTCGTAATGTATTTATATCCATTATTTATCTGATATACCTTTTAAATTACCAGTTTTCATATCAACAAGATCAATTTCCCATAAATCATCAATACCATACGAAAATACTTTTCTTCTTGGAAATTTTGTTTCTGCAGGTATATATAATTAATTGATTATACCCTATCTTACATTTGGCAATTTTTTACTGTCGATTTATTATAATTACATAAAGAACAATTACTTTTTTGAACTAATATTCCGTTTTTAGTATTTTTTATATTATTACTTTCAGTAATAATCTTACTCTCCAAGCAGCAAGTTTTCTTTTTTTAAATGAAAAATATTATTTATATTTCACGAATATTCATATCGTAGTCATAAATCCATCATCATAATGAGATATTTTATTTTCTTTTTACTAAATTTAAAATATCACCTCTCTTAACATAAAAAGGTTTACGATAATCTATTTTATTATATCCATTCATAAGTCATAGTATCATCATGTAAATTAGGATTAGCAGTAATTATTTTATAAATAGTTCAATCCATCAAAAAAGAAAAGTATATTATATTATTATCTAAGTGAAAAATATTATTTTTATATTCCTTTTTGCAGGTAAATAAAATATATGCGATTTTTCTACTTTACATTTGTCAACTTTTGAGTTAATTGTATCACAAAAATGCAAAACTGATTCGTTTAAATTTTGTATTTTATCAGCTATTTCTTTATCGAAATATATTTTTCCATCTATAGGATCAGCCATTTTATTGATTCTACAATTTTGAAGAGAAACATTATCTGTTGTATAAACAAAACCTTTACTAAGGTGATCTTGTAAAGCAGATACAATAACATTGTATTTTGATTATACATATGTTTTTAAAGCATAGTCAGACACAATAGTTTTTATATTTTGAATATAGATCTTTTTTTAACGCCTGTTTTGTATTATTTATTCGTTTTATATAATCAGCATTAATATTACTGAATCTTAAATGTATATTTTTTTAAAAGTAATTGTCAGCTATTTGTTCATTAAAAAATGTTTTATTAACTGCATCATTTTCATCTCTAGGATTATCTATCTTAACAACTCTATGCCCAAAAAAAGAAATATAATATTTCGTATAATCAAAACAAGTGCTTAGTTTATTCTGTAAAGCAAGAAGACCCTAACTGCATTGTGACTGCATATGTTTTTAATGCTTAAGCATAAGTATCAAGAATGTTATTAGACGATTTGATTAATGGTTTCCCAAATATATCTGTAATTTTATAACAAAGAAATTGTATCATGAAACTTAAGTCCTCTCGATATAGATGTCCACATATAACTGAATTATAATTATGATTTATATTACAATTGTAATGAATATTTATGTTTTTGAAATAATTCAATTATTAGGAATATTTCCTCCAAATGAATCAAAGTAGTAATCATCATTATTATCTTTAAAATAACAAACCCAACGAGTACCAGGATTTGTTGAAATGTCGAATATTACCTTAGCATATTAATTTTTGCGCATTCTTTTTGGTAAGTCATCAATCATATAAACTTTACTTAAATGTTTAATATTTGATATTTTTCCACATTTTTCAGTATCTAAATTAAATAATGGAGATAATTTTTTTTGGCCTTCCTCTTTTTGCAACTAAACCACTTCCTGATATATATAATAAATTTTAATATCACAATCTAATTTTCTTTTTGTAATCATTGTTGAAGCAGCAGTAGCAGGTGCAATTTTTTCACCAATTGGAGTATTTTTAAGTAACAAATTTTTCTTGGCTTCTATTTGTAAGAGCTTATCAGCTTCATGTCTAGATTCTAATTTTTTTGTGATCTCTATAAGCAATATCATGATATTTGCGCACTTCATATAATTTATTTAATTCTGTGCCATATGTTTCAAACATTTCATTTAATTTCAAAATGCTCCACAGTAATTATAACCAGACAAATGCATTTCAGGTAAATATAAATTATTTAATGCTCAATTTATAACACCAATACCATTATGTTCGGAATTCCAAAATGAGTGTGGAATTACATTTAAAACTCTTATTATATATTTGGAACTTTTGGGTTGTTAATAACAAGTTCAGAAAATGTATTATTTAGAATATTCAATATGCTTAGTTTTTATTGTTATAACTATTATGTACAATGTTTTCTTCACCGTGAATAACTAATGATCTATCAATTAATTTCCTAACATCATTCATCTAAATATGTTCTTTTGATAAACTATTGTATTTTTATACCTTCTCCAGATCTGTTAGTTCTTAGTGATATCATTCATTTAGGTGTATTTGGCAGTGACCTTGACATTATTTTTATAGTTATCATAAATTGGTTTAATTATATTTATTTATTTCCAACATTTATTCGAGTTTATTTTCATTTTCGGATTATATTTTTGGAATTCAGCATTGGATGGTAAAATAATTTCTGTGTAATTTTTACAGTCATTATCAGTGGATTTATAATAAATATCACCCTCTTTTTCTTTTGTTAACAAATTAGAAAGTCCTTCTGTTAATTTATATTCTTTATCATTAACAAATATTTTATAATTATCTATCTTCACTTTTCTATCTCCAATGAAAAAATTATTCTGATCTCCTGGTAAACCGTATTGAGTATTAATGTCATTCTAGAATCAAGACATGACAAATCTTTTAATGGAATAATGCCCATTTCTTCTTCTAAATTATGAGAATTGAGAATAATTCTTTCCAACGAATTTTCTTCTGGTGTTATTGGATAGTCTAAATTTTTAATACTACAGGAACTAGTACTCTTATTAAATTTTTATTTTCTTCACTTGTTCTAATTATTTACCAATATTTCGTAATTCGTCAATTAAAGGTAGCTCTGTTTCTTATTTTTTCATGTTCTGCTTCACTATTCTTTTTATAATTTCTGTATTTTTCATTGAGTAAATTAACTCGAGCAACGTCCTTTGATAAATCTTTCATTTATATAAATTTTTTTCTTATAAATGAGTTATAAAACAATTGAGAGTTTTGATAGACAAACTTTTCCCCCAACTGACCAACTAGGGGGAATTTAAATGTTTACAATAATAGAATTTAATTTGATATTCCTATAGGAGATGACTTTTCTTTTCCAAATGATGCTTATGTTTATGAACAATATCGCTTACTAAAAAGAGATAAACAAGTAAATGAAGCAAAATATGAAAAATTAGATAATATTGATGTTTGTTCTAACTTAATTCCTTTTAAGTTTTATAGAGTAGAAATCTCAAATCAGGGACATATTATTGAAGCTGTTGATAATCCGGGTATAACATCAACAAAGATGAATAATTTGTTAACATCCCCAAGTGACCAAATTATTTACAATTTTCTGGTGTTTATATATATCGAGTATAATCTGTTAGGGATGAAAAAAATTATATAACCTATCCACTAACATACTTGTTAGGTTTTATTCATAACACTGAAATTTATTGGATAGGTGGTTATAAAATAACTTTTATTCGTAATTAATCTGATAATTGTTTGTTTATGAAACAAAAAATGCAGATGGTGAGGTTCAGAAAAGCTAAACTGATCCAGGTAAAATTGTAACTAAAAAATTCGAAATTATGTGGCATATTGTTGAATATGTACCTAACACAGCCATTGCAGTTAAGGAAAAAATACACAAAAACCTTAAAATACACATTAGTTTTTATTATCAGCTATTTTTACAAAAAGAATTTCCTACTGGATAAACTGTTTTTAATTTTTATATAAAATTACAGTTTAATAATCTACAATTTGAAATGCCTGATTTTGTAACTGTAGAATTTAAAACTAATAGAAAAAATCGTATGTACACACTTCTATGTTTGATCACTGTAATGCAAGAAATATTTATGTTAAAAATGGAAGAAATGAAATTTTTCCAAAAGAAAAATTGTAATCTAGACATCGAAAATTGCTTTTGTAAAAAATGTTTCCTGCCTCTAGTGATTTTAGAAATTCATAATCAAAACTAGATACTACAGTTAGAAATAATGAATGTTATTATAAACCAACTGTATACACTCAAGGTGATATCAATTATTATTCATTTTGGGGTCGAAGAGCATTATATGTTATTGATTGTTTGTATAGAAAAACAACTGCAGTTAAAGAAAAAACAAATAAAAAATGAATGTTGATATTAATAAAACTGTTGAAGCTGGTACAATTTGTAATGTTGTTCTAATTAGTCAAAGGAATTTAACATATGACTATTTGGCCAATAAATGTTCGATTGTAACATCAACATATTCATTGTCACTAACCTGAATAATAGCGTCAATTAACGATCTTTTACACTAGCTTAAACTCTATCACTTATAAAATTGAGTACAGTGCCCATACTTGGAGCACCTGCTCTTATTTCGGGCACTTTCTCAAGACTACCACTTTTTCACATTCCATGCACTGTTAGTGATTGGTTTGAGGGTGTACTTCCACAAATAAAGAATTTTTTCCGAACATTTATCAGTTTACAATGGCTGGGATTGCTTAAGGGTGCCCATATTTGGTCGACGTACCTTACATGTGATAGTCAGAGAACAGTCAAGAAATACGTTTAACCAGATCATAGGTCTATAAATTGGTGTGATCAAGATTTATCTACAAACTTCCGAATTTGTTTAGTACATTACACAGTCGAATCACATTATTATGAACCGCCTGCCATAACTGCCATCTGCAGTGCGTAGCCCATGAGATATGACCAGTGATGTGAGCTGGTGAAGCTGGTATATAATGCGACTGACATGCTGGCTGTACGCAGTGCACTTCCTGCTTTCATGGGTAAGGAAAACACTTTAACCGAATTGCAAAAAAGGGTTGATCATCGGCTATCGGACCTTGTCCGGGGGGGGGGGGGGAGGGCAGCATTTCGGATACAGAGATGTCTGTAAAATGTTCACTGCCTATGGGGTAAAGGTGTATCGTGAGTGTACGAATGGCACCATTGGTATTAACCATCGTGGAAACTGCGGAGCACCACGCGCCATTGATGTCCGAGGTGAACGCTGACTACAACAGTGCGTAAAGGCAAACCGGCAGGCTGCAGATATACAGCTCACCGTCCAAATGAACCAAGGGGCATCCAGAGACGTGTCTACCACAACAGTACAGCGAACCTTTTTTGCGAATGGAGCTCCGGAGTAAACGGAGGGTGACTGCACCCATGTCAACACAGGCACGTCCACGACGAGTCCCGTTTTAAGATGCATTGAACGGATGGACGTCAGTGTCCGGCGAGAAACGTCGGAGAACCGACACCATTGCTGGATAAACACACGGTGTGGGGGGGGGGGGCAGTTGTTATGAATTAAGAGAATATTCTAGTGGTATTCTCTAGGACCTATAATCCATGTGGAAGGCTTTCTTAATCGATTTGGTTATGAATCCATCCTCTGCAATTATGTCCACCGTAAAAGATGATTGTCTTTCCTTGGGAGGATATGACCTTCCAGCACTATAATGCACCTTGCTCCACTGCTAGATGTGTCCGCACGTCGTTGGGAACTCAATCCAATTGAGTTTCTGTGAGACTACGTCGAGCTTCGCGTTTGCGGTCTGTCTTCTCCACCACGCACCCTTTAACAGCTGTGGGACACACTGCAGACAGCATGACTCCAAATACCCGTGGAGAACTATCAACACCTGAGTCACTGCCTGCTCGTCTAGTTGCTGTTCGTGCTGCGAAGGGCGGTTATGCTGGATACTAGCAGGTGGTCATAATAATGTGATTCGACTGTTTATACGTTAGAGTATATTATATTGTATTTTTAGCAAAATACGTGCTTAAATCATACAATTATAAAACAACGCGTTACGGGAAAATTTAAACCTAATTTAAGGTATATAACTACGAAATTCGTCGACGATTCCTACCCCACTTAAAATATTTTATAAAAAATACAGGTTTTTGAAGTATGTCGTTTATTTTAAAATTGATGGTTCAAGCTTGACGGCACTTCCCATCCCTATTTTGGTAAATTTATGGGTGCGCCGCTGGTCAAGATTGTGTGCATGGTGGTCCCTGGGAGGATTAAGCCCACCATTTTTTATTTTATTTTTTCAGCGTTCGGGAAAGGCAACACGAAGCTTAAAATGCGACTTATTGTCACCATGGCCTCATTAATAGAATACGATAATTTTTAAGTACGCAAAGTAGTAAGCGCTCTTGTATGCTTTAACAAAAAAAAAATCACACTGTACCCTTTACTTTCTGACTATATTTACTGTCTTTCCGATTTAAATCCTGATTACTGGAGCAATTCCAACAACTTCCACCTTTCAGCTATTTATAACCTACGTACCTATGCTTGTAAACATGTCATTATATTGGAAATTCCGGTTCTAAACTCCTGGAGCTTAGAGAAGAGAGTGAATAAACAACGTTTTCGATAGTAATTCAAGTCCGCAAACGTGATGTACCACTATTAGAACAAAATAAAATTGAGTGTTTATATCTGCCTCTTCTGTTGAGTGTAAAGGTTGGTATTCTCTTGAACATTTCTCTCCGGACCATCAGAAAAAGCTAACACCGGAACGAGCACGAACAAGTAATGTGTCTGAATACTCCGAGCATTCGAACTATTTGCTGATGCTTACCTTATTGCTGCCAATCCTACCGCGAATAGGACAAGTTCTGGAACTCAGCCCGAAACGGATTTGATATTTATAGCAGATTATTTTTATGTGTGGTGCGTATTAAGAACCAAGGGGTACAGGAACATGTGGGTGTGGTGGCTGTATTTTAGACAGCGAAATACAGCATAGTTAAAGATGTTCAGAGGTCAAAAATGTTATTCTGCGTTCATAGCAAATTGCATATTTTTTCGTCGTGATATAAAATAACAGTGTGAAAAATTTATGAGCGTTTAGGAAGATTACATTTCTGAAATAAATAAAACAATCTAAAAAATATTGTATTAATTTTTTTATCATACAATTGTTTACGTGATTAGAGTGTTTGTAGCATATTTCTTAAACAGTTGTCATGTGGTTCGTCAATATTGAACACTAAAATAAAATATAAAATCAAATTAGCTAGACGTTTTAAACTCTTACCCGCAGGTGAAACAAGTTTTGGATTTTTAAGAAACTGCAACATTCCACTACTATGACTTCAATAACAATCCTAGTTGAAATCAATGATTTTGTTGCAATAACTTTTTGAAATCTTCAATAATTTTATTAAAATAACTTTATGAAATTTATACGTACTAAAATGTTAAGTTTAAAAAAAATTATATTTATTAATAAAGATATTTTATACCATGTCACGAAACCACAGTGTATCTTCAAGCGCTAGAACAAATAGTTAGATCCTTCACACCTATTATGAGATTCGACGAAGGACTTTTCAAAACTTTACACGAATGTTGTATCGAGACTTTGAAATACTGGTTAGCCTTGACCATAAAATTTCCAAGGACACAGAGCTCCGTAAAACAGTATCAGTAATAGAGCGTTTAATTTTTTTGCTTCTGGTGCAGAACATACTGTTTCGTGATATCCCTCCATTGTTTCGTGTTTTTCACTTCATTGTAATAAAATCCGCGCCGAGGGTTCCATAAGACGGGTTTTTCATTTTCCAGCAACTCACTTTATGATTCCCAGAGAACACACTGATCCGTTCCGAACTGGTTCAAAACCCGTCATCGCTGAACCCAAGGAAACGTCTGACTTCCTTTGAGCATTCCCAAACAAGTGACAGTTCTTCGGCAGCGTTTGGCTCGTTCGTACGTTTTCGGCGCGTGCTCACAAACAGGTGTTCCCTAGAAGAATCACCGTGAGCACGAACGTAAAGAGAACTCGCACTAAATAATGCATAAGTGAGTATCCGCCGTAAGTGTGTCACTTACTTGAACTCCAATTTCAGTGTTTCCTCTCATTTAATTGTTCCACTATCGATTGGCAGCATGGGCATGGGCAGTTACAGGGAAGGGTGGGAGTAAATGGGCTTGATCCTCCTTGATCCTCCCTTGGATATTGATTTTCCATTTCTTTGAAATCAACAACATGGTTAATAACAAAATACTAATATATACACTTACAACAGTAACAGGAATTTTAAATAGAATTTAGACAGCTTATCCACAAAATACTGCCATACACCTATACATGTTGCATTAAAACTTAATGCATTATGATAACCATGTAGATTGAACGTAATTCGCAATTCCCCACCCTTTAATTAGAGCCCCTTTTCTGCTTTAAGGTAAAAGTAAAGTGGCACCAGAAAGTACAATGTGCAGAGCTCATTAAAAACTAGAACTCACACTACAATAATTGTCAGAAAAGTACGCGTAATATTTAATACGAAAGAAGAATTCGTATGTTTTGTAACACAGTAAAATATTTCTAAGTATTTACGTAAATAATTTCTTTTAAAATCAACTTAAGAGTAATTTTTTTTTAAATTTGAGACTATTTTGAATACTTCAGAAAGTACATTTTGCAAAATTAACATTTATCAAGCAAGACCATCATTATTATTATTATGACTGAATGATACTAAAATCAGTAAATTTTTTACAAATTGATATAGGGGCACCCATTTCAGATATATAGCCACCATTGTTATAACTGGAATGAACGAACATTATTATTTAAAGATTTTTAAAATTATTACTAATCTGTTCTTACATACAGTACAACCATAGTTCCAGTTGTCCGTTCGGCAATTTATCTTGGCCATTACAAATTCTGCTGGATGGTACACCCACCAGCTTCGTCGCGCACAATTTACCTGCGAAGCAGGTTCGTCTACACTCGCTCTAAAATACGTAGTAAGGGTTCACTATTTTGTGTTGTGGGTATCATTTGTGCTATCACGTCTCCCTCCAATCACTTAACGACGTCGTAAAAACTACACTTCACATGACTTTACTTGTACCACGATATGTTTTTGAAGACGGGTTCCTGTTCAAAACACCATATGTTTGTTACAGACAAGGGTTAAAAGTTTAGATTAGGAATTGCAGTATAATGAAAAAAAAAAAACAATAAAAAAGTACGAGAGGAAACTTCATGATACTATCAAAGAATTTTCTTTTCCATGTAATATTTGTACCACCGTACATATTTGGACACAACTTCCTGTTCGAAACATCAAAGCATCATTATCCTCTACAAACCCAAAAAATTTTCAACAGAAATTTAAGGTATTTTGCGCACTCGAGTAATTGAAACGCGCGAGCTGTAAGGCAGACTCTTGCTCACTCACTGTGTGTCTCATCGCCTCTACGCACAACGCGCTCAACTTGTATGCTGTCTTTCCGTCGCCGATTGGCTTGAAATTCACTTTAAGCTGTGATCCCATAAAGATAAGAGTATAATGCATGACCAAAAAGAACTCTAAAGTTTCTGTGTGAAATGTTTAGCAGCTAAAACTGATTATAAAAACAACTGTTTCAGCTATTTTCAAATGAAAGCTTCAAGCTTTGGGCACGATACGTGTCTTAAGTGCTTTTCTTTGCTAAACATTACTACAAAATATTCACTAGTTTTAGAATCACGAGTTTTATACGAAACTATGCAACGAACTTCATGCGCCAGCCAGGGCGAGGACTTAACAACCGTGACTTTATAATAAGAGAAATTGCCTTTAAATGGTAATATCATACATCAGTATTTATCAAGAATAAAAACTGATAATAATGTCGAGCTCTTAAATTACCAAATGATACGTCTTTGATATAAATAAAGAACAAATACATATAAAGTCAACATTTAAGCACTAAGCTCATTAGAGAAATTGGAAGGAATATAGCGAAAAGTTGTATACATGGCAATCAATTCATCAATTTCTTTGCACTTTAGTAATAGTTATATACAATTCTAATGATACATAAAAATTTAGTAGTAAAATGTCAGGCTGCCGACCCTCGTCCACAACAATTAGTGCGCTGACAGTAAGTAGCCGATATAAATTAACATCTGAACATTTCTAGTACGCTCACTATCATTTTACAAATTTAAGAATCAGTGTGGTGAATAGTGAATTGAAGCTTAATAATTTTGCTTCAGTGTCCTTCACAGTGTGCATGTATGATTGAATATAGATTTTGCGTATATTTCAAATATTTTTGAAAATAATTTCATGTATAAAATTCTAAGCTATCCATTTCGCAGATATATGACAAATCTGATGTATCCGCATTGTCAAGAAAGAATTGGTTTACATTCTTTTGTGATATTCTATTATTATTAATAATAAGGAAAGGGTGTCTGAGAAATTTAAATCTCACGTGGGATGATAAATCATAAGATAGTTTCAATATCCATAACATTAAGTTAGTTGCAATGAAGAGGATCTAAAGGAATAATTCCTTGCTAAGCAAGACTTACAACATTTTTCAAGATAAGTAACGTAATTAACTTTCGCCAATGAAGTTATATATCCTTTATTTGTGTATGTTTTACTGTCGTGCCTTATAGCATTACTAAGACTTTTTTAGCCGTCTAATTTGCCAACATTTTATAAACAGGTTCTTTTCTTTAATTTATGACTTCTGCATATTTCATTTTCTGATACGTGTCTTTACTTTCCACGTATTCACTTTTCAGCTATGCCACTGTAATTTACTTTCATACGATTATAGTAATGATTCAAAAATTTACTAAAAAAATTGTTTTCTTACAAATGTGATATTTATGTAGATTAAATCTGCCTACTTAACTTTGTTGATTTATTAAATTTAGGAAAGATTAACTACTCCTAACATATCAGTCATCACATACAATTCTAAATTAACTAATTCAGCGTACTCATCTGAATTTCCAATTTGTTTAATTCATTCCAACGAGCAATTAATGATTTTTACTTGTTTCACATTACATGGCAGTATCCACTGGTTCGGTAATTTCTGAGATCCACCTATCGTAAAGCAGCCTTAGGAAGTAGTTACGTCTTTACTCAATGACGTGACATTCGAAAACGTTATTACTTCCCCTTGATTTTGTTCACTTTTTTTTCTAACACTGTGATCCTGAATATTAAATGGAAATGATGACGGTACTGAAAACAAAATTAATAATTCTGTGTGCGTTCACACTGAATAAATATTGAAACGCTATTCTAGACCAATTAAAATACTGCCGAGTTTATTACTTTGGAATCTACTGTTATCGCAAAGCACATTTTAGGAAAAATATTTAACTACCTTCCGAGTTCTATACATATATCACATTAACATTTTTGATTTTTAAATATGTGACCGAGATAGTGACAAATTCACACTGGTACTATATCCCAGCCAGTTAACTTGGTACCACAAGATAGCGCGCAACCATCTGTATTACTGAGGTCGGATTTGGAGCATGAAAATCGGATGTAATCGGTTTAATCTTTCGCATTAAAGGGCTTATAAACATGTAATATTTAGAGGGCCATTATTTTGAAAATAAGTGTCTAAACAACTTAAGATACGCTAACTTTATATGCCTTACTGTAGGGCTAGTTCTGCGAAGAATTTGGTGTAAATTGTTTGATTAGTCACAGAGCTATGGCATGAAAACCTTATTTTCTTATTTGGTGCTATCTTACAAAATTGCCTTTAGAAATATTTTGTATACAGTGCTTCTAAGTGATACTATCAACATAAAAAGCTTGAATTTGGTTAAATTTGTCAACAAATATGACAAAATTATGAAAATATGTATATGACTGCTATTATAAAACAAAGTATGTGATCGAATTAAATCACAAAAGTTTACATGCTCTTTTGTAGCACTAATGGATCCATTGGTGAAAATTAGCTGAATTTATCCGGAAACATGGCAAAATGTTCAATTTTCTCACATGACACAATTTTGTAAAACGACCGGCAAAAGAGGACCTCTGTGCACGCAACTGATGCTTTTAACGAATACCATTAATATACAAAATTTGGTTACATTTTATTGCAATGTTTAATAAACTTTACACATTAACCTAAATTATTCATATTAACGCCTACCGCACCCAAAATATGTTAGATTGTATACAGTACTGTGGCATTACTTGGGTGTAAAATTTGATTGGTATCTGTTGACTGGTCATCAATATGTGGCATAAAAATCCATATTTTCATATGATTATCTTCATAAACTGAGGACAAAAAGGTTATGTATTAGCACATTCGACAACTGTCATATAAACAGTATACTAAGTAAAGTTATAATTGGCTACATAAATTAGGAGGAAAAGAACAACAAGCTTCATTGTTAACATAGTAGCCAATCTGAAAATAAGTGTCTTGCACGCTTAAAACATACGTACAGTATAATAAGGCCGATCACAGTAAAACTTCTTGCTTATTTTGTAAATAATCGGTTGGTTGTTTCCCAAGATATGACATTAAAAACCTATTATATAGATTACCCACAAAGTCCCTATGACATTTCAGTGGTGAATTAAATCAGCCTGGTTTTATATACAAGTTAAATATCGGCATTAATGGCTATAAACCCTCGCAAAGTTTTGTTTGTTTGTTTCTGATCATGAGTGAGTCCATAAACGGTGCTACCGGAGATTTCTTCCCCTAAGTGAGGAAAATAGGTACTCCACAAAAGAAAGTACAATCTGTTTGCGGGTTTCTGGTAGCAAAATTGGTGACAGACGCAGAGATTCTTCAGAAGATTATACGGGAAAAATCCGCCAACTAGGAACAGTATCCTTGACCATAAAAAAATTTTGTAGAAACAGAAAGTGTGATTGATAAGACTCGTTCAGCACGGCCCAGCGTAAGTAACGAAGTTATTGAACGCGTTTCACATGCAGTCTAACGCAGTCCTAAGAAATCTGTGCGACAAGGAGCAAGGGAGTTTGATATGCATGTTTCAACTGTTCACAAAAATCAACGGTAAAAATTACAACTGTATGAATACAAGGTTCAGCTTGTGCAAGCATTCAACCAGATGTCAAAATTGAAAGAATAGAGTTTACAACTGACATGATAAGGCGAATCGAAGAAAATGAAGAATTCCTTAAATGCATAATGTTCTCTGAAGAAACTTGCTTCTAAATTTCGGGAACAGAGAATCGCCATAACATAAACGTTTGCGAATCCAAGACCCCACATTGCAGTCATGAATTGGAAAGAGGCTCCACGAAAGTGAATGTGTGGTGCGGTGTTATGCATTATCATGTCGTCATTATAATGCATGAAGAGCCATGTTGTATCATAACATGGCTCAAGATAGTAATTTTCTCTTGGAAAAGGTGACATTTATTGGGAACCAATCTCAGATTGGCCAGAGTCACTTTCTGAAACACAGAATCTCAGTGTGCCCAGTGCTCTTCAAAATTTCTTCCTGTGATCACAATTTCGTCTAGATACACATGATAAATATCTAAGGGCAGAACTTTCTCCATTAGCCGTTCGAATATGGCAGGGGCATTGCATAGCCCAAAGGGCATAATCTTGAATTGCCAGGTTCCTTTCCCTTGGACACAAAAGTCTGTCTTTTCCTGGTCTTCCCTGATCACCTCGCACTGCCAATACCAGCTCTTCATGTCTAGAATAGAAAACCATTGTGAGCCTGCTAGGCTATTCAGGGCATCATCTATCCTAAAGAGTGGGTAAGGATCTTTCTTGGTCACATTATTAAGTTGGTGGTAACCAACACAAAATCTATTAGAGCCATCTTTCTTTTTAACAAGCACAGTGGGAGAAGACCATAGCCTGACTGATGGCTCAATCACATCTAAATCCCTCATCTCTTTCAGAGTACTGTCAATGATCTCATATGAAGTTAGCGGTAGTCGCCTTGGTGGCAGATTTATGGGTCTGGCATCCCTGTGTCGACGTGGTGGCATGCAACATTAGTTCTGTCCAAGTAATTGGGCTCGCAGGAGAAAGCACTTCGATTTCTCTGTAACAATTCTGAAACTTCCCTCTCCTGTCGCCAGTTGAGGTTTTCTTTTGTTCTTGTCAGCAGTTCCCCCAGAGCATCTGGAAGAGGACATTCAGTAGGTTGTGACATTGAAGCTTCTCGAACATTTGGAAGTACCTGAGAGACCTGCTTGCAAAACACTATTGTGGCCCCCTCTTCAAGGTAGATAGCACGGCCAGACAAATGAATCATAATAACAGACAATCTGTCCGATTTTGAAGAAATCGATGTCCTGGATACGACACCATCGGGTAAAATGCCACCTTCCTGGACTGGTTCGATTATGCCCAATCGCCTGACAAATTTTCCCTGGCATCTGGGTGGAATAGCAACTTCGCTAGAAGCAGGAAGTACAGTTGGCTGATTACACACTAGTGGGGAGCTCATTGGCGAAGATAAATCTTGTTGTGTTGACACTGCCAACTCGGTATTACCTACACGTAACACCCCCAGTCGAGTTTCAATACAGCATCCCAGCTTATGTAATAAATCAAGACCCAAAATGCATTCGTCCTCTATTTCTGCTATGTATATATCATGCTATATCTCAAGGTTACCGAGCTGTAAGAGTACCCTTCTCTTGCCTTTGACTGGTGTGGCCTCGTCCGTTACTGTTGTTAAATAGCAATGATCCATGTTCTTATCGGATGATCGCTGGAGAGATGGCCCAACAATGTCGGGTCTTACCACTGTTATAGTCGCTCCTGTGTCAAAGACCATCTGGCAAGAAACATCATATAGGCTCCCCTCCACCAATATGGCATTGAAGTCGTGTTTCATTGAGCGCACGTGCAAAAGTATTTGGGCCTTCTGTCCAGCAATCACCGACCTTTGCCCGTAAAGACCGGTGCTTACAAGTTTTCTGAAGATATTATGTGCTCACCTGCTCCTTGGTGCCTGCTCCCTGGCTGTTGCTGCTGCTGCTTCTGCTTTTGCTAGTGAGGACAGTTGGCTCTTAGGTGCCCCGGCTGTCCACGCGTCCAACATTCCGGCCGTTTGGGTGGGGGATGGCGAGTCTCCGCAGTGCGCACCCTGGAGGTGATGTCCCTGATGGTCGTCTGCAAGTCCTTCAACATCCCCTTGACGCTGCCGTCCTCCCTTTCATCAAGCGTCACTACCCGCACTGGACGTCGGGGTACTGATGACTGCCCTGCTGACTCCACTTCCAGTGCTCGGGCCAAGGCATTCTGCATGGTGTGAGGCGCAGCTAACCGCACAGCTTGCCGCACGTCGCGTCGGTGTCAGCGATAGCGTCGACGAAGAAGCGGACTGTGATGACATATCGTGCCTCTTCCGAGCATCCCTCCAGAGACAGGTGCGACAGCCTTACGATTTCCTGCCACAGCTCCTGCAGTGGTTAGCCGGGTCGCTAGATGCGGCTTTGCAATTGGGCAAGGTGGGCGTGCTGCAGGTACCAATCGCCGATTCGAAGCTCCAAAGCCGACACCAGTGTGGAGTTTTCTAGACAATGTCGTTCCGGCAGCAACTGCAGTATGTTCAATGCTGGACCCCTCAGTACAGCCGCCAGGTAGTACGCCCGCTGCTCTTCTGTCCAGCCATTCAGTGTGGCCACGGTCTTGAATTGGTGCCGGTACTCGCGCCACGGTGTCCGTCCATCGTAGCGAGCGGGCTTAATTGCGACGCCTTCACCCACCCCTGGCTCGGGAATTCCCACACTGCAGAATGGCTGCTCCTCCTTTGCGATAGCTCCATTGGCGGCAACCTGTACCTTCTTTTCGCTGCCCGCACTCGTCGTCTTGGTGGTGACCAAACTCGGCTCCTCTTCCGCCTCTGCATGTCGTCTCTCCTGCTGCTGTAAGAACTCCTGCCACTCCTTGAGGGCGCTCGCTTAATGTTTCATTTCTTGCTCAACACTGTCCATGCTATCATTCACTCTATCTATTCTCTCGCTCACACTGTTGATCTTCTTGTCCACACAGTCTATTTTATTGTTCACTAACTCGCTTATACGTTTTATCTTTCTGTCCACATTCTCATTCACTGTATTTTCCTATATACACTGTCTATTTTTCTATCTACATTTTCGTTTACGCTGTCTATTTTCTTGTCTACTAGTTCACCAACACAAATCATTTGTCTATTTACAGATTCACTAACTTTATCTATTTTACTATTTACATTTTCATTTACATTACTAATTTGGCCGCTTAGTGATTTAATTAAAGAACGAAGTGCTTCCATGTCTGCCGACACTTTCCTAGTTAGCACTCAAAAATTTCAAAAAAAATCCTCTGCTAAGTGCGCTCAAATATTGTGACATTTACAAATAGAAATTAGAATTATTTCATTATTTTATTTTGATAAAATGCCGTCATCCCACTTCTGACACCAGTGTTTGCAATTTCTCTCTCTAGAAATTAAGTGGGCTGTACCAAGTTCGTTAAAGGGTGGAGGTCATAATTAAATAAAGGAATTAATTATAATTTCCCTATTTTATTTACAACAACTACAGCGAAATTCTGTGAACTCAAATTCTCACAATATATTGAAATCACTTACTGTTCACAATTTACACCAATTAACAACATTGATAATTACGACAAAGAAATCAATTAAATTAAATAATTAAAGATCTGTCGCTATAGACAGTTTATCAACATATTCAATTACTTTACAATTTATGCGTCAATATTTGACAGTTCGAATATTAACAATAAAATCAGAATAAGTCGGACATGACAACAAAATATCCCGTAAGGGGAAGGTACAGCGATACCATTCCTAGAGCGACCCACCCAGGGGGAGAGTGGTACACTCAGGACAGCCTACTGAGGACCGTCAGTTTCTGTGAATCTCGTACTGATGAAAGCTGTTTACGTGCCTACACAACAAACTGTAGAGCTTCCCCCCCCCCCCCAGGGGTGGTACAATTCAACCAGCACAGTTAGTTCCGCGCATACGCTACGTAAATCAAAATATTAAAAACATCCCTCTAGCTTGGCATAGTAACGTTAACAGAATATACAATTAAATATAGTTACAAATCACCTACGAACAAATTATATTTACTACACACGTTCCTCACATTTATGCCTTGTCCTATTATACAATACCTACATTACTGTAATAATTGACAGATTAATATTTAGAAAATACCCCATAATAGCAATAACATGTTTCCATACATAATACAGTTACAAATGTTAATGTTACAAATCATTAGCAAAGTGTCACGTTAATAATTACGTACCTTGAAACAAGTGTTGTGTATATTCTGACTCCCAGGAAGGCACATTGGTGTCAAAAAATAAACACTGGAGAAATGCGGACTGTTTGAAAGGAATGTGTCACAAATTACCTAGACACTTAATGATATAATGTGAGCTGTAAAGTTACGCAGCATCGGTAATAGATGCTTAAGTCTACTCAAGTTCTTTGATACCTGAAGGTTCACCATCGGCTACATTTCCATGTACACTACTGTCGCTGAAGCTGTTAGTATCATGGCTACTGTCGCTTTCACAGTCACTGTTACTGTCACCACCTAAACTAATTACAATCTTCTCCATTCATTATTCCATGCAACTATCGTTTTTATAATACTGCTCTTCTATCCTCTTCACATGTAACACTGCTGATTTCCAATCTTTTTCAAGAATACTGTTTATGGCTTCATGTGTCAGTGGCTTTATTTGGTCGGCTCTTTGTGAAACGTTGCTCTTCATCACACGAGATTGGGCAATATTCCATATATATTCGATGGCATTTAAGTTGCACTGAAATGGAGGCAGTCTGACTACTTCATGGCCATGTTCTTGAAGAAGTTCGTCTTTGCAAAACTTCGGAGCCGGTCGTTGACATTTCACGACGTGGAGCAGTTCTGCTTCAGTCATTTCTTCCTCATATACAATGTTATTTAACTTGAGCCACTCTTGTATTTCTGCCTTAAGTGGTGTCATTGTAGGGGCTTTGTTTGTCTGCACCGAGTGATAGGATGCATTATCCATTACAATTATGGCTCTGCGGGACAGATTGGGTAAGAGTTTTTCGGAAACCCATTTGGAAAAATTCGCAAAATTCATCTCATCGTGGTAGTCACCACTTTTGATTTAAACAATTAGATACGTGCCAGGAACAAACCCCGCATACGAACCAGCATGCACAATAATTCATCGTTGGCTTGCCGTGTCGTTCTTCAGCACACCTGGCGTGTAAGGATTTTGCCAACATATTCTGACTGTGTACGCAGCATGAATCCACGTTTCGTCAACATAAACCACCGGTGACCTGTTCTCCCCCAGACTATAATTTTTTTAACTCATTCTCCTTAAATACCTTTCCTTATATGCAACAATGTCTGTTCTCTCAATTAATAAAAGTCTCTTGTTTTTGCATTTCTTGAATCGGAAGCCAATCTTCTTTACGATTTGCCGCAATGTTTCCTTGCTTCCGCGGAAATTAAATTCTGTTCGTAGTACGGAAAGTAACTTCTTTAATGTAAGCACTTCTTTCCTATGAGCATAAACATTTTGAATTGTACGTTGTACGTCGAACACACTAATCGAAATCATCTAACACAATTTTTCAGCCACTCCTCTTCCGTTTCTTCCCAGACGTAGATGGTTTTTTGCCTGTTAGTTTTCCTACAATGAATTCCTTCCACATTTTACATATTATTGCCTCGGATTTTCCTGTTGCAGATGCTGCTCGCTTTGTCGCGTTTTCAATTGGATACGTATGTTTCCCAGATATCTTCTCTTCATCAAAAAATGAAATACCGTTTCCTATTATTTCGCGGCCTTTGCTATGAATAGTGGAACGTTTTTTAATACACGAAGCCATAATGTTATTAACCTTTACACTAGCGCTCAAATATATGTACACGTTTGGAACGATCAACTACATGCGCACTAGTAAATAGGCGCTCCTTCAGACTACATTTATTTACTACCACCAACGAAGACTGGCCTTGTTGATTTTCATGCAGTACAGACTAAGTGTACGTGTTACAGATGCTCGCCTCTGACCTGGCTCGCTGGGGTTACCCACGCCGCCCTCTCTCTCGCTCACGGCTAGACCCGCAGAACCGCATTTTTCGAGATAATTTGTTGTCTCGGTCGAGTTATATTACACATCCATTCAGTACCACCTCAGTTCAGTCCATGTCCCGCCAGTCGCAATGTTCTAGAGTCCTCCAAGCGCCCTCACGCACAGTAGGCTTCACTCGTCGATTTCACACCATCTCGTCCATTCACGCCATGAACACCTCACTCGCCGTCGTGCCGCAATCTCCAGTCGTCGTCCACAGCAGTATATGTAGTGTCTTAGGCCGCCACCTAGAATCTTCGCCAACTCGCGTGATGCTTCGCGGAGGGCTGAGGCGCCAGAACATTCTTGCGACGTCGCTAAACGTATCGGAGACTAGCAGGCGAGAGGAGGTCTGTGACACCAGCAAGTCTCCCCGCTGTTCGTATTCACGGGATTCACAGAAGGGGGACAGACACCCACGAGCGTATCATTCCAGGAAGAGGGGAGGGCGAGGTGGGTCTCCGATTACGGCACGGGGCAGCTGAGTCGGCGCCAACTGCAGCACGTAACAGTATCACACTAATATGAAACTTTTTGCGTTTATGTATTTATTAGTGTTACATTCTCATTTTAATTTTAATTCGTTTCCGATTTATTGCAGATTGAAATGTGTCAGGGACTTTGGGAACATCAAGAATGCTATCTGGATCTATATTACAAAATAGCGGAGAAATGACGCTCTGTCTAGAAAAATTTGAAAATTAGTTTGAAATTTATTTCGTATCTTCGTAGACATAATATAGTAAATTAAATATTTATATGGTCGTCATTCTGAATGAAAGTAAAAAAGACTCTGACCGTCTCAAAACATATTAGTTTACATGGCCAACAGCTGTACCTCTCGTATTATTCTGGAGAAATGGCATTGCCTTATTAATTTTTTTTTATGTGATGCCACCTTACAAAATTTTGCCAGCATACCAAGTTTCGATTATAGAGCATACAAAACTTACTTATTTAAAATATTTTATTTTAAATAACCTTTAACAATACTCTTTGTTTGCCCAAATTGATAGGAAGCGGCCAATTTTTCCAAGAAATTGCATAAAATAAATTTTATCGTGTGGCGCTATCTTACAAAATGGCATACAAAAGAGGGTACATGTACACATTTTATAGTAGTAATATACACTGACATGACAAAAGTCATTGGATACCCATCTAATTACGTGTAAGGCCTCCTCTAGCCCAAAGAAGTGGCGTAACTCGACGTAGCATGGACTCCACAAGTGGACGGAAGACCTTTGGAGAGATGAGGCGTTGTGCCTAGTGTCGTCCTGTTAAGGCTTTTGGGCCCAAAAATTTTTATAAATGATTATTATGCCTACATACAGGTAGCGTACAGACTAGCTTTTGAGCCAAAATGATAATCGCTACAACATTTAGTTTAAAAGCCATAGGTCCTTAAAGTTTTATTTTTTTTTTTACATCTGCTGCATCAGCTCTCCTGTGTGTGTAGCTGGACGGACCAGCTCTTTCTCTCAGGGTCGCCAAACCCTCACGGCTGTAAATTTCATACTGTCTAGTCTCGCCCACGCCCATTCATACTCTCAATTGAGGTGCTCTTTACAACTGTGACGTACGGTTGTCAGTGGTCGATAGTGAATGCTAACTAATACTTTTGCATTTTTTGAGTGTATAATTTTACCATCGTATTTAGTGAAATGTATATCATAATTATACGAGACGCACTACTTTTTTCTGTGTGTCCAATGGCTCCGCAAAAATTCAAGAATGGCAGGCGTTACATAAAAACTAAAAGGAACAAACTTTCCCAAGCGATGAAGAGATTTATTGCTGCTCAACGATCACGACAAAATGGCTGTGGTTCCGAATTCTATTAAAAACAAACCAATAGACATATACTAAAATTATTAGATATGCCTATGACTGAGAAAAATTGATCTGTTGGCAGATACCCACAAAAGTCAAAATATTGCTGTCGTAAAAATAAAATGTGCGGTGGTTGTTTTTATATTAGAGTATGCCCACGTATAATGTACGGAAATTTGAATGAAAATACGTGCTATCTAAATTACGGAAAAATACTTATCGTATAGGTAATACTACTGGCATGCCACTTTCTCAGTCTTATCAAGGGACCTAAAAAACTAATAAAAATAAATGCAGTTATTATTAAAGCTGTGGTGTCTATGACTTTCCTTTTTGTAGCTATCGCCGTAAAACAATAAGAACAGTAAAATGAGAGAAAGTGTGCATATTCTCTTTCCAGTTTGTTGTTTCACTCTGTTTTCTGTGGGTAATGACATATATGGTACAACATTTTGAAATCGACCTAGTAACATATCACCGTCCCTACATGTGCATGCATTTTAACGTGGCACACCGACTGGCATGTGCACAGTAAAGTTGGTAACTACGGAAAAAACGAATCTCCATGTCTTAAGAGGAGTGTGCATTGAAATACTTTTGTGAAATCGTTGTTTGTGCACGTATTCGTCTATATCGGAAAATATATGTTTTGTAATAGGACTTTTTGCTAGAAGAAGTAAAAAACAACTATCTATGACTATGTTTTTACTTTTAACATATTAAGTATATCCATGGAGGAAAAAAAATCGTGAAAATGGTCAAATATCGCATTTTTAATTCATGCCTATGCAGTTTCCTTAAGCGAAAAGATAAAAGTACAAACATACGGGCATAGTTTAATATGTGGGCTTTCGTTGCATGTAATAAAAATTAGGTCAATATGAAGCATTGCCAGATTGAAAGCCTGCTATGGGAAGGGGGTGGGGGGAAACGGTGTATCCTCCGAGAAAACTCACCGACCAGCGGCATAATCTTTTACGATCTCGAAATACGAAAATCAAGAGTAACCCTTTCCAGACTGGAGCCCATATCACCTTGGTAGGATGCGAGTGCTCTAGCCGCTACACCATCTCGGCTCCTATTATTACATTAGATTACACTCAGAGTACGAGAAAGCATTGCGCTGTCATAGAATGTTCTCTCATTTAATCCACTGTGTCGCACAGAGCTGTGGATCTTGCTTCAAGAAGGAGCACTTCCATTTCTTGGACATTGTGACAACAGAGGGCAGCTTTAGGCTTTTTAAGTATTCATCCCGCGGATGTGTTCATAAGGAACATGTACAGTGGAGAAACATGTTTAGCGCAAGGGTAGTGGATTTTTGTTGCATTTGATCTCTTTTCTTGCAAGTGATAGAAATGCGCTGCCTCTCTAGTACTTCAAGATTCTGAAAATGTTCAATAATTAATTACTACGTGTTTGCAAAAATCAGTACTTATATTCTTTCTTCCGGTTTACTTAATTTTAAAATAATTATTTTAAAAATATTATGTTATATTTTATTGCAGTGACATAAAAAATTAGGGTGGTTAAATGTGATGTGAGAGTTTTTACCAGCGCTGATTATCTGAAGTCCTTATTTAGTGCCGATGGAGGTGAACTGAGATGAAGATTGAGCAACGATGGGATGCAATGGGTGTGGGTGAAATTGGAATACTCCAAGAAAACCATAAATCAATGCTAACGTTCTCCGTGTTTTCTGAATGCAAAAATGCGGGGTGACCCACCGGGATCGAACCCGTGTACCTTTGTGAAAGGTGAACGCTCTAGCCGTTACACAACCGCGGCTTCATTGGTCAAATGTGAAACAATTCCCGTTGGCTATATCTGTATATTATAGCAATAACTTAATTTACTATCCATTTAGTTTCTTCATAAATGTGGTAAGCGTACATGAATCGCGTGCGCTAGCTCAAGGGTTTGACTCCGTTCTGTTAGTCAGCAAAACAGCTGTAATGAAAAACACGTAAATATTATAGTGTAGAAAATTGCATGTATTAATAAATAATATACGTTAGTGCCACTTGCGCCAAAAAAATCGTGTATTGGATAAAGCACAAAATCTAACTTTACATTTATTACAATATATTTCGTTTCGCAAAAGAAAAAACTCGTTATAATAACAGATTATATTACATAGAAAGGATAAGTGTCCTTGTAGTTGTTAGAAAAGTACACCTACCCATAATGTTGGAATCACTGGACCAATTTGGCCGTTAGCTATGTAAAAACGACTGGCTAGCAATACTACACTAATTATGAAGTGTAATCATTCGTGTCTTCACATAATACAAAAGTAAGCGTAATAAATATGTAACTTTTGATAACAATGTACATATTGATATTTCTACTATTATTAATTTTTTTTTCATACTTCAACAAATGCTACTATTACAGATTACATTATGTATCTGAACCGTAAGGGAGATTCTTTTAATAAACTTGATGTAAATAAACACTAGGATCTTCGTCACCATTTATTTCTGTATATCCCAGCACGCAATGGTGAACAAAACACCATTACTTATTATAAGTTCTACCGAATTTATAATATACTGAAAAGACGTATACAAGTACATCCGTGGGCTTTTTCATGTTGCACTGTACTTGTGCAACACGGTACAATATGTCGTTTGGGATTAGTTCTTTAGTTAATGTTACATTCAGAATCCTTGACATTCAAATACATATTTCCGAACAAACATGCTCTACTATACCCTCAACATCGGCTCAAGCGAACTTGCTTTAGACTTGTGACTTCAAGACATGTACGGTTTTGAAAATGATCGTTTTAGAGGACTTTCAAATGCAACGTTATGAGATTTTACAGGTATGCGCTATTTACGAGTGTATGAGCGCACGTCTTTTTACATATCCAAACGTTTTGCTGTGTAGTATCCCTCAAATACGTGCATCCTTATAATACCCAATGAAAACTACACTTTGTAAGCAAACTTGGTATTCATAAAGTCAACATGAGCCCTGAAATTTCACCACCTGCATATAAAACGAAGTCACAGAAGTTGCGGTTACAAATATTAAGCTGGCCATGTACTTGAAAATAATGCTTATGTGTTCTACGTACTATTTCCATACGTTGCTCGTGGCTCGGCACCGAAAGTGCTTCTGATAATAATACATGCTTCAAAGAAAACAAGCATTTTACCTCAATCGACCGATCGTCACCGACAAGACCATCTGGACTTGCACCGAGAAATTGATGTTGCACGTCAATAAAACCACACTTCCTCACCTCACACCCTGTTTTTGTTTGAACATATTAATTACATTGGCTTCGTTTACCCCCCCATACTGAATTGCTGATGTATTGAGTTCCTTCTTGTAAAGGATATTCTTTACTAAGTTCAGTTGAGCGTATTCAAAGAGACGAGCTTCTATGTCAGAATGTAATGCTTCTTAGGTTCAAGCAATTCTTCATGCAATGCATGTTGACCGAGCTAGCCGTTGCTCGCATACCCAGAGGCATGAGAACACGGGACCCGCCTTTCGTGACTAATATCCTGCAGGCCATGAAGAAACATAAGGCATCCGTATAAGCTTCTGTTCATAAAACTGTGACTGTGGGTTCTAATGTTATATATAATGTATATACTGTTTATAATACATAATACATACTATATATAATATGTACTTGATATAATATATGCTATACACTATATATATGGAATGCAATATTTTTTACAATATGGTATTTTGTATAATAAAAGTAAACGCATATCCAGTAGCCTTTGTATCAATGGTGCGACAATCCAATTTTTTTTTTGCTCGTAGCGCTTTTGGCAGGATGTTTTAAAATGACAAATTGATTATTGGAATCGTATTGCCTGTGCTAGCTGTTATATATATATATATAATTATACATATGAGTGTATGTGTGTGTATTTGCATACAAGTGAAGTGTTTGTGTATATATAAATTAATGGAAACATTTGTGTTAATATTTTAACAGTGTTTTTATGTTGTGAAAGAACGCATGGAAATTGATAAATGGTAATAGTATGAAACATGTGACGCTTGATAAACTTAAACATAAATGGACATACTTTGGTGGCCTGTCATCATTTTTCCATAGAGCTATATTACGACAGAGCGAACTGTGAAAGGTGCTTAATGAATGTGTTATAAGTTTTTGTTCCTGAAACGTTAAATTGCTGCACACATTCTGATATAAAAATGTCAAGGCACTCATTTAAAATGTGTGAAAAAAACCGCATGTGAAAATAATTTTCTCATACAGCCACTGTGGAGCGAACCTAAGGCATCATGAATTCTTGTCGGGCATATGCCTATTGAGTGTGTGAAAAATTTTCCATTGCTTTTCCTATATTTGAATGCGCCCAAAATTTTTGCAGCACACACTTCTCAAGAAAATACTAGAGGATCAAATCTGCAGTACTATTTTTCATAAATTAGTTACGCTAGTTGATATTACTAAGATGGGAATTTTATTTCATAATAATCAGTTTCTTGTGTATTCATTACCTTTTACTGAGTGTTGCCAGTGATAAGCCTATATTCTCCAATGCATAACTCACAAAATTTGTAAATTGCATACTGTAAATCATAACCATCAGCTGAATGTGTTTCAAACTGTGTGTGGGGACCATGGTGGTGTATTAGTTACAATACTCACCTCCCACAAATACTTTATTGGTTTGATCCCTGGTGGGGTCAGTATTGAATTTTCGTAAGAGAGAAACATGACAGGCCATGCAGTTGACCTGAGGGTTTTCTCGAGGTACTCAAATTTCCCCCACTACTGCATTCGACGCTCCTAATAATCTCATTTCACAGCTCTTAACGCTAAAAACATTAAGTTCATCACGTTACTCAAACTTTCCTGTAAGTCGTTCGTCAGTTCCGACCAATCATGTCTACAGTTTTCATACAAAATACGCAACAGAGTACAGTTTCTCAAAATAACCTTTATGTATGTGCTCCAGCATTTTGTTAAGTGTGGGAAAAGGCATTTCAGCCTAGCTTCGCCAAAGAAAGACAAAATGAAATAAATAAATACCCCTAATATAACAGGCATAGTAAGCAATATTGTTCCGACAAATTTCTATCAATTTATGGAGTATAATAAACCGTTTTGTTGAAACTCAACATAGTACCGAGTACGCAGCTGTTTCAAATTATCATTAACGGATTTGTTAGACAGGGGATACTCTTATAATGAAGTATATTGATAGTGGTCATCTTTGAAATTAATTCCGAAAGAATGCTGGTTATGCTCCTATACACCCATCCGTGAAGAAAGTGCGACTTCTCATTGTCATGTAACGTTAGCATTGTGACCCATTTTTTTACTGCTCATCCTAACTATTATAAGAATTTTAGTGAATTTATCCGGAGAAAAATTGTTATTTTTAATACCTAAATTCCGATATGGCCTATAAAATTGATAGCTTTGTGTGATAAATGCTTGTTTGACGATTTATTGCTAAACATATATTTGCATTACAAACAAATGTACGTTCAAAAGCTGCAAAAATTGCTTATTAAGGTGTTTTAACCCATATTTTACTGCAAAAATTTCGTCATTTCGCTTGTATTCATTAAAAGTATGCTGTACTCTTTCTCAGTAAATTGCTTTATTTAGTACATGCTGGTCTTAGTATTACAAACAACTGCCACAATATAGCTTGTAATTTACCTTACTCGCCAGCTTCTTTAGCCTGTAAGGCAGGAATGGGTCTACATGAATAGGTCTACTATTATCAATTAACACCTACAAGGAATTTGAAGAAACTGCTGCCCAGTTTAGTGCATTGTAGTTGAGATATTGTGTTCCAATCATGTACAAGTCATTGTATGCCTTTCTTGATGTATAAGTATGTGTACAAGAGCTATTTCTCCTCATGATTTACTGTAATTATTTTGGTCTGGAGTGGAAATAGTTCCGTGCTTGTTTGTCCAGCCATTGTTTCTATGTGAAACTATATTGGCAGCTAAATCCCCCCCCCCCCTCCTTTTTCTCCTTTTTTGTCCTGCAGCAACAAGGAGAATTTGAGGAAAATACAATTTAAATTAATTTTTAAACTATATTAAATTACATAACTTTTTTTGGTATTGCATTGTTTTTAGACTAGTCGAATTACGTTTGTTTTGGTGTTCCAATATTTTAAGCAAAAAGTTTTTTATGAGAATTAAACATTTGTTACGAACTGTTAGACTCTATTCTTTGGAAAAAATATGCAACCAAATTTCAAGGGACCCAGTACAGTTGGTGTTTAGAAGCAAAATATTATACATACTGAAGTATCTTCCTGTGATAATTGCAGAAGCGATTTTTTTGCTGCCTCGACAAATAATGCCAACATTCTTAATGAATCACGCAGCTGCAAAACTGCAAGTACGGTATACATTCGGAAACTTACATTTACAAATCTTGGTATTTTAGGTGCTAGCTAATGTAAACAAATTATCCAGCAAATTTTTGAAAATACATTTTAAACATAATTTGCTCAAAATCAGCTAATGCAACGAAATATTTAGGAGTTCTATTATTTTAAACACAAAAATTATGAGTTATGAACACCCGTTTCCTTGGTATTATGATCGACAACTCTCATTCATGAAGTAATGATACTAGTGTCCAATAAAAAAAATCGAACTCTACTTGATACATGTTTAAAGTACTTTCATATGTAACCACTAAACAGTGGTGATCGAGCTGCTAGAGCGCTCGCCTTCCACAAAAGCGATCTAGATTCCATCTCCTGCGAGGTCACTTCCGGAATTTTCGCGTGCGGAAATCGTTCCTGGACAATGCTGTTAGTCGACGGTTTTCTCGAGTATCTCCCGTCTCCCCCACCCTTACGTTCTGTATGCTGCTCCAAATCAACCTCATTCCATCCCTCAACGATTCTCAAGACCGAATCTTTCAACTCCGTCCCTCAACTAAACAATGTTTGTGAAAAGTTAACTTTACATATGTATATTTACACATCAGCTACACACAAGTAACTTAATACAAAATATTGTAAACATACATTTTTGTCTTTGTTTAAAGTACTGACATTTGTAATTTTATGGATAATTATCGTTTCCTTATCTACTTGGCTATGTACAGAAAACTGAATCTTGTAATTTTCAGAATGTGTATTGTTATTTCCTTACGTATTATAAAATATAGTTTTATTTTTATTTTTTCGTGTGTTTCACTGACAAGTTCTTTACTATGTAAAAAATGCTCTCTGGAACATCAATAAATACAACGAAATTCTGCACTCAAATTCCGAATCTTCGCAGCTACCGCCACGTGACACGCTCGTCTAAAATTATCAGAATGGAACATATGGTGAATCTATTACAAAGCTTTGGTGCTGTCAACAAGCAGCAGAGAAATGGCGGGAATGACCTGCCTTCCTGGAACTGGTTTATCCGCTAGCAGTTTACATTTGGCAAAGCGGAGGTTTGGGGACAGTCTTGTGTTGGAAATCTGTATCGCAATTTGTGGAAATTCTCACGTTCCAAAGCGAGAGCTGAAACACGGGAGTAAGGCAGAGATACAGGTAATAGTTTGCTACCTGCACAGTACCATTGAGTAAATGACAGTACTCGTGGCGCAGACAAGTGGAATTTCTCATAGGTCGAAGGTATCCTTTGCAGTTAACAGGGGCACTCTAGTGGGTCTTCTGCTTTCACATGTAATGGAAGCTAATGTACTTTGCACAGATCTGCTAGATACACGTCTGACACCTCTTGCATTGAATGTGGTTGTTGTTTAATAGCGTTTCATTATTTATTCAGTTTGACCGCTCACAGAATTATTAATTTGGTTTTCACAGCACAATCTTCATTTCCATGTAATATTTAGGAACACAGTGTTAGAAAAAAACGTGAACAAAATAAAAAACAAGTAATAACGTTTTCGAATATCACGTCGTTGAGTAGTTAATTATTATGAGTGCTATGGTAGACAATGTAAACTTGCGTCTTTTAACTGGCTCCGGAGCCCTATTTTCATAGCCCTGTAAATATTTCATGTTAGTTAACGTTATCATTTAAAACATTAAACTAATTAAAACTGAAGTTGATGCTGCGAAAGTCGACGTCCGAAATGTAGTGGATTTCACACTAGCTTATGATACGAGGTTGCCTGGGATCGAGTCCTAGAAATGTTTTGTGTATATTTGTAATGTTCTCGCTACTGTTGCATAATGCTTCTGGTTTCAGCTCTAACGATATTTCTCTCAACGAGTTGTCAAGGCCTACTTACAATCTACGTTTTTCAGAACTTCATTAAAAATTATTTGCACCTATGTAGAGGAAAGTATGCTCATAAGTAATATCAGTAAATTCTTGTTATATTTATTCCTAATTTCCTGGAAGTACTTAAATATTCAATGGTTATTCCAGGACTTAATACCAATAATTATTAATTTGTTTCGTTAAAGGGCAGCTTTGACGGAGATGAATGAGGCTATACGTTTGGTGGATAGACGAACTTACCTTCGGAATATTTTACACTATCGAAAAGACGAGTGAATAAATCAAAACTTGAGAAATCAGTATCTTACCAACTTCTCTCAACATGTGATTTACATCTAGTAAGGTTATATGATATTTTGCGATAAATTACAATGCAGCAAAACAAAACCAAAATATAATAATTCTGAGACGAATCTCTCATGTACACAAGATATTGTTCAAGTTCATCGCCTTATCTGACCGCCTCCACCTCGCTTCTACTACGTCATGCCTGCCCAGTCGCGTACATGTTGCAACGCAATATTTTCTACAGCAATTAATTAGTGCAAATGCCCTATACAACGACTTATAATTTAAAAAAGGTTTATGTTTGCCTTGCCTTGTGTACTGCTACAGCTGTGGATTAACGAAGAAATAATAACATGTTGCAGCGTGAAGTTAGGGGCAGCACGGAACACTGTGTCGGTCACAGGTAAGGCCTTGGCCGGACTGAAGAGGAAGCAGCTGAGTTAGTTCCTGGCTTCGGTGCCTTGGAGGTTTTTCCCTGTGTAAATTTTGTTATAAATACTTCCCCCAGCCGACTGTTCGTCAGAGACTTGGCTGTTGGGGACCTGAATAGGCTATGAGATAAGTAACATTTCAATACACGTAGGGCCCTTTTGGCCAAAAATAGTAGAGATGGGTTTTGAAACCCTTAGTTGCTAGTGGAATTATTTTTCTTAAATAAATCCATGACTGGACTTCTAAGGTGTTTCAAGGAAATAGACAAAGTAATTAGAAAAGGCTGTCTGTGAGTCTTCTTAAAGCTGACGCCTTGTAAAGTAAAAAGTTACGTAAAATAAAATTTGTAATATAGCAGAATTTTCAACTAGGGTTGTCTAATAAAATATCGAGACATGATTTAGCATTAAAATGTGGGTGCTGCATTACGTAATTTTTGCGAAATATGTAAATTGTAATTTATCACTGTTTCTCCATAAAGGAGTAAAAGTTTTATTCATAAAGAATGTTATCAGCGAGTAAGAATAAACAGTCACTTTGTAAACTTAAATTTGACAAAGAGTCATTTGTCCAGAATATGGGAATTTTAAGACTGTTTAATTCTGTTAATTTTTATTATCAGCCTGTAGAAAATGCAAGAATGTGATACTTTTCCAGGAGGAATCAATTTGAATGTTTTATGGGGGAAATGTCTGTTTTGATGGTAGTATTAGAAAAGCCTCAGTATTTGTAATTTTTTGGATTTAGGGATTTTAATGTATTTAAATAATGAGCCAGTTGCATGATGTATTGTAGAGGAATTGCATGTACTAAAGAATGTGGTTACTTGTGTCGCCCTGCATTGCAGGGCGTAGCAAGGGCCTCAATTCCGAAAGTAAATTATTTGCCATATCCAGATATGCAATAATCGTTTAAAGTGAAGAAAGTTCATAAGTATTTTTGTGTTATTCTCCAACAGTACTACAGAAGCTTTAATAGTGGATTCAACGTCATGCATGCAGATCGGTTTGAGATTGTCGATTTAAGTGACGTACTGTTAAAGAGAGTTTAGATTCCGATTCGGAATTATGCAGTTGGTCTTAATAGCAATAATATCACTTATATGTAAATATGCATATCATATTTACTGTAAGCAACACTAAACGAAAACTAATTAGATGAATGGAAAATCTAGAAGACAAATAAATATTAAGAAATTACACTGGCTGTTGCAATGTGGTTAGTACTCTACAAAATAAATACAATTCCCTGTGCTATCGTTGGAAATAATAGCTGCAAATGTCTTACAAACGAGGCAGGTAAAACCAAAACGTTATAAACTTTACAGTTTGCGTTAAACCTTTCGAAAACATTATTATATATGAATTTATTTTGTAGTAAGTGTAAAAAACTTTCACATATCCGGAAGGTACTATTGGCTTACATTAACTTCCGAAAATTATGATTCTTAAAAATTTTCTTTTGAAATATTATAGTGCGAAGCTGACATTGGCTCTGAAATATTTGTTGAACAGTTAGACATTTACTTAATCAGAGAACATGAAAGAATGCCTCTGAACTACAAATCAAAACGAAATAAAAAATTTTAAAAAATTTTCCAACACTCTATTGCTTTTCAGGACAGCTCGACAGATCACACAATCTTTGTGCTGTTATGAGAGTGCTCGTATATCAAAATTCTTGCTTGTTTACGGTGAAAAAAAATTCCCGATCAAGAGAAAATCCATATTCATGTCAACAATGTGGCATGTTCGTTGCGCGCAATTTTAAGCAAACAAGCAAATCCTCCTCCTGAGTTAGTAATTGATTGTATTTTTGTACCACGTCGGTGCTTATGTCATAGCGGAACATCCTCCCTAGCAACAGGCAGATATTTAACAACGGCCTTCACGACTGAACCATTCAAAGAATTCCTGGCTGAAAACAGTACTTATAAGCCACTTTTATGAAAATTGTGTTAAAAAGAAACAGATGCACGACAAACGGAATGTATGTTCCAGTCAACCAAATATTTGTTTCGTATGGTCAAGAATATATTTAGTTGCCCAACAAAGTACTTCGATGAGTAAAATAAAATTATTTTTGCTCAGCTAATAAAATGCATGCTTGAATAAACAAAACCTCTGTGTTGGGCCAAGATAAATTAGACTGCCAACCAATTATTTTATTTAATCAACTGTAGTTTGACCATTTATTTGATTGCCTTCGCTCGAAAATAGAGCTCAAGGGTTTGCTTCCATTTATGTGACAATTAAGGTCATAAAAGTGTTTGTGTCGGAATAACAATAAATTTGTTTGTATCTTTATAAAATATTAATGTGCTTCCATTACCAGCAACACATCGTTGTACATTTGTTCTTCAAAATAAAAAAAACGATAACTTTTATGGCCGTCTTATTGTTGTATTTTAATAAATGATAGTTAGAAATATTAACTTTCTCTTTTGTCTGCTAATGATGATTTCACGAAACCTTAAAAGTTATGTTATCGCATCTAGCAGAAACATAAAGGATGATTTCTTAGTGTTTTTAAATTACCAGTGCGTATTTTAGTGAAGATAGTATTTATATAACACATACTACGGGACTTAAGAAGATGTAATCAATACCTGTCACACTAATTGAAAAGCCAGTCAAACTGGAGTATGCGGAATTTTCACATAACCATCACAGCTGAGAGGTATGACAATATTTTGTTTTGATCGAGATTCTAAACCAGATGGGATAAGGAACTTAATTTATAGAACGCTAAGGACTGCAAATAAAACGATCTTATTGTCAATATAAAAATAATAAGGAACCAATTATTCATACATTAAATTGTAAACATTCCTATGAGATGTGGTTAAAATGGCAACAACGGTAAGGCACAAGTATTTATTTATAGTATGGAAGAATTTATTTTCATGTAGTTATGAAGGAAAGAGAATAGCAGGTCACATATTCGCTATTACAGATATTGTTTTAAAGTAGAAACTGTTAGAAGAATATGTGTCTGACAGGCAAATCATAACCACAGTTTTAATGTTACTTCCTGACAAACTGTAATTGTTTGCATCAAAGTAAAAATACCTCACAAATTAAAGGGGAAAGAGGGTTAAATAAAATATTTTAACAATGTTTTTGTCAGTTAAGTTTTGTATAGTAGTAAAGAAAATTAAAGAGAGTATTCTATAAGGTATCTCTATTTGGACAGTAGTTCATGTCAGCACATGTGCCATTAAAGAGAATATTTTCATATTTATGAGGAATAAAATAAAAAAGTGAAATTAGGAGACGGAAGACTTCTCGAAGTATTAGGTTTTGGTGACATAATCTTATCTGTTTTGTAAATGATAATCCACTAAAAAATATCATTAAACATGTGTTGCATGTTCCTGGCTTAGAACTTAACATATTCTCTGTTTCCCAAGCACTTTCTAAAGGTCACGTTTTGATCGGAAAGGGAAATTTGTAAATAAGCCATGTTACTGCTGTAGCACGACTTAGTGGAAAAGTTTATATTTTATTAATGACTGTTTATGTTGAAACGGTTGCACTTTCAATTGCAGCAGAATCTTTACATGTACTTGGCTAAAAAAAACTCGCTCATCAAAACTCTAAGTAAATAATGGGTTTTTTTTTCTTTCATAGCTGATTCAGACGAAAAAAATTTCGAACGTGAAGCATGTTTTATGTGCAAATAACGTCAACAGACTTTCCAAAACAGTGAAAGAAATATTTCCGTCCTTGCGAGTTAATACATATGGACTTTTGTGGACCCGTGGAGGTTGAAAGTTTCGGTGGATCAAAATATTCCCTCTTAAAGGATGTTTATTCACCTCTCTTAGAACAAACAATACTCTGAAGTCCAAGTATGGACTACCCAAAGTGCTTAAAGAAAATGTTGGTATTGGCAAAGGATGACACTGCTCACCAAGTTAAAGTGATTAGGTTTGATAATGGGACTGAAATGATAAATAGTGAAGTAATGAACTTGTTACACTCTGAAGGGATTCGACATCAAACTTCAGCTCCTTGCCATCGACAAGAGAATGGGAAAATGTAAAGACAGATACGCACACACATGTGGAAGCTGCGTGATAGGTCAATAGTAATATCTGCAGTCCTTGATAAGCAGTACATTGCGCATCTTTTGTTCATAATTTGGCTTGAACAATAACTGCGAAAGACAAAACCCTTTTTTGAATAAATGGTTTGGTCGAGGTGATCGATATATTAGTATTGATCGTCTGAAAGTTTTTGGAGACAGAGACTTGGTTCACATTCCTGTTCAAAAACAAAAAAAAAGAAATGGAACGCAATAGGATAAATAGGTATTTTTGTATGCTACATATAAAATAGTAGAGCTTCCAGAGTATGATTTCATGAAGAAAGAAGACTTGAAAATTCTCAAAATGTGATATTTCTGACACCGGGATCAAAATTTGAAACTGATAAAGATGTAATCGTACAAAGAAAATCGTTTTCTAGAATATTTCCAGATGAAAGAGTCTTTAATGAAGGGAAGGATGCCATAATAGAAGAAAACATTTAAATGTCTTTGGTCTAAAATAATTTGGAGTAAGAAACCGATAACCATTCTGAATAAAAAAATCTCAAAAGAGAAATTTATACTACCAACATGGACCAGAAAATTTATCTATGAGACTCTGTGATCACTCTGCAAATTAGGCATCAAAAATAAATAATGATTTTAAACATTTTTCTTTGCTGCAATTATTTTAAAAGAAGCAGCTGAAGAACCATAAAAGGATCAGAGATTGGGTGCCATTCAGAAAGAATTGGTTACTTTGAAAGATAATTATATTTGGAGGTAGGTTAATTTACCCCCGGTAAAAGCACTGTGTACTGTGAGTATATGTTTCATAAAAAGGAAATTAGTGAAGAAGGAATACAGTATAAAGCACGATTAGTACCACGTGGATTTCAGCAAAAGGATAACTTTAGTTTGGCGGAAATATATGCACCAGTTGTCAAACTTACAACTTTCGGAAGGCTTTTTGTTGGTGATATTCAAGCCAGTTGGGATGAAGCAAGATAGAAACGTCTTGAAAACTACTGAAATCTCTCTATGGAATTAAGAAATCATCAAAGGATTGGAAATCTAAGTTTAATTAATTCAATCCTAATGCGGGATTCAAAAGATCTGAAATTTACCAATGCATCTATGTTAAAAGTGACGGAGGGCATTTGATATAGGTCTTGTTATACGTGGATGATGTCATGACAATTGACTGTAAATCAATAAAAACGTAAATTCAATAAGAACTTTAAAATAAAGGACTTGGGAAGCAACATAAACAACCTTGGTTTGAATATCGATCACCAAAAAGAGGAAGGGAAAATATAAATAGTCCAAAATGCATACCTAGAATCCTCGCTGAAAATGTTTAAAATGGAAAATTGTAGAACTACCAAGCTTCCGAATTTCAAACCTAGTAATTGTGGTGCAATTGATGAAAATTTGCCTAAAGAATGCAAAAGAATAATTGAATCACTGATGTATGATGTACTTAGAAACAGGACAGACTTAGTTATATCAGCTAATATTTTGAATCGCTGCCAAAGTCAACCTTCTCAGGGTTTACTCCAAATGTTAAAATCTTAAAGAAAATTGTAAGACATATCAGGGGAATGAAAACTCGGAAGCTGATTGAAAAAAATATAAATATAGAAGTGCCAACAACCCAAGGTTTTGGTTGATTCTAACTGGGTAGAGATCTTGTCACACGTGATTCAAATACAGGTTTCTTCAAATACAGGTTTCTTGTCCAAGTTATTTGGATGTTTAGTGTCATGGTCTTCGAGTAAGCAAAAGGTCGTGACACTTTCATCGACTGAGGTGGAATGTATTGCCTTGAGCTGTGAGTGAAAGATGCTGATCAACAACATCCGAAAAGGTCTTCAAGATTTCGACGCATACCTTCTATAATTCATAAAGATAACCAGCCTGCAAATGTATTGCAAAACACCTTGAGGCACACAAGAGGATGAAACACATCGACGTCAAGTATTAACTTAAACGAGAGAAAAATTCTGACGGTACTATGAAGTTTAAATAAATAAGTTCAAAAGATCAAATAGCGGACATTTTAATAAAACCTGTGTCCAAAACCAACCTTGATAAATTATGTTATTAAAAAGGTCTTTCATAACTTCAAACTTTACAGACTGTTTTTTTTTTTTTTTTTTTTTTTTAAGTGTTCAACTTAAAGTAGTTTAATTTATTGTTGAATAATTTTATTGAGTGGAAGTGTCGGGATAACCACAAAAGTATTTGTATATCTACAAAATATCGATGCACTTAGACTACCTGCAACACATCCTTGTACATCTTTCTTTGAAAAAACTTCAACTGTTATAGCCGTCTTGGGGTTGTATTTTGATAATTTATATTTTCAAATTCTATTATTCAGTTCCTGTCTGCTTAAGGTTATTTCACCAAAACCCAACAGTTTGTTGACGCATTTATTGATGTTACAGAATGGTATAAACACTGTAATAAAACTCGTTTAAGAGCGGTTAGGACTAAAACATTTTCTGTGAAATTTTTGTTTGCGTGAATACGCTTATCTCGGTAAATAAATGTTCTGAAATTACGATTTTTGACAAAAAAAAACTTTTTTTTTTTCATATTGAGTGAATTCTTGGAGAAAAAAATTCGTGAAAAAAGTCACACATCGCAATTTTAAAGCTTGTGTATGCAGTTTTCTTAAGCGGCAAGAAAACAGTACAAAGATACGGGCGTAGTTTAATCTGTGCGCTTCCTTCGTGTGTAATAAAACCCCACTGTTACAGGTCAAATTTGAACAGTACAGCGTTAGGACGGAAACACTGCACACCTTGCACGTAGGAGCGATGAGGCGCTAGAAGTGCGTGTTAGTGTCGTCCGTATAGCTCCCTCGCTTCTTGACCGTGGACGCACAGTTCCGTCCCACTCTTATAGACAGGGTAAATAAAAAGTACAGCTATAAAATTTGAGTTATTTATTTCTGCACGTTTTCCATTATTTAAAATGCAGGTATTTAAATCTTCCCGTCTTCATCAGTAGTCACTTTAGTTAAGGTTGCTAGGGCGTAGCGGATGGCGCAGGTTGTGGGCGCCAGATGTAGTAAGAATTCCGCATGCGTATGCATTACGTATGAGATAGTAGGTACTTTGTAGGGAGACAACGTGTAATACAGATGTAAAGAACTTAAGTGTATGGCAGGAGAACACACTCAAATAACACAACAAAAAAGTTCAAATGCAAAACAATCAAAATTATTGTTACGGAAATAGGGTTTACCTACTGCTACTTGGAATTATTACTCAGCTGAGACGTAGCTAGAAAAGCGTGGAATTTAATTAACTTCCTTTCAAATCAGATTAAATATGACAGGAATAAAGTTACAATTCCCAAGCTATATATTATGTGCCGCCTCTCTCGTGACTGAGTGTGAGTGTGTGTTTTTTTTTTTACTTGGCATTGGAAAAGAATTCTAACTTCCAGAAAATAAATTAATGGTTTTTACTTCTTAGCTCCAGTCTAGCTCAGTGTTTTAAGAGAAATGTTCTAATTTCCAACTTGCCCATGGTTAAAATAATTCGGAGTCAGCTCAATTTGAAAAAATAATAATAATTTACTGTCTACTTATAAAAAAATTCTGGAATCTCGATGGTTATAATTTAAAAAGGAAAAACTCTTTGAGTTCTAGGCGTTGGTGGCGATCTCGCTGTCGGCACTCGCAAGCTCTTGGATGCAGCAGGACATCTCATCGTGGGCTTCCCTATTCAGGCTCTCGGGCCTGTAGTGCCATTACAGTCCCAGCAGGTATTGGCACACGCGGTAGTTCGAAATAATTACCCCGAAAATATACGTAGGTGGCGAACTAAACGGGCCTATTTCTTAGACTTTCCTCGCGTGTTCGATTCCTTCGAGACGGCCTTATTTCAGGTTCGAACTCGGATCCTTGTAGTATAATCTAATTAAAAACGCTGCGTGCTGAACCTACGTGGGCTAGCGTCCTGCCTTTGAACACACAGATGGTTAAGAATTCATTTCAAACACTGAATGAAATACCTCCATCTTTAACTGACCAATCACGTAAGATCTAAAGGCAGAATTACTCAATAAGCCACCATGGCAACGGATCATTAGTTATTCTTATACTATAGCCTTCTAAACACATTAGAACAATAACAGACTGGAAAGACAAATGTGTTTATGATAAAATAAAAAATAAACATTTTAATGAGCGATGAAATTACATAACAATTAACATCATTAATGTGCCAATGGAAATAAGTGTCTGTGAAAATCATATTATAACTTACAAAAACCTAATTAATTAAATAATTAAAATCAGCACATGTCCCAATTTTACATTACATAATTGCACCACCGAAGTTTGATGAGGTGCAAAACTAAAACTATGCGAAGCCTCAAATTTCAAAACGAAGGGGTTTTCGAACATTGTCATGTTGCAAACCAATCATTACAACACTTGTGACATTAATTGTTAACTATAAAATTATTGGTAATATTTTAAGGAGTTACAGTAACTCTGTAAAAAATTAATATATATTTATGTAATAGTGAAGTGGGCTAAGTGAACAACACAAATTTATCGGAACACTGACAACTTTGATTTTATTTTTCTTAAAACCCACACAATTATACCACAACTCAAATAACAAATGTTAAAAATACCTTTTTTTTAAATCAAGATACTGTAATATGTAACAAAATAAACTGTTAAGACTTTAACATAATATCATTCATTTGTTGTAACCTTTATTTATTTTGGTTTCTTTTCATATTTTTAACTTTACTTTTCATGATTTTAATAGAAATAATAACTGGGAAATTAATAACTGGGGATCTCCTGGAAAAAAGGGAACTACGCCGAATCACGACTCTCGCCTGATGCCGAAACAAATAATTAATTTGGCCAACATGGCCATTTCAGCAGCAATCCTAGAATTACATGATTGAAGAGAGAAAAAATTTTGTTCACAAGTTCACGAACATAAAGTGTTTACTAATATAGGAACCGGTCTCGCAAGGCAATTATAGAATTTCAGGTTCGGAGCCACAGGAAATATGCTCAATGCCACATTCAGAAGTATGTGCAAAAAAAAATTTAGTAAAAGTTGGTGGCCTGTATGAAGTGGTGAGGCTGGAAATCTGGCTGTAAGCAGCATATGCTGGATGGATCTCAGAAGTTTATATCTCTAAATTTAGGCTGGCAAATTGGTCGCTGTACAGCCATGACGACTAGGCTCCCATGTTAGATAAGTGATGAGAAGGTACGCCAAAATCAGGGAAACGCCGCGAACCACTAAACATAATTAGAGACACAAAATATTAACTGCGGACCACAAAACATTATACAAAACACGAGTGGAAAATTAGTCTAACAGAATCACTTACACGCAGCGGTCACAAATCACGCAATTACATAATAATTCAGAAGAGTATCGCAAGGGTAGAAAAATAATTACTAAGTCACGCCATTTTTCAGTGTATAAGAAAGCAATAAGAATTTTGCAAGGTCGTTGACATACAGTATCGATAAAGGACAGTCTCGCACAATCGGTATACAAAATATTATAATACTTTTCAAACTGTGAATACGAACTTCGAAAATGTTTTGTTTGAGTTACGTTAAAAATCGCAATATCTTGAACAAATAAAACATCCATTACAAAATTAAATTTAAGTTGAAGAAATGATACATACGTCATTTGATCTTTGCTTATTAGCATTGGGAAAATATTTTTAATATAAGATAGCCATCGGCAATGTCAGAAATAAAAACAAGTATCACAGAGTGCACAAATGAGTGAAATGAACAGAAATATTTAGTTGTATTAATTAATAAAAATATGATCAAATTAAAAACATCTTTCCATTTATGAAAATAAAATATGACATACTATGCTTTTTCTTCTTACAATCGTGCTTTTGAAAAGCAAACCATATTTCGTTCGAACGAAAGTATTTTCATTTGCACAATTTACAAGCATATTGATTTATACTTTTCCTAAATAAACACAAAACCATTAACATACACACAATCCAAACATAATTGCACAACACCCAATAGGTGTCGCATCAAGCAAAATAACGACTAAAAATTTCTCGAAACACAGGGACTTGAAAAACATTTACCAAAACGATTAAATACAAGTTAATAATCAGGGATAGTAGTGTAAATTATATTTGAAAAAGCAAGGGCAAAAATAGCACACTTAACTGAAAATAGCAAAATCTCTCAAACAGCCACTAAACAAACAAATTTAAGGATAGTAAAATTTGGAATTCTTAGTAACACATTACGAAGTGCTTCAAAGTGCCGACAAAATTGGCGGTGTCGCTTTCAAAGCGGCACAATAATTACAAGATACGTTACTCGTGTTCTATGGTAATACTTTAATTCGAACTCCCTAGGATTTCTCTATATTTCTGCCTCTCCAGGTCTGGGGTTTCCCTATATTTCTACCTCCCTGGGGCTGGGGCTCCCCTATACAGTATTCTACCTTCCTGATGGAGCGTTCAGGTTTAGTTGTGGTCATATACTTAGTCAGTAACCTATGAGGTACGGGCGAGGCTCCCTTGGTGTGAACTTCAATTCTGCTTAACTATTTTTTTTATATCCCTTGAAGAATACTTTTGTGGTCTATCAACTTGATAAAGCTGTAGGTATGCCTCTCAAAAAGTAAGTGGTGGTTTTTTTTTGCAAAACTGGATCATAAATCTGCATAATATACTGTGTGCGAAAATAGTAAAAACTTCGGGTTACACCAGTAATCTTAAGTGACACATTGAGTCAAATCATCAGCCTTTACACTCTAAGAAGGGGCGTGAGTTTCATGAAGACGTGGAAGAAAACGAGTGCGGTTTTCCTGATTGCAACATCTCATCTCCACATCTCAAGAAAAAGAAAACAGCCGAGACCGCTTCTATGGAAGATCCATAATCATCAACATTTCTTACTTCGAAACCAGGTATGTCGTCAATTCCTACCCGCAAGCTAACGAAACAGCTATTTTCTCAGCAGACAGTGAAAGAGGCCTTCAATAGTGTATAATTTTTTTCAGGAATGTGGCACAAAGCATACTGAAATATCAAATGCAATTTTACATGTATTAGTTAAAGACAACTTGCCATTTGTAACAGTAGAAAAACCAGGATTTTTAAAACTTCTTGAAAGTCACTGTTCAGCAATACCGGCCACCTCGAAGAATGATTTAAAAACTGTTCAAATACAAGTATGATTGTATTTCTAATGTTTACAAAGGGAAGTTTATATTGTAAAAGAGTTACACCATAACCACTGGCATATAGACTGACGATATGCAAACTAGGAGTTTCCTGGGCACAACAGTTCAGTGTATAGAGGAGGAAGAAATGATGACTTGTACACTGGGTGTGATGCAACTAGATACCAATCAAACATCAGAGTACATTTTGACCCAATTGTTACAGTTATTAGGTGAGTGGCTATTGGACCCTAAGAATGTTCACTATGCTGTCACTGGTGGTGCAGCAAAAATGAAAAATTTCATAATCTAGCAGTTGGGAAAAATAAGCACGTGTACTGTGTATCCCATATTTTAAACTTAACAGGACAACATGCTGTGGAGCAAAGGGAAACATCATAAATCATAGCTAAGGTAAAGACGATTGTGTCTTGGTTCAAGCATTTTGTGGTGGCAAGTGATGAGTTGAGGCGTGTGAGTAATTTGAGAATTTAAGCACTTAAGCACTTCCAATGACCACACACCTTGAAATTGAAACACTAAAGGAAATCAAGGAACTTTTGTGTCCTCTTGAAGCAGCCACGAGAGACATTTCTGGCGACCGCTACATGACAAGCAGCATTGCTATACCAATAGCGAACCAAATTTCTGACAAAATAAATTCTTTAAAGCCTCAATCAGCAGTTGGGTTGGCATTGAATACTGCACTTTCCGCTGAGTTTAACAAGAGACTATTGGCTTGTGAACAAATCACTCTCCTTTCTGTTGCAACCGCCCTTGACCCACGTTTCAAAACATTTACTTCAGATCCCTAGAGGTGGTTGCTAAAACACTGAATGAAGTTAAGCACCTCATGCTCTCGAAGTCTCCATCCTTCTCGTCTGAAGATTCGGATCCTGGTGAATGTGAACCTGCAGATAATCTTAGCTTGTTTGCACACCATAGCTCAGTGGTACACACTACATTGAGAAAGTCTGCGCCTCTCTTAGCAGAAACTGATATTCCTGACTAGGAAACAGTTTATTTAAGAGTGCCAGCAGAACCTGATGTTAAAAAAAATCCATCATAATACTGGACTGATATGAGTGTAGCCGCTACAGAACTCAATTTGCCTAAAAATTTCTTGGCTCTATTACAACATAAGAGCTGTCTGAACGGGTGTTTTCGGCAGCAGGGAGTATTCTTACTCAAGACAGAAACCGGTTGAACGGGAATGTACTATCGAAAATGTAATTTTTGCAAACAGTCTATGAATATTCGGTCTGTAAAATTCTTATTTTTTTGGCTTAAATATATTTATCCATATTCATGGACAATGAAAGTTGTTTATGCAACAGTCAATGAAGTGTAAAATTTTTATTTATTTTTTGCCTGGATATATAAAACAATATCAATGTACAATAATTGTTTTTGTAACGGTCAATGGATATTTGGTGTTGTTTTATTACTTGGCCTATACATATTCAGCAATATCCATTTACAGTAACTGTAGTTTTTGTAACGGTTAATGAAGATTTTTTCTTTTAAATATTATTTATTTGGCCTATTTATCCATATACATGTAGAGCAATTGTTTTCGCAAACTGTCAATGAAAATTTGTTCTATTCAATTTTTATTTACTTGACTTACACACATTTATCCACAACCAACGGAAATAATTGTTGCTTTCACAAACAGTCAATAAATATTTGTTCTGTTAAAATTTTATTTACTAGGAACGGAAATATTCATCAATACCCATGCGTGTCGGTAACTTCCATTACTCTTTGTTAAATTAATAAAAAAAATTTACATATGGTTAATTTTTCAAGATTTATACACTTCATGGTACATAATTCTCTGTAGATCTTTTACTTTCTGTATCATGGTCGACTTACCTTTCGTAAATGAATTAAATAAGTGCCATTTAAGTAAAAAAAAAAAAGGCTAATGCTAGGAATTTAATACAAAGCATGAATGTGTTGATATCACATGGTATTTATTTTAGTTGCTCTTTTTTGGCCCTATTATTTGCTTTAAATTATTGTTACAATTTGTAACAGACATAATCATTGATCGACACAAACATCGATGTTGACTGTCGATACTATCGATGGTAGAAACCATGGATGGTTCACGACTGATGAATTCAAGCAATTGATGTCTACTATCCGATGCCACCATCGACGGGAACATCGATATTTTCCTTTCGATGTCCCATCCCGAGCCTGTTGATGCCTCAATTTTCCTAATATTTACTCAAAACATAGTTGCAAGGAGCTGAAGAGTGGAGTGTGAGGTCGGTATTTCGATAATCGATTGTAATAGTACCCTAAAACATCGAGGCATAGCGCTGTGATATTCTCAAAACTAGTTCAGCTGATGTAACATCACACAGCAAGCTCGCTCGAAATGTTGGAAATGAATGCACAACGAGACATCACATGCAGCGTGCTAGCGAGCGAGTTTATATGTATTGTTACATGCTGCAGCTGGTACGAACTCCGCTGCCCCGCGCCGTAATCAGAAACCCACCTCGCCCTCCCCTCTTCCTGGAACGATGCGCTCGTGGCTGTCTGCTTCCCTTCTGGGAATCCCGTGAATGCCGACAGCGGCGAGACTTGCTGGCGTCACAGATCTCCTTTCGCCTGCTAGAGTTTCCGATACGTTTATCGACGACGCAAGAATGGTCTGGTGAGACTGGCTGGTGCCTCAGCCCTCCGCGACGCATCACGAGAGTTGGAGAAGATTCTAGGTGGCCGCCTAAGACACTATATATACCGCCGCAACCCAGTGGCTGGGAGTCTTCTACACAGGCCATCTGGCGAGTGTGCACGAGCGAAGTAAAGTGTGGAAGACGACTGGAGACTGTAGGACGACGGCGAGCGAGGGGTTCGTGGCTTGAAAACTTTAAGAAGTGAACTTTCATAAGTAATTTTACTTTTTGATTGCATTTTTAGACAAGTAACTACTAAAATTTATTGCAGAATTATATTTTCTTGTTAAAATCATTAAATGTAACTTTGGTGTAGCCCTATTACAAGTGACATCCCAGGAAACACAACCTGTCGGCAAAGTGTCGGCAAATTGTCGGCCCGATACCTGTACTGTCGGCAACTGTCGATTCACTAACAGAAGATAGCCATCTGGAACAGCATGGCATGTTTTTTGAGACAGTATGTTTGCCGTTAGAAAAAAATAAAATGGCACACTATATTTTTTTGGATAACAAACGGATATCTCCTAAATTATATCGGCGTGATATCTCACAGCCATGATGTCGCCAATAGCAAAATTATTATTCCGGCCCGATTCCGATATAGCATCTTTATTTTTTCGGCAAGCTGGTGGTCATCTCATTTATTCCGGCCCGGTAACGTTTTTGAGACATGGCGCTTTATCACAATAAAGATACAAATATGGGGTCTTTTTGCCGATAAACTTTTGTAAATTTTTTTGAATAGGCAAGATCATAGCAACTTGTTAATGGCGTGGCGTCTTTTTTGAGACAGTATGTTTGCCATTAGAAAAAAGACAACGGCCCACGGTAATTTTTTTGGATATCAGATGGACATCACCTAAATTATGTCGGCTTGATATCTCACACCAAACATGTCGCCAATAGCAAAAAAAACAATATTCTGACCTGATTCAGATATAGCATCTTTGTTTTTTTCGGTAAGCTGGCCGTCATATTATTTATTCTGGCCCGCTAACATTTTCGAGACATGGCTTTTTATCACAATAAAGATAAGATATGATGAATTTTTGCCGAGCAACTTTTGGAAAGTGTTTTTGAATAGGCAAGATGTTAGCTATTTGTTAATAGCATGATGCCTTTTTTGAGACCACGTGCTAACCATTGCCATGTTTTTTTTCATGATTATATATGTGTCACGTGGCAGCCCATAGCATTTTTTCATTTGTATTTTTTTTTCATGTGTACAACCATCCGACAGATATATTAGAAACTAACAAAAACTATTTTGTTTGCAAGCCTATGAGAAACAAAGAAACTGTTTTTTAAGTAATCAGTGTTTTAAAATTATTTGTTATATTGTCATGGAATTTATACATTCATTTATAATAATTTGTGTCATGAAAAATTGTAAATTACTTGAGTGTATCAACAAGTTACTCTGTGGTGTATAGGTTAGCATGCTGAACTGTCACCTGAAGGGTCTTATGTTCGAATCCCACACTCGGCAAGCAATAGATTTCCACATCACATAATGTGTTGAGAATTAAATGAAATGAATATATGTAAAGAGGTTATAAAAATTACTAAAAATTTTAATCGAAAAGTTAATATTTTTTCATGGTTATACTGCTGATTTCTGGATATCATGCCGTTGCAGGCCCGGCATCATAACGACATCCAGCTGCTGCAGACCCGGCGTCTTGACGTCATCCAGCCGCCTCAGGTCCGGCGTCTTGCCGCCATCCAGCCGCTGCAGGCCCAGCATCTTGCCGTCATCCAGCCGGTGCAGGCCCATCATCTTACCACCATCCTGCAGCTGCAGATTCCGAAACTTGTCGGCTAGCTTTTACCAGCCCGATTCTGTCCCGTACTTTTCGTCGATGTTGGGCCGGAATACATTCTGTATCTTACTGTTAGCGGTACAGAGTATTTTTGACACTGTCGGCAAACAGTCAGCCACCAGTCCATATTTCCATCGGGCCGCTTCCGGCATAAGACAGCGAGCCAGCATCATCTGGCCGGAGTTTGTCGGCTATATTTTACCGGCCCGATTCCGGCCCGTATTTTTCTTGTTTGTTGGGTTACTACTAACGAATTAAAGTGTTTTATGAATTTTGGGTTATTAAATTAATTTGAAACTTTTCAACTTTAAATTTAAAGTTATTTGATTAGCCCGGTGAATCTCACTGACACCTGGATTTATGGTTTTCCTTTATCTCATTTAGAACATTAGAATGGTTTTCTTTAAAAACATACCCACATAATTTTTTTTTTAATTGGTGCCTGTTCTAATACTACATGTTACCCTAGGGATTAAGTACTTTTTTCTTCATCTTATTTGTTGAAGTGTCTTGTCTAATATTTCTCTTTATTTAAAGTGTCCTTTATTTTTTTTAGGATTTAATTATGTTCAGTTATACGTGTATATTATTTGAGTGTGATCAAGATATTTTCGTATTACTTCAGTACTTCAATTTTCTTCAGGATTGACAGTTTACAGGTATCGTATATGTTATGTACACCTATGTGAGGGTATTATATAAATCTGGAAAAGCTTATAAGCTTTATAAGGGCATATTTTAAGGTTATGACTCTCTTGTGTTTCAAACCGACACAGATGAAGGTAAGAATGAGAGGAAAAGGGTACTTAAAAACTTAGACATTTACAGTAACCTTTTATTTTCATTTTGTTATTATTAATATTTAATTCCTCTGGAAAGCGAGATGTGCCAGAGTAAGTTTCATGTTGCATGCCTTGCCAAAATTTTCAGTATACGCCCCTGGTAGGTTTACAGGCAAATCCCTTGATCGTCAGCCAGTCGTGTTTTAAACCTCATCCTCATCTTATTGCATTCAGCTTATTTAGTGTAACAGAACCGTATTATATGCAGCACAGACGTTAACAGCTTACGTTAACGGTAGGGTCGGTGCGTTGTCTTCTCTAAATAAACTGAGGCAATTGAAATAAGGTCTCGCAAAACACCGTAGGCTGCTGCAAATACTTCGCTACCTCTTCCAATACTTCACGCAAACATCCTGCCAACATTAACAATACATTATACAACAGCGGACCAGGACTCATCCAAAGCTTCTAGCATCACTTAGTCGCGTCTTGCTTCAAATGAGCTGCTGCACAAAACCAACTTTTCATACTCGAGGTAGCGGAATTTGGCACGTCTTAGGGCTTTCATATTATATCGACCAACTATTTCTCCTGTCAAAGACTACGAGAGCTCGTGACACTTCGGGTGTACCCAATTGTTTACTTCATACGGATCTGCGAACAAAGGTATTAATTTGCTAGTGAGCTTGTCACAAAACTTACGTTTGTGGCACGTACTAAAACCAACTCTCATGGCCGTGAATTTCTTAGCTTTGGCGACTTTGAGTGCTTGTTCCTTCTCTCAGCTGCTATCACAAGTCTGTTTCTCACAATTTTTTAATTTCTTCTCTTGCTAATTCGGCGAGCATGATGTCGGGTGCTTCTGTTATCGTAGGAAGCGATGGTAACTTAGCGGGATCGAACACTAGTGATCGCTGACCAGTAAGCACTTCTGAACAAATTTGCGGCCAGAAATTCCTGCACTGGAATTCCCCCAATTATTACTGGGCGATGTAGGACGTTGCGCATTTGGCGATTTACCTCCACTTTATCCATGGTCTCAGTGAGAACGGTACCTGTCTTGTTTACTTTTGACATTCTGGAACCACGGAAAATTAGGCTCAGCTTAGACCTCCTGCCGAATTACAGATTCCTGCCTCAGTAGGAGTGCTGCGTGTTCCATCGGCAGTCCTGGTTCTGTGCTTGTTATGGCTTAAGATACTTCACTTTGTGCTTGTTCACCCTGTAATCATGGATATGGTAGGCTGGCTAGTAGAATCGTCAACTACACAAACAACTTGGTCTATGCACTCATAGTTTGGGGTAGGTTGGCTAATTGTGTCGTCAACTACACAAACAATTTGGAGTGGTGTAACTATAGGTACAATAGACTGGCTAGTTGCTGCGTCGTCAACTACACCTGCAACTCGGTGGATTGAAACTGGCTGTGAAGTGGTTGTACTTTATCGCCTGACTGCAACTCTCCACTTCTAAAGGCAGTAGCAATGATTTGCATGTTCAGTTCGAACTATTCATCTATCATCTGAGATAGTTTCTGGAAATGTTCTTCCCGTCATTTCATTTGTTTGTTCTGAGTTTTCATTTGTTCTATTTGCTCGTTAAATTTCTCTTATGAACGCTCTACCTGATTGTGTAGGTTTTCTTCTACCGTCCTCATTTTTTCTGCACTGTCGTGATCTGCCTTTCGTATTTCTTGCATAATAACTTACACCGTAACTTCTAGGTTCGTTGTGGCAGTGTTAGTAACTGCAGCCTCTACTGTCTGTGTAGGTGCACTAACTGGCTACGTTTATGTTACTTCCGTGTTAGTGGCATTGTGTTCCTCGTAAAGCTGATTTCCTGTTTGTTCCCCTCCATCTCAGCTATGTATTCAAGCAATTTGTAGCTGGTTGATGTAATACGCCTTAAATTGTAAGACATGTGCTGGCATATACTCATCAATGTTGTGTCACTGAAAGATGTATGAACTGACCCCTGCTTTTTTTCGGCATTACTTGTTGCACCAGATGTAATAACCATAGCTGACAGTAACAGCTAACTGTTGGGTGCCAGATGGAACACCTGCCAACGGCTCCGCTCACATATGCCTTACGTGTGAGGATGTTAGTAATTAGTACATTGTAGGGAAACAATGTGTAATATAAATGTGAAAAACTTAAGTGTGTGACAGTTGCACACTCACAAGTAACACAATAACAAAAATTCAAATGTAGATGAACCGAACTTAGCGATAAAAAAATATATACTGCTACATGAAATTATTATCACAGACGTGGCCAGAAGAAAATTGACTTTAATTAGTTTCTTTCAATCAGATTAAATATGACAGGAATAAAGTAATTAATTTTCAGACTAGATTTTGTGTGTGGCCTCAGCAACACTAGCCTCTCACGTGACTGAGGTGTTCCATTTTACTTTAGACTCAGCATTGAAAAAAAAACCTAATTTCCAAGGAAATTAATGAGTTTTTTAATTTTTATTAATTTTTATTTATTTTTTAATTTTTTTTTTTTTTAGCTACTAGACTAGCTCAGTGTTTTAAGAGAGATGTCCTTATTTCCTTGTTTCCAGTGGTTAAAATAATTTGGAGTAAGCTCATCGTAAAAAAAAATTATTTCGTCCATGCTTCTAAAAAAATAGTTCTTTACCTTAGCTAATTATTATTTTAAAACAAAGCATTCCTGAAGTTCTAAGCGTTCCTGGCGACCTCATCGTCGGCAGTCGCAACCCCTTGGATGCAGCAGGACCTCTCATCGCGGGCTTCCCTATTCAAGCTCTCAGATCTGTAGTGCCATTACAGACCCAAAACATATTAGCAAACGCGGTAGTTCAAAATAATTACCCCGAATATATACGCGGCCGGCGACCGAAATATGCCTACAACTATTTTAAACATTCCTCGCCTCTTCGTCTCCAACGAGACTGCCTTTTTTCAGGTTCGAACTCTGATCCTTGTAACATAATCGAATTAGAACCCTGCGTGCCAAACCCACGCGACTGCCTTCGCTAGCGTCCTGCCTTCGAACACCAAGTTTGACTAAAAATTCTTTTTAAACACCTAATTAAATAACGCCGTCTACAACTGACCAATCACAAGAGTGCTCGAGGTAGAATTACTCAACACGTCACTTAGTTACTTACCATGGCAACAAATAAATAAATGCTCATATACTGAGGCCTTCTAAACATATTACAAAAATAAGAGACTGGAAAAACAATGTGTTCACGATAAAATAAAAACAGCATAATTAAAATGAGCAGTGGAATTGCATTCCAATGAACATATTTAACAAGTTAATAGAAAATAATATATATGTATATATATATATATATGAAAATCATATTATGTCTTACAAATACGTAAACATGTAAATAATTAAAATCTGCATATGACCCAATTTTAGGACGTTACAAATGATCTAGGGTCGAACCGTGTTCGGGCTCCAAGTTTTCTTTAATATTAACGGAAATTGTTTAATGTACATAGAGCTAGACAGAACTTTAGTTTCACTAACCAAATCTTTGTTTGGGGCAACCAAAAAAGAAAAACAAATAATATTGTTTCACCGCCAAAATATACCATTGCCACAATACAATCAATCAATTTGGTTGCGCAAAAAAAAAAAAAACTGCGTTTCATTCAACAAAATCAATTTCACAGTAGATAGTTGATAATATTGTAATAAATTTGGCTATGAACACTAAACGTATGTTTCAGTAGGGATTGTAAGGAAATGTTTTAAAAATTTGCTTCAGTCCGTAAATACAACAAACACTATTATTATTCCATGTCACTACTGAAAATAAAAAGTGCATCCCAAAGTGGTTGGACTAGAAAATTCAAGTTGTTTTTATTAAATGTATTTAAAAGCAAGGCTGTGAATCCAAATCGGTTCGGAACTCGTATCCTTTTAGAAGCAAATCTTCACAGAAATAGTTTACTGAACCACATCGAACGAATTATACCTGAAACAATCAGCATTCAAGGGTACTTTGAAGGATTATGTGATTAGAAATAACTGTAGTTAAGAAAGACATTTGTATATACCTGAACCACATCGAACGAATTATACCTGAAACAATCAGCATTCAAGGGTACTTTGAAGGATTATGTGATAAGAAATAACTGTAGGTAAGAAAGACATTTGTATATACCTGAACCACATCGAACGAATTATACCTGAAACAATCAGCATTCAAGGGTACTTTGAAGGATTATGTGATAAGAAATAACTGTAGGTAAGAAAGACATTTGTATATACCTGAACCACATCGAACGAATTATACCTGAAACAATCAGCATTCAAGGGTACTTTGAAGGATTATGTGATAAGAAATAACTGTAGGTAAGAAAGACATTTGTATATACCTGAACCACATCGAACGAATTATACCTGAAACAATCAGCATTCAAGGGTACTTTGAAGGATTATGTGATAAGAAATAACTGTAGGTAAGAAAGACATTTGTATATACCTGAACCACATCGAACGAATTATACCTGAAACAATCAGCATTCAAGGGTACTTTGAAGGATTATGTGATAAGAAATAACTGTAGGTAAGAAAGACATTTGTATATACCTGAACCACATCGAACGAATTATACCTGAAACAATCAGCATTCAAGGGTACTTTGAAGGATTATGTGATAAGAAATAACTGTAGGTAAGAAAGACATTTGTATATACCTGAACCACATCGAACGAATTATACCTGAAACAATCAGCATTCAAGGGTACTTTGAAGGATTATGTGATAAGAAATAACTGTAGGTAAGAAAGACATTTGTATATACCTGAAACAATCAGCATTCAAGGGTACTTTGAAGGATTATGTGATAAGAAATAACTGTAGGTAAGAAAGACATTTGTATATACCTGAACCACATTAATCAAAGGATAATAAATCAATTAACAGAAGAAGTTGAAGTAGGTCCCATAAAATGCGCTGTTTTGCTGGAGTGTACCTATGAACAGCCTCAGCATTTGGATGAAGCCATCAGTCGCGAAGCATTCAAGACTGCGAATCAAGCACTGTACAAAAATGATAATATCCCAGTGGCTGAAGAGGCCTTGAAAGAAAAATTTGATTGTGAAGAAGACGAATATAGCGACGGGTTCTGGTTGGACGCTTTCTACCAGAGACTGGCTTGAGCTGCGTATTTGCAGATTATATTCACTACATAAAAAGTGATCATGTTTCTGTAAAGATACTACGCAAATGGTGTGGGAAAATTTAAGGATTCTGAATTATGTTTGTTGACTGAATTATGTTATACATATAATTATATATCATTATTTAATATATATAAAAGTCTTTAATTTCTCGCTGGTGTTGTATCCTGCCTACTTCCCCTGATATAGAGAATACGATGGTGCGTCGTTTAGTCACATAAATAAATATACAGTAAAAAATTCGTGTAGGATAGTTATAACTACAAAACAGACGAGGCAGTGAATAATTTTTCAGATTCTCACACTGTATGGTATTTAGTCTTGAAGAGAGGAGACCAGAAATAAAGTAAACATAACTTTTTGGTTATGCTGTACTCTATGGACAATTTAAGTAAAACTTAAAAAAAATTTAATTACAATAAATTATAAAATCGAATAATAAAAACAGATTTTTTTTGACATGCCCTACACCTATGAAAAGTAATATGGTTACCAGAAACAGGCATACATTCCTGGAGTTAGAAGATATGCTTGCAGACTGAATTTCACGAGCCTGGCCCTAAAAGTTTGCAAATTATATTCGCATATCTACGCACATATTCACATGGTTACGATTTGCAGCTGCTACATAATTAATTACTAAAAAAAGAAAAAAAATCTTTCAACGTTGGTATATGCTCATAATGTAATTTAATGTTCATACCCTGGCTGACAAAATAACGATGTGTTATGATAATGTACATCACTTGCCTTTAAATTAATTAACCAAAATCACCTTCAAAATATTAGAGTTCATAAGCCTGCGGCACCTCTATACCACTGGGACACCACAAGCGGCCTTAACCGGCATTTTAGTCAGAAAACCCTACTTTGAAGTGAACGTGGATAGTGCCAATCAACACACACACACACACACAGAGATATATATATATATATATATATATATATATATATATATATATATATATATATATATATATATATATATATATACACACACACACACACACACACACACACACATGCGTAAAACAAAATATTGAGATATACATGGAAGAAAACAACCAGATTGATCCCAAAGAAAATTATGTTTACAAAAAAAATTAATATGTAATTTACTTGCACCCAAACAAACTAGTTTACAAAATGCTCGAAAATCATTCTACGGATTTAAATTTTTCTAAAATGTTCACACTAGTGGCAACAATGGCACAATGTAAGAAAAGCCACATCTGGAAAAATTATTATTATAGGCTTTTTAATTATGGCGAAAACCATATTTCATATTAACAAGACAACAAAAATGGCAGTAAGAGCACATTATAAAAGCCAAATTAAATATTACTGGCTGTTTGACTAGAGCGAAGACTATCAATACGTAAAAAAAATTTCAATTTAATATTAATATTTACAAGGAAAATCTATGATCTGCTTGGAAGTGTTATCTCTTTCTCTGGCCATTCAAAGTAGTAAAAGGCCATTCATACTAATATTACAATTCTAATGTTTCATTTAACTTTTTTTTCTTTTTAAAAGCTCTGACAAGAATAACGAAATTCGTAATAAAACAGATTATCAAAAATCCATTAGGAATATTTGTAAAGTTGCCTATAAGGACGAAAATGTCCTTCCTCGAACAACCTCAAGGGCATACCAATTTTATAATAATTTAAATTTGTTACGTAGCTTCCAATACCGACGGTCTATCGGGGAACAGCCATTCTCCTCGACTGGCTGCTCCGCCGATCATAAATACAGAAACTATTCAAAAAGTTTAATTCATGTTCAGCCAATAGGAAACTGCCGAAACGTCCAGATGGTTACAGCAACGGGCTGAATAATCTTCCGCACCAACGCTGTTACGACGTCCGCACATTCCGCCGAGACAGTTCCACGAGGCGCCGCATGAGAGCGCTAGGAAAGTCCTCACCAGTTTCTTCAGCTCTCCTATCTAGTTAGCTAGGAAGTTATGATCATGTCGGACGTGTCACTGAATTGTTCTGGCCGGTAACGGAATGGCGGAAGAAAAATTCCTCAGCGAGCAATAAAAATAGCGCCATACTAGCAAGTGTTGAGGTTGTGTAGTTATTATAGAAGTAGTTTGTATTTACGTGAAAACTGAGTACTTCATACGCCAAGGTCGGGAAATAGTTCGGTCAAGTCTGCTGTTTGAACGGGACGAAACACTCACACACAATCAATGTCGTAATATTTTTTATTGCTGTACGATTTATAACGTGTTGAATAAATTGAAAACCATAGTTCGGAAAATTATGAACTATGAAGTGTATTTCTCCAGTTAAAGTAACTTCACAGTTCATTACAATCGTGACACTCTCGTATAGGAAAATGTGCAGAAAAAATTATTAAATTGAGACCGCCAGTCTCAAGCTATATATGCACTGATTGAAAAAAATATATAACTAAATCTTAATATTTTGTTGAAAGGATACCAGGGCATGCAGCTTGTTCGCTTGGACGCCTACTATTAAACATGTAAGCTTTACTGCCGTGGTTGCTCTGTAACCGAGTTGTCAGAATGCCCGACTCTGGTTAAAAGATCGTAGCTTCGAATCCTGCCTTTGCTTGATAATTTATTCGTTTTTTTATTGCTATCAGCTGTCATGGAAAAGTGTGAAATTTACACAATTCATATATGTTAGACCAATTTTACATTAAAGATACTTTTTTTAATACATTTTTGCTGTATTTTTTTGAAGATTTTGGCATTTTTGGTAATGATAAAAAAATATATATAATCTACTTATTTAATTATAAATGCTTCGATTCCTGGATGTATGAATGTTTAATGATTGTTCTGACAAGGCCGGTCAGCCGAGTGCCTCGCGAGCTTGTCGATATACGCTCAGAGTGTTGGGAGCAGTGTGGCAAGTGGTGCCGGGCAGCGGGTAGGGACAAATAACTCTAATATAAAATGGTGGTCCTAGCATTGCGTTACATAATCGATATGGCATCACGATCGTATGCGCCTTGATTAGACGCCTTTAAAATTTTAAATAAGAAGAAATGTATTAACTTTTTTAAAAAATTTGGATTTTGGGATGAAAAGGGAAATTTTTAGTGAAAATGCAAGAAGGAATGATAACATACAAGCAATAAGAAAGCCCCCGAATTGCTCAATAATTTGCTATCGGGAATTCCTACCGCATGTTCTAGGGCATAACTTTTTTTGGAGGGAAAAACGGAAAATTTTCAGGGAAATAAGGATATTTTGAATGGAAGAGGGAAATTTTTAGGTTTTTGGGCTAAAACATGTGATTCTGCAAGAAAAATTCCAAGATGGCGGCCAGAGCTGGAGCCTGACCCATAGACTAAAGATGAAGTAGACCGCTTATTCATCTGCGCATGTACCCAACATTGACCTACCCCAATCCTACACATGGTCAACAATAATGAACGTGTTTTTTTACATCTTAATTTTAAACTGACAAGCACTATCATATTAATAAAATACTTTCACCATTTTAAATGTAATCAAAATGCATTACAAAATGATTAGAGGAAGTATAAAAATATCTCAAAATCACTTGTTTACTAAACAATGTTCTAACTTCAAACCCAATCAACGCCATTTTTGCTAGACGTTTAGGCAGATAAGCACTTCAATGTTGGGACACGGAGATTGGTAGTGCGCAGCCAGCGAGATCGGTCTATCTAATCTTTAGTCTATGGCCGGACCCTGGACCCCTTGTCATGAATTCCCATTACCATACTACTATTATGTTACCTCGATGCTGATTGCCTTGGACAGTAATCTAAGCATCCGATAATACCACTGTCGGCGGTAAATAGGTAGGTAGGGCTTAGCCATCAACAGAGAGGACATTAGAGATGGAGCAAAGTGCTGAGAGAATCTGGTACTGAGAAGTAATCGGCCATGGCAAAGGTTATTTCTAATACAAGTTAGGAACAAAACGTGATTTATTATGGGAGAGCTTGGCATAGGGACAATACCGCAGCTAGGTATGCTGTGTCCCAAGATGTAACTTTTAGTTAAAATTTTAAACTACGTGTATAATAAATTATATGTATAAATCTTTTAAAAGTAAGCTTTTATTTATGAATGAACTAAGAAGATATAAATAGTTATAGGAGTTATTAAAGAATTTGTAGAAGTTTTAAGACTTGTTCGAACATACCTAACTATTTCTGCTGCAAATTAATATTTTTGTATCAATATATATTTAGTATAAAAATATCTGGCCGTAATATATAACGTTTACCTCATTTTCGTAAGTTTAGTAAGCATATAACTTGTGTAAGGCTCTTAACTATTTGCAATATAGAACGGATACATCATTTGTGTAAGCGTAGTAAGCAAATATCTTCCGTAAGGGTCTAAACTATTCCCGCTAAGCTTTCATATACTAAATATAAATTGATACAAAAATTATAATTTTCGTAAAGTTGACTGCGGATATTTGACCACATCTTACAAGTTCTAAAAATTCTGTAACAACTCCAATCATTATTTTTAACTTTTTAGTTCATTTATAGATAAAAGCTTGGCTTTAAATGGTTATTTTGCAGCTTATTTTTTTCGTTATGTGCATATTTCACTGTGTATACAGAAGGTTTCGAACTTGCAGCGGAATTTTAACAAGAATCAACCAATTGGCACTCTATGATTGGCTCGCCCCTCGCCTACTTCTATTTTACAAGTATTGTGAAGATGGAATTTTATACGCTTCGGGTGTCACCTGCATTGTTCGTGACTTAAAATAGAAGCTATAAGAATACGAAGAGCTTCAGTTTTTTATTTATGAAACTCATATCCGTTATTCGGATGATATAAAAAGTTGATAAAGTATGTTTGCTAACAATTTTTTGCGTGATACCAGTACTGTATGTGATTATTTTGGATTTAATTATGTTGAATATTCCAGACCGAGGCAGTCATAGTATTTGCTTGAGCAGATGTATTTTTAATTTTTGGTTTATTTACAATCTTTAAACTTGGCCACTTTTCAGTATTTTACTTAATTTAATAATTCTAATTTTTTTGGCTTGATTTCCATACTATATAAGGGCACCTTATCATAATTGTAATCGTTACACCGATTTAGGAAGACGATACATTTAATTTATTACTCCTAAGCTGTGCCTGAGTATTTTCAGCTGTTTTCTCATAGAAGAAATTATTTAAACTAATTGGTCTGAGCTGAGACTACGTCAGAGGACATGACATCGGGTCGGAGATTAAGTTTTGTTGACCTGGGGGTTCCGTGTGTAAGCCCTGGAGAGGCTTGTTTCTGCCCTGGGATTTCCAAGATGGGCGGACGTGACTAAAAGTCTACTTCCAGACCCGAAGGAAATGCAGAGATCGTCGCGAGATTTTCCACTGGAGCTGTTTGGAGAGATGTGCCACGGTGCGGTGATGATCCAAAGGGTCCGATTCTGGAGGATGCATCGGTGATTCCTAATGTTCGGGAACCTTCGACCAGACGCTCTCGAGTAACAACTACCCAGCGCACGATGCACAAAATTTATTCAGCTTTAATGGTATACTAAATACAAGAAGTAATTAACTTTATAAAAAAAAATTTAATGGAGCTGCCCAGTTAACTACAATTTAATATAAAACATTGATATTTGAGACCGTGTTTGAAATACTGCGGAACGTACCAGTAGTCCAAGTTATAAATTAGGTTAAAGTCTTGTGTTCTTCGTTTGAGATAAATAGCATTGCAGATGAACTGTTCATCAATTACAAACTTTGAAAATGATCGATGCAGTTCACCGGTCTCTGTTATACGTGTATTGGTGGTCTTCATGTAAAATTTCAGAGGGTAATTAAGTAATTTAGGTGACTACCAAATAACATACACTAAGATTTTCCTATTATCTGAGACCAGACATTTTGATCATTGAAAACTGCGTTTAATCACGTATAAATTGCGATCTTTGAGTCTGGGAGTGAATATTTTCATTAATTCTGAATATAAACGTGTTAATGATAGTAATTTTTGAGTAGTGAGTAGATATTATTTAAGTGTTGCTGTTTAAGTGTTCTTGTAAATTTTCTCCAGAGATTATTCAATGATATCAGTTGCACTGAACGTGTATTTGAAACACGTATGAATTTAGTTAAGTTGTTCTGAGTGTCTGACCTATGTTCCTAAAGAAAGTAATGGAAAATGTTAGTATATAATGAAGGAATTCACAAAACGAAAATTAGCCAATAGAAATCCTAACAGGAGCTCCTACGTATTTCATTTCTTATTATGTTCAGATTGAGTCATTCCACTATCATTCCTCTTTGGTTAATGTGTGCTTCGAGAAATATAGGCGTTCCCTTATATGTTCTGCAACCATAATTTCCTCATTACATTTACAAGGTCGAATCTTATATCTGTTAATTATTTAGAAGTAATTTCAGAATATGTTCATGGTTTTGTTTTGTACACGCACTCAGATAGCACATTACATTATCCTACCGAATATTCTGAGACCGTGACTTTGTAGAATATAAATACGTCATGAGCTATAATCTTTATACATAAAATCCTTTGTGCGTGGCTAAACCACATCATCACTGACAAACCACTGGACCATTTGAGACCATATTCACACCATATGTTATTGAGTTGGCGAGTAAGGTTTTTAGTTATGTTTCATTTCGATTGGTGACGCTGATGACTAACTTCTATAAATATGGGCAGATTTTGCTCATACTTGAAGGAAATGTTTGTTGATTTAAAATAAATTGTTTTATCGTGATTTGCTTTTCGTTGGTTGGGTTCCTATAGGTGGCACTGGAGTATAACTTCTATATTTATGGGCCGATTTTGCTTATACTTGCAGGAAATGTGTGTTGATATAAAAGAGAAAAATGCCAGCGATATCACGGTTAAACATCGGTCGACATACCCGACGTAATATAGAGGACGCATTGAAAAGGCAAAACAGAATATGAAAGAGACGGAACAACGTTCGCCGGGATCAGCTAGTATTACTTATAAAAATTATCCGCATTCGTCATTACAAAATTTCTTTCCGTAAATTAACTCGTCATCTCCGTTAAAGTGTCTATTTATCTACAGAAATTTCTAACAATGTACATGTTAACTATCAGCACCCTTTCGGCTCACACTTTTACATATCTTGATGATGTTCTATGGTCTTGAGACATGATAACTAAAAAAGAGAAGCAAATAATTTAAAAAATAAAATTCATTATATTTTTTATAGCGCAAATATTAACATTTTTACTTCATATCATGATTCTTACAAGTTTCAGAAATGTATTTCCATGGAGTTTCGGTTTCAGCTGAAGCAAGTGTTTATTGAAGTCACAGGAGTGGCATGTAGCAGTTTGTTCGAAATCAGACATACGGCTCACCCGCGATAGCAATTTTACTTTTTACTATTTTGACTTCAAGTTCTACTTCAGAAATTAGAATTGAAATACGAGCGTACCGCTGGACAACTTTACAAGAAATGACCTTCACGACATTCTTATAACACTAACAGCTATTTTGAGATGTAATATTCTTCTGCGATTTATAAAAAACAATCAGTTATAAATTCCTATGAATTCATTTATCCTTTTTCGAAAATAAATATTCCTCCATTGTCATGTTTTTTTTTCTATTATTTCATACTACAGCGAAAGAGAATATAATATTATGGAACCGTATGAAATATATTTAGCCTCTAGAATGCCCTTAGTGCCTCTTCGTAGTACGAAATTTAAACTCTATACAAGGTCGCTTTAGGCCGTTCAGCATTGCTTCGAAATACATTCGTTTTAGATGGATTTACTGTAGAATAAATCTTTAACTGTGGCACAGTGTTGGATTTAGATACTACTTGAGTGAATGTGTGAAGAGATTTCGGCGGCTCATATCATCGAGGGCTTGAGAGCCGATAATCGTGTAGCGAGGTGAGTATGGAGCAGCGCCGGAATTAAAGGATGGAGGAAACGGGAAATCCCGACAAAACTCGCCGACCAACGGCATCGTCCGTCACAATTCCCACTTGAGAAAACCCGTGGATGACACTGCTGGGAATTGAACTTGAGTAAGTGTTGGGATGCTGTGGATTAAGATCAAACCGCTTGCTTACCAGTAAGCATTCAGTTTTAGAAAGATCATATAGGGATACTATAGGGTACTTTTCTATTATATCCTGTTATTTTACTATGCGTATTTATTAACACTGCATTTTTATCCATCTTTTATGCAGGTTAAAATTAAGGTCCAAAGAAGAGGAGGCTCAAGCCTTGAGCCAACCCTTAAGATCAGCCCCTATTGGCATATTATAATACGCAATGGAAGGTAGCAGATTTGACTGCACCCACCATTTTGTATTTTAATCATTTCACTAAAGGCAGTAGTAGAAGGGCTACAAATACAGCATTGCGCCCGACTGCAGAACATAGATAGTTCATTAGTACACACGCTAACAAATTTGTCAGAAAAGTACGGTTCATGTTATGTATGAAAGAGTGAGGGGAGAGTGAAGAGATTTGGACGGCTTTTAACAACGAGGTCTTGAGAGCCGATGAAAGTGATTGATATGTGTATGGAGCAGCGTCAGAATGAGTAGGCGGGTGAAACGGGAGACCCCGAGAAAACCCGCCAGCCAACGGCATCGTCCCGCACAATTCCCACATGCGAAAATTCGGAGTTACCCGGCCGGTAATTGAGCCTGGATCGCCTTGGTGGGAGGCGGGCAGGCTAACCGCTCAGCCTCCGTGGCCTCGTCTATGAAAGTAAGTCATATAGGCTTAGAGGTATTAATAAGGTCTATTTTTTTTCATTTAAAATTTATAATTGTTTCTATTTTCGGTGCTTCAGAGAGCAGAGCATATTTTTCTAAAACGTTTTTGTTTATGTAAGTCAATCATAATAATTACTATGTTTGTATATAAGAAATCGTTGGTTATAAAATTGTTTTAAAATGATTGTATGTGTATTTAGTTCAGATATGAAAAATATAACGTTGGTGATTGAAATGGATGTGTATAAAATCAACTACTAAAAATAGGACAAAAGTAAAAAGCGACAAAAAAAGGACTTAAAGTAAAAATTTTCAACCAAAGACAAGTGAGTTTTAAATTTTACTGTCAATATCTCGTCTCATTAAACATTTATTTACAAAGAAAAGCGTAAGCGTACCAAACTTGTTTTGACACAAACCGTTATTCTAGTAAGTCTCATAAAGGGTGCTATCTAGTAAGACGTAATTTGCATATCCTATGGGTAAAAGCTGAGGATTATAAAGATTTTATACGAGTGGCAGTGAACTGATGTGCAATCTCTCAGTCAGCTACTCACCTGTATGTAACTTTCGGCCTTGAAACTGTGGGTATGAAATGTACGTATATTAATGTTTGTTTCACGTCCATGCACAACTAATCTTTAACCGAAGATTTCTTCTTTATTTTGAGTGAAATGCGCAAAGAGGGTCAGTATTGATAAGGAAAATTACCCCTGACATAAGACATTGCAGATGTTGCCACAGAGAACGCTGAGGATGGCAGGAAACGTATACGGAAAATTAACCAGTTCCCAAAACGTCACATAGGCTCTTTAGGGTAAAGTGAGCACTTTAAAGCACTAATTATTTTTTTGTTCTAGTCATTTTTTATCGTTTAAGCAGCATTTTAAATAAATATTGCCGTGTAAGTAATAAGCACAGTGTGTATATTCCATCTCACTCAGGAGATAAGGTCTAAGGCTAAAATAAAACACATTAATTGATTATTATTCCAAATGAGAGGGCTTTCAAAAGTTCTCACTTTACCGTGCATAGCGTACATATACTTGTCCTCTAATACTTATTTCTACGAGTTTGATTTCTGTATGTACATCTTCCCCTCAATCTTCTATATGTTCTTCGTTTTGTGTACGGGGATATTTGTTTTTGACATAAAGTATACCAATTCTTGTATGTTAGTTCGTGAGGTTACTCATCCGTTATTATTGTCTCCCATGTTTGTAAAAATTTGACTTTATTCGTTGAAAGATCATTTTTATGTTCCAACTATCTCCTGAGAGCAACAATTTTTTATTTTTTTTTGCTTTTTTTAAGTGTAATATTTATGTCACCATCTACTTTTTCTGTAGCGACATTGGTCTGTTATGGCGTATATCTGCGAAGTTCTCATGTCTATAAAATATACCGCAAAGACTATTCATCCATTGTTACTTTTAAAAGTAAGCACTAGTGACAAAAATGAAATTCGGTAACAGATCGTATGCGGAATGCGTTTTAAAAGTAAATCAGAAGTTGATATCATTCAAAAATCCAAGTAGTTTTTTTTTATTTTTGTACAGAATGCTTGCTTATCGTTGAGTCGCAGAGTAGAGGTTATACAGTTATTACATAGCACAGTTGCAGGCACGATAACACGGCCGGCCAACGTAATGCTTCATTACGGCGTTTCCGGCTCATGTGTTTGTAAAAATAATCCTCTTGTGTTGAGACGCAAGGAGCCACGAATGCACAAGATTTCTCAACATATACGTGCGCACTTTGGTACAAAAGTATTGACGGATCGTATTAATTGGACTCTTATGCAGTCGATCTTTGCAAACAAACTCTGCACAAAACACATTATTTTCCGAAGTAATACTGCCGGGATAAATCACTGCAATTTTGGCAAAGAATTATAAAAAACATGTAATATACCATCTAATTACAATGATATAATCTCGGAGAAATAGTCACTTTAAAGTACAGTTATTTATTTTAAAACCACCAGAGTGTCAATAAATTATCACCGTAACTGAAATTCCACAGTGAGTTCTCATCAGTTGTCAGATACTGAACATTTGTTCATGCCAAAGTAAGTTATTTTCATATTCTGACGGAAGAATGAGCAATGTTCTGAAACAAAAAAGTAATCGGTGATTTAAAATGTCTTAATTAAAATTAATAAGCTTTTAAGGAAACGTTCTGCAGCCATAGAATCTTTATTTGTACTATTTGTGTCAACCAGGCGAAATAACGTGTGCTAAATTATTTGCAGTACTTAACAATGTTACGCGGCATATTTTTTTTTAACGCACCGAATTGCAACAGCTCGATGAACAGCTGAATAGCTTTAAGGAAGTATATTGTACTCATTTCTTTAGGAATAACTTCTTTAAGATACCTGAGTTTATCAAATTGGGATAGGAAGTGTGCTTCATAAAGCGAATTCTGAAGTTTTTGTTCGAAAACACAATCACTTACACGGATTCCTATCGTCGAACAAGTAATATAAGTGTATTGTTTTCTAATACGTTGACTGGCTGCTGTGTTAGACTGGCCAGGCACAAAAGTGGAAATAAATATCCCATTTTTTAAATTACCTTGCTAAAATGTAATATCTGCAACATTTTCTATAAATAAAATGTTTGGCAAAAAAAAAACCATAAATTGTTACATTATTTTATATTTTATATCAATCTGTCGAATGAAAATCAAAGAAATAAAACTTCTTAACTTTTCTTTTTGGAAAAAAAATATTTTAAAATCCTTAAATATTAAAGTGGGTCAGTGACTGCTGACTAGCCTTCTCCTTTCAGAACCTTCGGCTGTACTAAAAACCCCGCAAGGCCAAAAATATTCTGCCACAATATAGGAATATGTGTGCCTCCCTTACTTTTATACTTATATTAAATTATATCTGTAAGTCAGTCCTCTTATACCAGTATTAGGGGACCCAGTCCATGACCTTTTTTTTTTTGTATTGTCACGGGGCGAGAACAGTTAGCTTGTTAATAAATTAGGTTGTCATTCAAAGACTGAGAAAATATTGCATAGATATATGTAGGTAATAATGAGATGATGTGAAATAAACTCAACATTGAAGCAAATGCGGTCCCATGTAATATTTCTCTATCCACTTAGCCACTGCGGCCCCAATTAACATAGTTCTATCCACTGAGCCACTAAGGCCCCACTTGGAATCTCTCTATCCACTGAGCTACCAAAGACCCATTTGATATATATATATATATATATATATATATATATATATATATATATATATACACTTGGCCACTGTGGCCGCACCTGATATAGTTATATCCACTAAGCCACTGCCACCCCACTTAATATAGTTCTCTCCATTGAGCCACTAAGGCGCTACTTGGAATCGCTCTATCCACTGAGTCACTGTGGCCCCACCTAATTAACTCAATATTGAAGCGAGACATTTAAAGTAAACAAAAATGAAATTCCATTACCTTCATATCTCTACGCAATATTCTCTATGCATTAATACAAAACTTTTAATAGGGAAAATGTAATTAAAAATTAGTTTTTAGGGTAAAACGTAATGATTGCGTAATCTAATCTTACTGAAATTTGAACCTGACCTGTATTTTACCCTGAAAATTCGCTCTGTAAAATTAAAAGAACTTCTGTTTAGTTTCAAGGGACTTATAGAAGTATTAATATCGGACAGACAGACAGGCAGCGAGACAGAGATCGTCTACTTATTACATTGGATAAAGCCGAGGCATTAATATGTAATAAATTAATAAATGTTCTCCGCTCATGCTGATCCATACTACAGTCGGAAACAACGAGCCCGTAATATGTTTACGTTATTATTTTTTTTAATCTTTATATTAATGTGTTTTTTTTTTTTTTTGTTTAACTTATCCTTGGTCTCAGCATTACTCAAGTTTTCCCCAGCAAAAATTTCGACAAAATGTTAGCAGTTAATAATTACTTCTAATTTCTCGTAATTCTCCATTCGTGCAGTAATATTTTTTAAATTATTCCCAGAAGCATTCTAGGATTGCATTTTTAATTAAACCGTTAGCTAACCACTGTCCGGCGAAGGTATCTCTCTTTGTCGAACCACATCGGGGTGATATAATTGCATTAAACATCCACCAGGTTAATATAGAAAATTGAGTAATATTATTTGTCATGTTATTAAGCACTAGCTTCATTACCAAGGAACTGTGTTACAACTTTCGTGGTATGAGGTTAAAAATCATTCCAGAAACCAACCGCTTCCCTTCTGCTATTTCTCCTTAAAATTAAGCCGGAATGAATATAAATTGTGACTTATGACTTTCCGGATGCTAGTCAGACTTGGTCACTTGATAAAACAAGCGTGTCAGTGTGTAACACAATCCAATGTAAATTTGGTACTCGGTTGGTGGGATCTTTAAATTATTTTAACGTTGGGCATTTCAGGCTATCAAGAACAGATGATACAGAAAAATAAAAAGTAATTGCTGTTGCACTACTAAATTCTCGTGTTTTTCACTTTGCAATTTTTATGAAGTGAAATTAATGTATGTATCTACAGCATTATCATTTTTTGTATTAATTCAGCTTAATTATTCTCGCTTTATTTTCGATTGCGTGTAACTTGCAGCTATGGATTATGTTTTTTATGTAGCGTCGTGATCAACGCCAGTGCAGTGAGAAGTGGAACCTATCTTTTCTACGCATACGAATAACATGTTGCAATAAAACAAACATCGTCAACAATAAATTACTTAATAACGCAACTAAACTAATTACACCGACACTAAGAAAATATTTATAAATAATATTTTTATTCTTAAATATGACGTTGAAGTAAACAACACCAAACAGAATTACATGTATCCAGAAGCTTTAAAAACAAAAACTAAATAACATAATCTTTATATTTAAAACCCATTGTGTGTGACTAAACCGCATCATCACTGACGAACCACTGGACCAACTGAGACCGTATTCACACCGTACGTTATTGAGGTGGCGAGTAAGGTTTTTAGTTATGTTTCATTCCGATACGTGGCGCTGGAGTCTAACGTCTATATTTATGGGCCGATTTTGCTCATACTTTCTGGAAATGTTTCTCGATCTAGATGAGAAAAATGCCAGCGATGCCGCGGTTAAACATCGGTCGACGTACCCGAAATAATAGAGAGGACGAATTGAGAAGGCAAAGCAGAACGTGAACACGCGTTTCACAAACTGAAGAGGCACGAACACAAAATCGAGAAGCACACCGCACGACCATAAGAGAAGGACGTGCACGCCAAACAGAACCTAATAGACATTTATGCGCAGAAACAACACAGTTCAAACCAGACAAGACACACGTCGATCATACGACGCTTTACAGTATCCACCTATATTCTAGGAAGGAGAGGATTGGATGTCATTTCAATTATAGACAAGTGCTGAGACTGAAAAAAACTAAACTTCTATACATGAGTTTTGTCATTGTGCAACAACCATGCATCGAAAATAATTTAATAAGCGGTGTTGAATGTTTAATTACAGATTTATTACATCAATTCAATGTAATTATATCATGTTAAATATAATACTTGTGTATGTAAAAACTATTATCTTTACGAAACACAATACACATGACATTTGTGCCTAATTTACTATGATGCACAAAGCACATGACATTTACACTTCATGTTTTTAATTTGGCATTTACAATTTAAATACAACAGATGGCGATATATACATATACATATGGTTAAATATTTAAAAAAAGAGGCTGAAGTAATAGAGCCTTAAGTAATAATTTTTCGTATACAAAAATGCTTATTCCTATGCCATAATTATGACATATGTATGTCGCTATATATATATGTACACCAATGCTTATAGTGTATGGCACGAAACATATATTAAATTATTGCTAAATTTTTGACTTAAAATAAGTTTTCACTCACAAAAAAAAACTGTTAATAAATTCGTTATTTCCGAATTATATTTTACAAATATCGTAGCTTTTACGTGATTTACTTCCGTGGAAATAACACGTTTGTCAAAATTAACATTTAATTAGTTCTTCGTTAGGTTGTATTAATTTACCGCCAAAAAGTGGCAGCCTATTTGTCTGTAGGCAAGTGGGAATAGCCGAGTTCGTGTGTGGACTGAGGAGTTGATCGCTGGCACTTGACTCGAACGTAGCAGGGAGTGGGACTGTGTGTCGGGCGTGTCTGTTTGATAGTGAGACACGTGGAGTGTAGTCAGTGGCGCAGCTGTAGTCTAACTGAAAAGCATGCCGAATTTCGTCCCGCGGAACTCTGCATTAGCCAGAGAGGGTGTTTTACTATCGAAGAAGCACCTTCTGCTTTGGTTGTTTGCTTTCCCTGCTTGCTACTACGCCTGGGAACGTTTGCCGTGCCAACAAGAAAAGGTTGCGGACGGCGGCAGCCCCTCCCGGAGGGAAAAGAAACACTTCTGAGGTTTCCGAACGCAACAAATCAGAGACAAAATAAGCACAGCCACAAGACTGACAAAGTGAGAAGCTTCTCGAGGGGATATCACTCATTGCTGTGGCCCCTAAAGTAGAAACTGGCAAACGACCATTTTCACATATGTATGCGTACTTACTATTCAACATCAGTTACTCGTTTCGTGCCCTTACAACTCGAGTTTTATTAGACGGTGCTAAAGACAGTATTTAGTTTGTTCTAAAACTTTTAAAATGCTTTAATTTAACAGATTTGTAGAGGTTTAACGATTGTATCTTTAATTTGGTTGGTGAAATATTTTATTAGGAGATGCTAAAATTTAATGTTGTAAAATGAATGTAAATGTCAAAACAAAATGTTATTGTTATTAACTATAAGCAATGTGACTTAATGCTCATAATCTGAAATAGGGGGAAAAATAGATAATATTCCATATAAATAAACTATAAAATACGGTTGAAAAAACGTTATGACAGATGGAATGTGTAATTGATGCTCAATGAAACACTTTCAATTAGTAGTCTTTTAAGTTCAATGCTATCTTAATTATGTCCTTCGATCCCATCCATGATTTTTTTGGATTATTTAAGTACTTGCAATAACCCCAAAAATAAATCGCAATTTTAATTTAATCGTGTTCTGACTTAATTTTCTAAAACTTGGTGAGGTTTACTTATGTCCCCATATTTATATTTTCTTATCTATTTTTTCATAGTGTTAATTTGTATCTTTTTTAACGGTTTTCTTAGTTATAAGTATGTCGCCGTTTGTTGTGCAGTTTTTCTTTTCGTGGTTGTATTATTTTGCTCAGCGGAAAAGAGAAGTCCAATCCATATTTCGGACAAATATGTTTTCTCGGCATTCCAACCTAAGCCTTTAGCATAGTTTCAATTCTTTTTTCCATGAGTGCGTGGATCTCTTAATATCCAGTTGTTATTTTCTACATTCTTGAACAAATTAGATGATCTACACTGAGAATATTTGGACACCTGATGGTTCTCAACTTAAAGAATGCGTACCTGGCACTGAGCCATGGATGATTTTCTTGACCTTAAAAGCGTGTAAACGTGAGGTCTTGTGGCAGTATAATGCAATAATGATTTGTTTACGTGCACTTATTGACCAAAAATAGCTATAATATTGTTAACTCCAAATTATGAAGACGTTTAGTGTATGATTTTTTTGAGTGAGGAAAATAACCAAGTATTATTTTGACAATGCACAGAGAAAATTGTGCCACCCGGTATTGAAGCCAAAACACCGTCCCACTAATACTTTTGTAAAGAATGTTACATCAACGTCCTTCACCATAAGACATGTCCTGCATGTCAATTCTATTAAAACCGGGACTTCTTTGCTTAGATACAGCAAAATGTATACACAGTATTGGCATGCCATAATATACATTGACTATAAGGTGTTCAGAATATCAGCATGAGAATTATGGTTACCATAACACAACTGAATAAGACCAGATGTAATATTTCTGAACGCTTCTGTCACAACAGTCCTTCTTCCAAAGCACTGTTGACTGTCTTTATCCTTAGTGGTCCCCCAAAAATTATTTGACTTTTCCTGAAACAGAACGTTGTGATTTTTAACCTTCACTAGCAATGTTGTGTTTCAATATGTATATAGTTAGTCGACAACGTAAATTACATTTAATATAGTTCTCATACTAATTTTCTAAACCCATGATTTTTAATACATTCTGTTATATAAAGTGAATAGCATTACATGCTACTGTAGAGTAAGTTGCAGTTCTCAGATTTACACTAAATGCATCAGTAGTACTATCATAAAATTGGCATAAATCACTCATTTAAAGATACTGGTGCAATAAGTCAGGTAATTTTAATTAAATTATATAGTACTAAATAAATTATATTTTACTGTGGGAATTTCATTTAAGCGTGGCAGAAAAAATCACTGCCTAACATGCATACACCTGATGGTGATTTTAAGAGAGTATAGTAAAAGTACAGTGATAAACACGACTGTTATAGTAATTGTAATCCAGTTTATGCCAGCCCAACTTCATTATATATAATCAAAGTACACATCATAAGCATTAATAAAAATGAGGGGAAAGGAAAATACAAAGTATAATACCAGCAAACAGGGTTACAGCCCTTTCTTATACCATATATTGACATCCAGCCTATCAAATTCAGGCAGTTTGGTGCATAATTGAAAACTTAAAACGTCACAGAAGTAGACAAAAATCATAAACATAAAGTTCTCTGTCATTACAAAAAACAGAAAACAGAGGATCAATATCGCAAAACATACAGTAAGAGCAAAAATATTTAAATAACGCCTTAACTCTAAATCTGAAACAGTTAGAATTGAGACGAATCAGTGAAAAGAGTGAAAATTGAGCGACTGATAATCAGGGTCTGATAATTAATTAATATGATGGTTGAATGCCACTTTTTTATTTGTGATTCTTACTGAATGTCGAGAACTCCGCTGCCATAAATTACTGTCTCCCAGTTCATTTCCTTGATTTTACAGTTGGCAGTAGCTTATCAAACTGACTTTCACTGAATGTAATTTCACCGATTGATATCACTGATTCGAACTTAGGGTATAAGGAGCCATAATGCTTACCAAATTTAGCTGTCGCTTTCAGGCGCATAGAGACTGCACTGCCAGCCTTTTGATGTGATATTCAATATAATATGTTATCTACTAGTTCGCGAGAAATCATTTATCACAGCTGCGATGTGAAGTGAACCCGAAGATAGCGCAGAATGACCTGTGCGAATGCTGGACACTTAATAATGTGTTTCTAGCGTAACTTTGTCCTGGGACTGCAAATGGTGAACTTCTTAACTTTGTCGATACACACACGCTGAGTGTAAGAGACCTGGGCCTGTCAGAAACTGAAACAAAGCACACATGACTTGACTGAGAACTGCAGTTCACGGTAAAGTGAGCGTTTTCGAAGTCTACGTCGGAAAAACATCACAGCCCATAGTAATGTTAATTCCACGCAGGTTTGGGATAAAACGAGTTTTCTTATGGCAGAGTTCGGCAGAGGGACAAATTACGCCGCTAGATGCGCAATGCTCTAAAGTGTTATAGGCTGTTCACGGTACAGTGAGCACTTTTGAGGCCCTCGTTACTTTTTACTTTCAGACATTTTTTTAATCATTTAATCACTTTTTAAACTAAATATTGCCACGTAAGTAATAAACACAGTATGTATATTCCACCGCACATGGAAGTTAACGTCTAAGTCTAAAATAAAATACATTTATTGACTATTATTACAAATGATAGGGCTTCCGAAAGTGCTCACTTTACCATGAATGGCCTATACTTCAAATTAATATTTCAAGCTACGTGAATAATAAAAAAGAAATTGTTTCCTTAGTTACGAATTTATTTCAGATTTTATTTATGATAATTGAAATTTTTTAACATATAAAATAGAGAAAATCTAGTACATGTGCGACACTAGCGCTTACCTAGTGGCAAAAAAAAATGTCAGTTTCCAAACTATAAGCATTGAGCTTCCCAACCTCAGTAGAATAAACCTTACCCATTGTTAAAGACTGTTCACGATAAAGTGAGCACTTTAGAAATGAATCTTAGAAAAAATCACTGCCCCTGTCTGCATATATTTTAACGGGCGCACTGAGTGACATTAGCTCAGTGAAGTTGGTAACGATGCCTGGAAAGTAGTTCCATAGTTAACGTTGAATAAAAAATGTTAGGAAACCATTTGTGATAACTTAAAATTGTTTGTTTTGCTTTTTTGGTTTTTGAATGCAACGAAGTATAAAAATAAGCAGATTTGTGAAGAATTTATTTTCTTAATAATTTCACAGTTTCACTTCACCGACGTATTAATACAGTGATGACGCCCATGTCAACGTTAATTTGACATAAAGCGGGAGTATACACAAGTACAAGTAGATCATAAGCAGGGATTTCAAAAAGTGCTCATTTTACCGTGAACAGCCTACACATATATGTTACAGTACACACTGGTGTGCAATTAACTTGGTACAGAATTAATAAGTAAGTTTAGTTTAAGACTTCGTATTTTATTGTGAGGTAAATATGTAAATGTGTGTATTTTATATACACAAAAGCGCAAATTTTTATAATATTATATAAATTTACATTCCTTAAATTGTTATAGTTTTTACTTGGATGGTGCATTAATAAATTTGTACTGTCCATAGCAATGTTACTCTTGCATACAGCGGAAGGATATAATACGAGAAGAAAAGTATGCCATAACCAGGATTTTCGAAAGTGTTCAAATAAACGTGAACAGCCTACAGAACTGCTTACGAGGAGAGTAACGTTACCAGGAACTATACCTAGTGAGGTCAGTGGTGTTTCGGTAGCCAGGAAGTTTCATGAACTGATCTCCGAGATAACAGTAGAGCAATATGGAATGGGTAGTTAACTGTAGATGGTCTTGCTAGCTTCAAGACAATTGCAGAATACTTAAAAATACAGAGGTAAAACATTCGCGTATTCTGACAACTCCTGTCGCAAACGACAGTAAAATTACGTCACATGTTGGTAATCCGTCGGCCAATCCGCACCAGATAACCTAGTAGGTAGCCGACAGCCCAGCAAATACAGAATCTTTCGCAGCATGCAGTAGCCAATCAGATACAAAACCCGTTCCTAGAGCCTCGTGCTACCAATCAGAGAATGGGTACCCCAACATCATAGGAACCGCCTTATAATTTCGACACCACTATGTGACAACAAATCATTTGCGTCCAAAATCGATATTTGTTTCCTTTTTTTGAGATCGGTAATATTTTCCTCAAAAAAGGAATAAAGCTTTTAGGCTCACCGCATAGGCCGACTCGACCATCATGGTGACTTGTGTAAGATGGTTTGAAATTATTTGTATATTAGCCTGTGGTATACTTCTGAAGTTCTGGCAGGTTTTTGACGTGAATGCGTCTTTAAATTTACAACCATAGAGGCAGGCATTCCAGAAAATCCGATGATTACGAAATCAGGGGATACAGTTTGGCATTGCAGCTCCGAATATTGCCAAATGATCAAAGAATATGTTACGTTGAATGAGGAATATGAATCATCACGCAGGGGGCACACTTTTGAGTTCGTTTCGCCGCATCTCATAACTTACGCGTAGTATAACTATTGACTAGGAGAAGCTACGACGCTCGTTTGAGTTACAATCGATAGTTCTCGTCACGATCAATCGATTGCGTGTATAAAACATTTGTGTGGCGTGGTTATGGTGAAATTGCATGCGTTTAATGTAAAAAATTAAGAAAACTTACCAAAATGTCGGCCTATACTAGTCAAAAAGCCAAGTCGAAATACAGAAATCGTATACGGTTGAAACGAGCATCGCAAAAACAATCCAGTGATATGCATCAAACCCCATATGATCGAGTGAAGCGGTGGCGGGAACGTAAAATATACATCAAGGCGCCCGAGCGCGTCAACGTAGACTTAAACACGCAAAACAAACGGCCGCTTCCCGAACACAGCCACACCCCATTCTTATTCAAGAAATTTAAGCCCACTAGACCTTCGTTATAAAAGTTTATTCGAATTTCTCGTTAGAAAATATATCGTATCATGCCTGCGACGAGTAACTCCTTTAACTCGTGCGAGTTGTGTAGTGCGTGTTGCATTCGTTTTGAAACGGTAAATATAAGCTTTCAATATAATCCCACCCCTAAACCCCGTGCCGGGGGGAGGGGGGTGCGATGATTTCCATGCTCGCGACGTTTGCTCTGGTCGGTACCTGGGCGTGCTACAGAAACTTCTAGTACCCTGACGCCGTTTGTGTGGGGGAAAACTGTTTCACCGTGTACTAATGACCGAGCTTTTTTAATTTCACAGAGAAAGTGTAAAATTCGCTCTGCGAGTAACGTCGCATATTTTCTGCGCACTTGCCCAACCCCCGTGTTACTTCCCAGCTTCGGAAGACTAAGCCAGACAAGTCATCAGGGCGATGGAAAGAGACCTGGTAAATGGAAAAGTGGCGTGGCAGGGGAGGGCCAAAGAGGGTGTGGGGTTACGGAACGAACTAATGAAATTAATTTTATGGCAGTTTCTTCATTCTTCTACCCCGGTCCCTCCCGGCTTTCTGATCCTCTCCTTGCTGCAGCAGTGTTTCTGGCGAGCGCAGCAAGAAATTTAATCACTTCTGACTACAAACGAGAGGGAAGGAAGGTGCGACAAACAGACTTTGGTGAAGGACGAAAAAAGCAGAGGAGAGGGTTTCGTGTTTGATCACCTCTCGTTCCATTTTCTTGGTGTTTCGTGTCTCCCTAGTGCTCTGTCCGGAAAGATGGCACCTAGCTGGAGGCAGTGTTTTTAATTTGACGCACCCCGCGCAACGACCAAATCCAGGGCGCTGATTGGGAATGCGAACGCTACTGGATGAATGTGCTAGCGGACCTTATATTCATTCAATTTTACTTTCAAGGAGCAGTCATGTTGGCGACATAGTTTTATACGTTTGAAATGGCGAGGTTTGCTAATTACTGAGTATTACTATACGTAGATTTTAGGCCTACAAGTATTTTCTGAGAAAAATAAAATAAAATTATCATGTATTATTAATAGCCGATGATAGTTGGTTCGGAATTTTTGTTCTCTATGGATAACTTGTTAAGTGTTGGCTATCCTTGCCATTACAACTACGTTCAGTAAAATACAAAAAAAATTGAGAATGTTTTACGTTGGATTTTGGCAGTATGTCAAGTAAACTTCACTTGCTCTACTAAACATATCACACATGGCGAGAACATTTTATGAAGCGTCGCATTGTATTATTAGGAAGATAAAAATTTATACGCGATTAATCTTCTTAGCTCTCAGCGCCTAAGATACCGATTCACACATTTAAAGCACGGAGTAGATAAGAACACGAAGACGCAGTTACCTGTGATGTGGGCAGACATTATTCCATGATTGGCTGCGTCAGGCTCTGGGAATAAGTCTTGGTTTTATTGGCTGCGAAAAGGTCCTTGTTGCCGGCTGGCGAGTAGCTTACCAGGCGTTGTTTGGCGAACGCCGTCCCAACATGTTGTTAGCTTGTGACGCCATTTTCCTGGCGTGCTTCACTAGAGTTCGCGGTATAAGCGATATTCGACTTTTCCTACTGCGGGAAGGAATCGTGCCGGACGATGCCACTGGTCAGCGGGTTTACTCGGGGATGTCCTGTTTCTTCCTCGCTTGCATTCCGACACTGCTCCATACTCACCTGCTTCACCCTCATCGGCTCTCAAGACGTCGATGTTAAGAGCTTCCCAAATCAATTCACTTTACTTCACTTTACTGCGGTAAGTCAGTCCAAACCCTACACTGAATTAAATAAAAACGGTCAGTAATTACAAATGTTGTGGAGAGAATCCCCTAGGTTAGACATTCTCTACAGAAAAGGTGCTTATAATGGCAAAGAAGTGATCCAATTTCGAAGGATATTACAAGGAGTGCGAACAGTGAAATTAAGAAAATTTTGTTCCTAGTGCTTTCAATAATATAAATAATGAAATGCAGCTCACGTGTACCTGAATATGTTCTAAACTGAGCTTGTGACGTGCAATATAACATTAAAGAAATTCTTGTTTGGTGCCAGTTCTAAATAATAAAGGAACTTTTCATATATGTATGGGGAAAAGTAGTTTTCAATATCAGTTTAATATAAAAAACAGAATGCATTAAAAATTGGTACAGTATTTCCTTTTGATGGTTAAATATCCAGTACTTTTACTTCATCAACCTGACTACTTCCCTGTAAAGAGCTAAACATTAAGATTAGGAAACTGTAGTGACATTTTAGAAAATTTAGCTCATGTTTTTAAAAATTATCGCGTTGATGGAATTTTAGTATTTTTGGAGAATTTGTTTACAAAGTGCGGCATTGAAACAACGTCAATTTTCTATTGCGATGAAAATTCTTCCTCTAATTTTTATAAATCATTTCAAACGGTCGCTCTGAAAGATATATAGTAGGTAGGAGTATTAACTAGTGGCAATATAGGCACGAATATAGCGTTAGTGTGCTGAATTAGTGCTGTAGAAATAGATGTACCACCAATGTTAATTTCCACAACCATACAGCTCGCACAAGAACTAGAAGTCGGTGCAATTTACGGAAATATTTTTAGAGTGTAGGATGCTGGTTACTTAGCGAATATTTGTCCATGAACAGTTGCAACATCTGGCAATTCGTAAATATGTTCGTGTACTTATTTTGTTAATTTTAGATAATATAAACTAGTAATTTACTAGAATTCTTTAAACTTTAAGAGTTATTATAGCGAGGTGTGTAAAGATGATCATCATGATGGTCTCTATATGCTAGCGAAATTGTTATGCTTCCCATATTATTGGTTGTAGATGCAGGAACGTTTGCGTTTATTTATATGGACTTGGAAATGTATTGCAAATGTAAAGAGGCGTTACTTCTAATGACCAATTTCGTTTTGATCAGCTTTTGTTTTTGGTTTTTTAGGAATATTATTATTGGTCTTCAGAAGGACAAAAAAGAATGTTGAGGAGTCGGCCAACTGAAATTGAAAAGTTGATCAAATGATTTTTTTTTGTTCTCCTGTCCAGCCCTGATTTATATAAGTGATAGCTATGATATAATTTATCGATATTAAAATCGGACAGTATAAGATTTAATGAGGGACTGTGAAGAAATAACTTAGATCCAGGAACTGATGATGACCCGAAGAAGGACGATCCTATGCCACCGCTAAGGATCCATCGCTGCATCTGGAGTGTAATGGTCTACCAACACTTCGAGCCACCTCGGAAGTCCAGGGACCAGTGTTCGAGCAGAGAGCTAGAGTGATTAACGGACACCGAATGAGGATCATCGTCATCCGTAGGCGGTATTTCATACGAGGTTCTATATGGCCGTATATCTAATTAAAGGTCAATCGAAAGTTTATTGTTTATATTTTTATTTTATTAAAATCAACACCCTTTCCTTCCTCTCACTATGGTAGGTAAACTATTATTGTTAATCTAATCTTCAACAAATCGTGTCATCTCTTAATTATTATATTAGTAAAAATGTTATTTTTGAATGTGACTTGGATTGTAAACACATGCCAGTTCATTCATATGAAAATTTGGTAAAGAGAACACACTAATTTGTTCTTTTTGATATTCATTAAAATGTTCTAACAGATTCACCTCATTCTAGTTTTTGTCGTTTGGTAATTTTAAGAAGTGTTATAAATTATGTCATTATTTTTGCATGTTAGTAGTATATCAGTATATTTTGTCTAATTGACGATCTCTATGTCTAGTTTTCATGGGGTAGTGTTACCTACACTTGAATGAGGAATTGATTTTCTTGCTACTAAAAGGTTCCGAAGCTAGCCGTAGCAAAAATATATAGTAAAATTAAATTGGTGATGTTTGGGAAGTGAAAGTTAAAATTCTGTCTTCTCCATTATGGAAAAAGTTTCGCCAAATACTTGGGGCCACGAGATGGATATACCCAAATAAATAACTTATTCTTGTCTAGGTCAGTTTGTATGGTCATATACATATTAGTCCATCGGAATTACAAAACCTTAGGTTTGAGTACAGAAAGTCATAGAGGAAACATGTTGTTAATGCCCAGAGAAAATAGGACTCCGTATAATTTAAGGAACACTCCTGACATAGATTATCGCTAACAAGAATACAAGGTAACGCTCACAATGGATACCAACACGGAGTTGACGAAGAATAGTACTAATGATGCCGTAAATGAAGTTGACAACACTAACGTAGTTAACTCACCGAACCGTCAAAAAGACAGGAGACTTTCTCATTGAATCAAAACTCTGTGGAACAGCATACAATGTTGCATCAGTTCGCCGCCATAATGTCACGGTAATTGAGTACATTTAATGAGAAACAGGAAACCAAATCGGAACAGCAATTGCGTGGAATGGAGGAGCGTACAGTGCGTGGACCAAAGGAACAATTTGAGCGTACAGTGACCTAATTCGGGAGTCAGATAAACGTGATGCAGGAATACGTCAGTCTACAATACAGTCAGTTAAGCCAAACTTCTACCGGAGAAGTACATCAGGTTAGATCTGAAGTGGAAACAGAAAGATGTAATTTAGTGAGTACTTCATCCGAGTTGAGGGGAAATATGAAAAAAAAATTATGAGCGTTTAGCTCATTTAGATCAAAGTCCTGAAATAAACAGTACAAGTAATGAGCGATTAGATGAACAACTAACGCAAGTAGTAGACAAAGTGATTCGAGAGGAGCGAGAAAGAAATACATCAAAGGTAAATCAGGTGGAAGGGCGAGTCAGAGTAATTGAGGATCAGATGAATAATATAGTGAACTCTTTAGCGAAAGTTAATTTCGATCGCCGCGTGCAAGACGAGGTAACAAACCCAGGAATTACTAGCATCCGGTTAGAAAACACACCTCGTGGTATATACCACCTTACTCCTTCTAGTAGCAGCACTGCTATGTTACCATTAGTAAACTCGCTCTTTAAGCATCCGAGTAAAATCTGGGCAGAACAACTACCGACTTTTGATGGTAAAACCAGAGAAAATCCCTTTAATTTCGCAACCAAGTTTTAGGAGTATGGCAACCTATTTTGTCTACCTTAAAAGGATAATTTGCGCTACCTCAACTTGTGTTTAAAGGATGCTGCGTATTATTGGTGGGAGATTAATCGTACCAACACCCAGACTTATAACAATTTTAGGTAAGTTCCTAGTTAATTTTTGGAATAAAAAGGTCCAGGGCAATCTTCGAGTTTAACTCCATGCCGAAAGATTCTTTCCTGGTAGGGGAAAATCGCAGGGGAAGCACATATCTGATCTATACGAAGAATCGTGTCATCTTGAACCACCACTTTCAGACGAGGAGCTTATCGCCATGATCCTCCAGCAACTTCCATACAGGCACCAGTAACTCTGGGCAGGCAGATATGATCTAAACTTAGCCATGTTCAGGTAAGATATATTGGCTTTTGAAGCAATCGAACGATTACAAAGACAGATAGGTAGTACAAATAATGATTGCGCCAACAATCAGGGGCGTGTTTCGCTTTCCGATCAAGGTAGAAGTAACAGGGAATACAGAGGATCACCTGGATATGATAGGAACCCTAGAGTCCAGACGTACAGAACAGCACCATATGGTAACAGAAATGTACGAGGAGAAAATTTTCCGCGCTTTTATCGAGGAAATGGGAATTTCACAAGAGGTTCGAATCGGAATCGTGGTAGATTCAGGAATCAACGAAGAACACGGTTTTCGGATGAGGAAGACCACGGGGAAAGAAACTCGCCAGATTGTCCTAGCGAACCGATTCGCCAAAATCACGGAGAAACGGACGGGAAAGAATCAACACACAACAACTAAATAATGATTCCCAAGGTGAAATAACCTCAGAACAGCAATTGCAAAGAAGACGGGATATAAACCAGTAGACACGAAATTGGGAACTGGAAACAAATACGCTGCCTCGTAGGTCACAACATATAGACCAGGGAGAAAGTATTCAGTACCAAGAACGAAGTTATTTTGGGAATCAAGCACCTCTTGACCGGAAGGTGCCAATGTTCACTCCATCGTCCCCGTCTCAACAGAATACGAATGGGAAAGCGAATAGTTCCAGAGATTTCCTAAACCATTTGAAAAACTACTGAAGGTCAGGGAGGAAGAATACCGATCGCTGGCCTGTAAGTCTAGTTTAACTTCGGAGGGGTCCACTTCTTAACCAAGTGAACATGCATGAATTAGAAATAATAACTAAACCGGATCACTTAAAGGAGTAATCATTCAGACTGTCACCTTAGAACAAACAGATCCCGAATTTTTGTTAATTGAACCTTTGGGATAACCTTTTCAACCACAGGAAACTTTGTGTCCAGAATTGTTTCTAAGAATTTATAACATAAGTGTACCATGCTTACTCGATAGTGGCGCAGATAAAAGTTGCGTATCTGAAAAATTTTATTACATTATATTGGCTACAGGTATTAAAGTTCCATGTATACCCGAACCTAGACTACGTATTATTTGTGCTTCTTTAAAATCAAGTCCGGTTATAAATAAACAGATTTTGTTAGTAATTGAAGTCCTGGGTAGACACCAAAAACGATAGACGCTTTAGTAATAAAAGGTCTGACCAAACAAGTAATTTAAGGTACCGATTTTTTAACGAAATACAATATCCTGTTAGACTTCGCTGGTTGGATGGTGAGTAGGCCTTACTACCGAAAGTAGCAGTAGTTCTACGACCTCTCCTGTAGGATGGAGATTTTCAGATATTAAAGTAAGCTTGTTGAGAACAGGTTATGTTACTCCTAATCTACAGTTGTGTACTATGGAGAGTGTAATAGCAACGTCGGAGAATATTAACCAATCGGTGGTCTGTATAGAAGGTTTAAATTCTTACCAGAAGGCGAAACTACAACGACTTTTGTTCTTTCACTGAAATGATTTCTCAGAGAAACCTGTAAGGAATAATATATTTCAGTCCCGCATAGAGATCATTAACAGAGAACCATTTCACTGTCTTTCATATTCAGTATCTGCAAAGTACATGCAAGAGGCAGAAGCCAATCTAAAAAATATGTTGGAAGGCAGATCATCCGCCATTTTCCAGCCCATATTTAAATCAAATGGTGTGGGTCAGAAAGAAAGATGTTTAGATCAGGTTGTGTCTAGATGCTAGACATTTAAATGCTATAACAGTGAAATCGAGAGAAAGCCCTCGTCCCACCGACGAACTGTTACGACTCTACGAAGGTGTGAGGTACTTAACCACCATGGATTTAATCCATGAATATTGGCAAATTCCTTTGGAGGAAAATTCCTTGCAGTACACCGGATTCCTGTTCAGAAAACAATAATACGTTTTCCAGGTATTGCCTTTTGGCCTTTGTAACGCCGTAGCACAATTCACATACTGCATAAATCTAACGTTAGGAGAAGAATGCGCAGAATTTGCCAGGGCTTATGTAGACGATATATTGATATTGTCCTCTACTTTCGAAGAACATCTAACACATATCGACTCTGTATTATGCAGTTTGTCTAAGTCTAGTATGACGGTAAAGTTGCGAAAGTCACTATTTTGTAGAGAATAAGTGCCATTTTTGGGACACGTATTAACTCCCAAGGGGAATAAAATCGCAGCAAATAAGCTACTAGAAATTAGCCAGTTTCCAGTTCCGAAAAATGTCAAACAATTTAGAGCCTTTCTAGGCGTAGTTGGATTTTATAGGAATTATTCCAACAAAGTGGCAGTTACAGCTTTGCCACTGTTTGAACTGTTAAGAAAAGACACGAAATGGGATTGTACATCCGAGAGGCAAGAAACTTTCAACGGTGTAAAGCAATCATTCCTAAAGGAACAAGTGATACACCATCCCAGACAAGGTGTAGAATATTACTTATACACCGTTGCGTCCACCTAGGTATGCTTTAGGTACGCGTATAGCAAAGCTGGATGAAAATAGCGTAGAGAAAATGGTGGCCATGGCCAGTAGGACGTTAAACAAGGCTGAGAAAAACTACACTGTGAGAGAAAAGGAAATTTTAGGTACAGTGTGTAGTTTACAGAAGTATCGGGACCTTATATTAGGAGAACATATACTCTCGCATACCTATCATCAGCCACTTCTGAATCTAAAAACTGGACGAGTTTTTAGCAGCAGACTGACACATTGGAAATTACTCGTATAGGAATACCACGTAAAGGATACTCACGATATCGTAGCAGATGTCTTGAGTCGAGTTTCGGATGGAGATGTCAACCGAAGTGATTGTAAAACCAATGAATATCTGTTGACCCCTGTTCGTAAGTCGCCAACCACCCTAGTGCCCTGGCATGATAATTTGAAACAGCTGAAGAAGGAACAGGACAGTGACAATTTTTGTAAAGCAGTTAAATCTAAGCTAGCACAGTTGCCGCCCGAACACTGATTACAGATCATGTACTGCTTATCAGAGACAGGAATATTGTTTCACTGCAAACAAAAAATAAAATATTTTGAAACCGAATGGAAACCAGTAATTCCTACTGGATTACAACTAAAGCTGGTTTTGGACACACATAAGATGTTACGCCGCATATGTATACGTAAGACCTATGAAGCAGTTCGCTGGCAATTTCATTTCTGAGACATGCAACAACTGACTACAACAACTATGCGCACTTGTGACCTCTGTCAACGTTGAAAACCAGCCACTGGAAATTTAATAGGGGAAATACAGATATAAAACCTATTTTACCTGAGGAACCACTTGACATATTATCAGTCGACCTATTTGGTCCACTTCCGCCGTCTAAGGCCGGAGTAGCATATATTTTTGTTATTATGGATATATTTTCAAAATTTACTATACTTTATGTCATTGTGCAAGCAAATGCACGTACTGTTCTGGCTAAATTAAAACTGTTTGTTGAAGAACTAGGGCAGCCGAAGTGCGTACTCTCTGACAAAGGAATCCAATCTACTGGGAAAATTTCGCAAGAAGGCACACGAAAACTTAACATACTTCCTACTAAGGCATCAGTGAGACATCCACAAAGCAATCCGGTAGAAATACGAATGAAAACACTTGGTAATATGCTAAGTAAGGGTCATGTGTCATAATGCTCATCAAAACTGGAGAGATAAATTACCCCTAATTGAGTTTATCATGAATAACACCGTGCATGAAACAACCCTAACGCCTCTGGAAATGATGACCGGTCAGCGATCCCATATATTTGTTCCAAAAAAAAATTACCTGCACCACCTAAACTGAGAGAAGATCCATTGAAGACCCCGGAACATTGTAAGAAAAAATTAGCAGATTTTGCACGAAAGAAGCTAATTTTTGCTGAAGAACATCGCCATAAATATGCTAAGAAATCTAGATAGACCAGTCCAGACATTGGAAAACTAATATTACTAAGAGCACATTCCGTACGCAGATCTTGGGATTTTTTTAACGAAGAAACTTATGCCATTGATTGAAGGTCCATTTCGGATAGTAAGAGTTGTAAATACCAATTGTTACGAACTAGCTTCGTTGGACAAGGGTGAAACAGTGGGAAAACACTCTGAAAGAATACCGGCCACCTCCCACAGCTGTTTAATGTGGTGAAGATATAGACTCGCCAATGCTATTAATGCTGTTTGAAAATTAATTTACTATCTTATACTTGATTTAAAAAGAAGGGATGTTTACGTCACTGTTATAATTATTGGTATATTATAAAATGGGTGAAATGTTATGATTATTTGAGGAAATATTTCATGGACGTAGCCGATAGCCGCCATGTTAAGATGATGATTATATGTATTGTGTATTTTATTTTTATTTTGCCCCTCTTTCAAAAATATGACCGATGTTTGTTGCTGTAATCGTAGAGCGTATATTTAAACTAATTATATGTAAGGTTCCGGCGAAATTCAGCTATGACGTGGGTATAACTCACATTATGTTGTTGCAGCAAATGAGGTATAAGCCAAAATATAGAGCAGCAAAATTTGAACCCTACTAGAATGCCCAACTTGAAAATAATTTCAGTATGATTAATATCGTAAGCAACTGGGATGCCCAACCTACTCAATGGAGGAAGAAGAAAATAAATATCAAGAAGTAAATGGAAATAATTGCCAAAATCATATTCATAATTTTAAAAATAGTACTAATTGTGTTCTAGATTAATAATTCTGTGGCTAGGGTCTTCTTGAAGTATCTTAGTTAGACATGGTTGAATAGATTTCTTTCTTCATGTGAAATCAAATTTAAAAAAAATGATATAGATGTCTCAATATTGCGTAGTTGCTTATCAAATTTTAAAATATTAATTTATGGTTCTGGTGTCTTGTTTGAAATACTTGTATTAACCAAGATTGGTGTTTCATGAACTTGTTAAAATTACATCAATATAATCAAGCTATAAATAAAAGGAACGACACTACTTTCTATTTGTTTCGGGAAGTAAATACGGCCATAATTTACCTTTCAGATAGGATTAAAACTAAATAGCGGGAGGAGAGATGATAGTGAAGTGGTTAACTACCCGAACTAAACTGAGAATAGTGGTAGTGTTGTGGACATGACTGTCCCTTTATACAAATTTTTTTCTTCCTCTTGCAGACAAAAGATTAACGAATATTAATGATGTGTCTCCTAAACCCAGTGTAACGGGAAATGATAAGACAAATCCACTTATTCATAATATAATGTATAGGATGCTACAGTGAAAGTATGCAGCTCCGAGGGGGAGTTCTGTTTTACGAAGAAAGCTAGGGAGTAGCGAAGTCTACTCAGAGGTCAGCGGCGCCACTACATATGCAGTCCACCGTCCAGTCCGACGGTTAACCAGAGTGTGGAGTGTCCAGCAGCAAGACTGTCACCAGCATCCTCCCTCATCAGTACAAGAGGAAATTATTATTTTTTTTGTGTTTTCTTTTAAAATTTCTTAACGACTTTAAATACAAATTAACTTATTTTTCGTTTATTAAAAGAGTGACTATAGTAAAAAGGAATAGTTCAAGAGAACTTGTTGCACTTCTATCTTGAGACAGTGTTATAGAGACCTATAATGAATGTGTACATTATTTTTTGAAAACCAAAGGAATGTTTATAATCTGTCGTTATATGTATTTTTGAGTGTTTAATGTTCATTTAATTCTCAGTGTTAGATCTTAGACCAATTTTACAGTGGTTAAAGACGGATTCCACGCTCGCATTTCATTTAAACGGTCGTGAAATCTAGCGGCGCTACATGTATCATCTTGTAATTTGTAAATATTTTTGTGTACTTTGTGTACTTGTTTTGTTAATTTTAGATAGGAAAAGTTTATTAGAATTCTTTATGCTTTCAAAGTGATTATAGCGAAGCGTGTAAAGATGATAATGATGACGGTCTCTATATGCTAGCGAAATTGTTATGCGAACGAACTTAGAAATGTATTGCAAGTGTAAAGAGACGACACTTCTAATGACAAATTAAGTTTTGATCAGCTTTTGTTTTTGTTTTGTAGGAATATTATTATTGGTCTTCAGAAGGACAAAAAAGAATGTTGAGGAGTCGGCCAACTCATATTGAAAAGTTGATCAAACTAATTTTTTTTGTCCTCCTGTCCAACCCTGATTTATAGAAGTGGTGGTAATGATATCATATGTCGATATTAAGATTGGACAGAGTAATATTTAATGAGGGACCGTGAGGAAATGACTTCAATCCAGGAACTGATGATGACCCGAGGAAGGACGATCTTATGCCACTGCTAGGGATACATCGCTGCATCTGGAGTGTAATGGTCTACCAACACTTCGAGCCACTTCGGAGGTCCAGCGACCAGTGTTCGAGCAGAGAGCTAGAGTGATCAACGGACACCGAATGATCATCGTCATCCCTAGGCGGTATTCCATACGAGGCTCTATATGGCCGTATATCTAATTGATGATCAATCGAAAGTAAATTTGATAATTTTCTGAAAATTAACACTTTTTCTTTCCTCTCACTATGGTAGGTAAATTATTATTTTTAATATAATCTTCTACAAGTAGCGTCGTCTCTTAATTGTTATTTTAGTAAAAATTTACGTTAATTCCTTGTGCAGACGAAACTGATGAAAGAAACAACAAGAATAAGTCTTATAGGCAACAACAAACAACTGATCTAACTGGCACTCCATATAAGAATTCCTATAAATCGTCAGAAAAAAACTACGCACTTCAGTGAATATCTAACGCAACCCTGTTTCTATTAACTTAGAATTCAACGCGTAGCCATGTATCATTTGTATAAAAATAGGAAACTAGGCAATATTTAAAGACTAAGTTGCAGGATCTAGGTGCAGTAAATCTCTACACAGATTCGTCGAGAGCAAAAGGTATTTTAAGTTATTTTAAGGTAACAATTATTTAATACTTCTATCCAGAACAACTAAATAGCAGATTCCATGTGCCTTTCAGTTTAATGGATTCTGCGTTACTGTGAAGGACAAAACCAGTTTAATTTGTATTTTATCATGAATAGTTAGGCCTATACCAATATTGTATGCCATTATGTCTCTATATTTTGCGAAAAAATACTGACTTGATTAATATTTTATTGAATTTAAAATACTTTAGCGTACCAAATAAATTACTTTTTTATCGTGGATGCAATTTAGTTGTTCAATGTGGATATTGTTTCCCATAAAATGCACAATTTTCAAGTGTCTAGAAAGTGATTAAATTCTTTCATTCTTTTTACTGATAAAGCATTTGTTCATAGTACCAAATGTAATAAGGGTTGAGAAAATATAAAAAAATATCAATATGAAACGAAAATAAAAAACAACCTGAAATAAATGGTAACTTAGATGTAATAATTGCAATGTAAACAAAGAAATTAAAAAGTAAACTATATTGTGTTGTGCTTTCGCGAAATTAGATTTTGTCAAAACTAAGCAAGTTTGTGTGTGTACGTATATATATATATATATATATATATATATATATATATATATATATATATATATATATACACACACACACACACACCTATGCAGTGCAGATTTAGAGGAGGGCTCTGCAATCTTTTGACCTCCCAGCGTTGAAGCAAACATTTGTTCGGATATATCTCAATTTACTTCCAGCAATGTTCGTTGATTCACTTTCGCCACGCTCGTCCCTTCAAGTTCCAGTAAATGTTGTCACATTTAAATTAATATGTTTCTGCCTATTAACAGAGGTTACCCACTGCGATCCGTGCACGATCCTGGGCCACTAAGCCTTTTAATTTTATAAATTAAAATTATTTCCACTCTACGGAAAATTTTGTGTGCGCTTGACGCTCATCCCACCAGTGTGAATCGCTGCCTGTAATTCACATGTGAACGATAGAGACAAAGTTGTATTCGATTTATCAGTTTGACTTATTGAATCATAGCATTTAATTCATAACCTACGGAATTTCGGTGACTTACATATGTTTCGTACGTAAACCTAGACACGACGATGGATCTCAGGAGTCCAGCATGAATCCAAGATTCAAGGTAGATTAGAAGCCTCCAGCCTAAGCCATGGTTACACGGACGAATTACAGGCGTACAGCCTGAACCTAACATTCGTGGATGTAACATAGAGTTTCTACCCATGCCTTCAATTTCAGGACGAATCACAAGGGTCCATGAAAAATCTATGTTTCACACAGGAATCACAGGAACCTGCTCTAAACCTAGAATTCATAGACAAATCACATATGGATCTTGGGTGATGCTCCCTGTGTCAAGCGTCCACGCACGAACATTTAAGAGCAACGTAAAAGTAACCAGGTTATAGACGCTCGTCTTAATTTTTCCGCATGTAATGGACACATGTGGATTGTCAGTTCGATCGCTCAGGTCGCCAGCGTCTCCCCATAATCACTTTACATCGTCCTTTTTTTCTTTTAGTGCGTTAGCTGACCCAGCTGAGGCAGCAGAGTACCTCCAGCACGAGCTTAGGACAGCTAAACATTCGCATTCACCTAGAAAGGAAAGATGATGGCCTTACTGACTAGTTAGCTTACAAGGCAGTCGTGCGCTCGTGTCTTGACATTCTGAATTATTAAGAAGAAAATATTCTATTACATGGTGTCTGTTAATGAATCGAATTCACAAACATATTATCCGCTATCAACAAAGTGAAATAATGTTCCGAAAAGCTACTCCACGACCATTTCCTCAGTGATAGACTATGTGGTTATTTTCCCAAAAAGAAACTATGTCATGTTCCCTGTAATTTACTTAAGCTATAGTACGTATTATTTAAATATCAGTATAACAAGTTATGCTAGTTTTGCAAAGTTGTAAATTCAGAATACACGAATGCAACAATTTTGTATTTTCTCGATCTCTATTCTTGTTCTCTTCGTAAATACGTTATTTCACATAGAGTAAATTTCCTGATACTCTCACATTGCTACAATTATTTCCTGAGCTAATTAAGTTACTAATGGAATAAGCTTTCTACGATAGCAAACAGACTTTTTTTTTTTTAGAGACGTCCCCTAATCAAATTTGCTGATTTGTCGTCGTTTAAAAAAGTGCAAGCAAAATATTATACGTATTACTGCGTTTTACGTCACCTAATATACAACACGTTTTTCTTCGCCCTGAGTGGTCTACATTCTAATTAATAACTACTTTCGCCTTACACTACTCGTCCTAAAAAAAATCATGAGTTAAACAGTTTGCGATAAAGGGCTGTCAGTTCAAAGGTGCCAACGTATTACAGTCATTTAACAAAATTATTTCGTCTCTAATAATTTCCACTTTTTAATAAAGGTCTTGCTTTTAAAAAATATGCATTTCATAAGCTAGTATTAAATCAAATGCAGACTTTGTACATATTTAATCATCAAGTACTGAATGTGAGTTTACGTTATAATTTCAGATTTTTAACATTTTTTTAAACAGAAATACTCTATTTTATTCGATTGTATGAAGTAACGCAGGCCTCTGAGCGTCTTATTTGGTTGAACGTGTAGACTTACTTAAGATCGCTAATTTAGAGAGTAAATGTGAAATTTGCAAGTGTTTCAGCACGGCTTGTTTTTTGATAAGCATTCCGCTACTTTATAATTTCTTATAAAAATTATTTCATACAGTTCTAGGTTAAATCCATGAACAAACGAAATTCGTTCACTGGTATAAAAACACCAGACAGCAAACAGTAAATAATAATAATAATAATAATTTTTTGTTGTTGGCCGCAACGGTGATTATTACACTGTCTTCAAAAATTGTAATATTTTCGCCAATACATAAAAATTTTAACAAAAATATCATGACAAATATATTTTATGTAACGTGCCGCTTGTAAAAAACAATAAAAATAAGATCCATATAAAATTTCGATTGGTGTTAAGGAACAATCTAAAATTTTACAAAGACTTGATTTTTTTTTTCATTTTGAACTGGTTCAATCATATATATATATATATATATATATATATATATATATATATATATATATATATATATGATTGAACCAGTTCAAAATGAAAAAAAAAAATCAAGTCTTTGTAAAATTTTAGATTGTTCCTTAACACCAATCGAAATTTTATATGGATCTTATTTTTATTGTTTTTTACAAGCGGCACGTTACATAAAATATATTTGTCATGATATATATATATATATATATATATATATATATATATATATATATATATATATACAATAAACGCCAGAATTTCCAGAAAATACTTGTATTTCAAAACGTTTTAGTTCATATTCTCTTCCACATTTGAAAGGTTTTAACTGATAAGGGTGTCAGGTATTTGCCCGCGAATTACAGAAGCCCAGAATCGGAGTAACAAAACTCTGACTGGCTCAACGAAATGCCAAAATGTCTTCTCACAAAGACACATGGCCAATATCCAAAGAAAACTGCATGTGGGCGCGTAGGATACTGAAGTTCAATCTTTATAATTTTCGCGTAAATAAATGTGTCCCTTTTTATAATAACTTAACAAATTATATAACAGTTTTTTTTTATCTTTTCCGTGTGTGCCCGTAAGACGAGGAAACCTAAATTAATAAATTATTAATGATATTGTCATAGCAGTTGGCAACAAACATAATTCAAAACATCAACCAATTAAAATAAATAAGTGACACAAAACATAAACAGCGTAAAATAAAATAGGACGCTGAATACAAGCCACAAAAACGGAAAAAAATTACTTATTGAGTCAGATACACAGAGCTGTCTTACATGTCCATGAAAGGAAATAATACAAGACTTTCTTGGCTCAACATTAAAACAAGTCACCAGAGGGAAAATATTAATAAAGAAAAGAAAATACTTACAAATTTTAGTCGTTCATTACGACTTTTTACATCGGCTCAATTTATTGTTACCAAGTGAAATTTCAACATAACTGAAAGACTTATCAAATAATAGTTCTCGAGGTTATGTAAGTTCAATTAACAAATAATTTATTGGTTGATTAAATGTTGTGGTCAATAATACCAAGTAAGAGAACATTAAAACGTTTATTATGAGCACACATATACAGAATACAGTTCTTGGAAACTCTCGAATCGAAACCAGCAATAAGATAATTAGACTTCTCACAAATCTGTAATATGTTTAATTCAAATCCAAGAATAATAAAATATTAAATGAAATCTACTACTTTGGCATAGCAGCACATAGCGTTACATCTATAGTTCAGAGACACGCAGGCGTTACCTGTCCATGCTTCAATATATTTGTATTGTTTTGGAATGATTGTTTCAATTCTTTCTTGATTTTTTGTAATGGTGTGCGTCCTTCACCTTGCCTTCCTTTAGCTCTGCTACGCCCTAAAAGGACGTAACAGAAAACTGCGCCACTGTTCTCAAGGTAGAGTTGAACGCATTCCGTTGCCCTTTGTTCCTTTTGTTTGTTATTGAGCGGAAATTAACTGTTGATTTGAAAATTTTTAAAGGTACCGCCTGGTTTCAACAACTGTCCAAAGAGACTCTAACGCAGCTGCTCCAACAACTTCATATTCCAGACTTGCCGCAGGAAGCGACATTGGACGAGTTGAGGACTTTAGCTCGTGGTTTGGCACGGGATCCTACTTGTGGTGAGAATGTAGTTAGTAGTGAGTCATCTGCATTTTCTTCCAGCGTTGGTATAAATTCTTTGGCAGCCAGTCAACATGTACGAAAATTTTTGGGTATTATTCCTACTCTTAGTTGTTGTACTGCGGTCGAAGTGGTAAAGTTTCTACAACAAGTTACTTTAGTAGTAAAATCGCAGGCCTTTTCTTTGCAAGATATTTCGGGCCTTTTAGTGGTTCACGTTCCTAGTGAGCTACAGCCTATTATCTTTAGAGCTAGAGAATTGGGCTCACCTTGGGGCATTGTAATTAAAGAAGTATTTAAATTTTTTGATAGAGAGCATATTAATGGCCATATACGACGCTTGTTTCACCAACAAAATCAACAGCCAGGAGATACTTTGTTGACATATTTAGTCAAAATAAAATACCTGGTAGAAATATTAGGTTTGCCATATAGGGAATCTGACGTTGTAAAGATCATTACAGATCATGTGCTGCAGCAGTATCTGCCTTATGTATTATAAGCTGATAGTCCTAAAACCATGAGCTCGCTGAGACAGTTGTTTCACCGTGTAGACATGTGCATGCAGGTGAAATATTGTGAAGAAGGTGCGGTTAGTAGTGCTCATGTTCAGGATAAAAGTTTCCCCAAGGCCACAAAAAATATTGTTTGTTTTAAATGTGGTAAACCTAATCACAAAGCGTACCAATGCAAAGTGTGTATGGTCCCGGTAGATAATTCTCAGACTAAATCCGTGGAAAAGAGAAGATCTCTTGTGACGTGTTTTGGCTGCGGTAAGCCCGGCCATTTAAAATCCCAATACCCTAATCAAGATCAACCTAATATTTCGCATGTCCGAACTGTGAGTGGTAACAAAGTGACTAGGGTAGGGGATAATTCCCATGCGAATACGAGCACCAAAGGAAGGAACTGCCCTAAGCAAAAGAAGAAAATTAAGAAAATTCAAAACCAAGGAAAGATTAACTTACCATTTGTCCTAGTGAAGATAACTTCAGTTGAAGAACCCGCCCTGATTGATAGTTGTTGTTCAGGGTCCTTGATCAATCAGGCTTTTTGTAATAAGTTGTTTAGGGAACACTCAATAGGCATTATTACTGTTGAACGCAGTGAGAAAACTGTTTTTAGTCTAGAAAATGGAGTATTGATGCAATCATGTGCTCGTTCGTCAATAAGTATTCACATTGGTCATTTATCCTGGAAGAGGGGATTTTTCATTTTGCCACACTTAAGCCACAATATAAATTTGGGCGTAGATTTCCTCCACAGCACTCGTGCCTATTAAAATTTGCATGAAGGCATACTGAGTTTACCTTTTTTTAAAGAAAGGGTAAAGTTGATGGGGCAGGAGGAATGTAAGTATGTAAATGCCATTGATAATGATTTTGCGCAAGAAATGCGAGAGAAGTTCCCATCTGTAATAACAGACAAACTGGGAGTATGTAATCAATATGTGCATGATTTGGTACTGACCAACAACATCCCATTTAGGTGCCATTCCTATAGTGTATGTCCAGCTAAGAGATAAGCTTTTAATAAAATGCTGGACCACTTTCTTGATGAGGATGTTACTATGCGCTCTACTAGTAGTTATGCAAGCACGGCATTTTTAGTAAACAAAAAAGAGCCTGGTGAATTTCATGACTACCGACATATCCATAAAAAAATTGAACTAGAGCCTTACCCTGTAACTAAAGTAGACCATGTTTTTCAGTTATTAGGGAAGGCTAGGTATTTTACCGTGTTAGATCTGAATCAAGCATTCACCCAATTTTGTTGCACCAAGATGCACGAAAATTTCTTGCATTTGTTACTCCTTGGGGAGTTTTTTAATGGAGCAGAGTCCCTTTTGGTGTTTCGTTTGGGGCCCAGGCACTTTCTCATGCCTTAGAGACTATCTTGTTGCCATATAAAGCTGAATAAGTTTTCAACTATCTTAATGATATTGTCATCTACAGTGCGACTAAGGAGTTGCACCGCGAACATGTCACGTTTGTCCTGCAGAAGCTTTTGGAAGTGGGACTGACCGTGAATCCAGAGAAAATTAGCTGGTGTAGCCGGTATGTGAGACTGATGGGATTTATTCTGAGTAAAGTGCAATTGCTGTTAGACTCTGATCGTATTAGCTGTGTGCTTTCCTTTTCTCGTCCAAAGAACTTATGTGGTGTAAGGCGTTTTTGAGCATGATAGGCTACTATTACAGATTTATTCCATCTCTTGCCGAATCCGCCGAATCCCTTAATTTTTTAAAACATAAGGGCCAGGAGTTTTTTTGGGAGACGAACAAGAGGCGACTTTGGTGATAATAAAAACTTGTTTCACCTCTCCATCAGTGTTAAGATTGACTGATTTTGACTGTAAGTTTGTACTGTATGTAGATGCAAGCTCCCTGGCGTCACAAGAATATGAGGATGGTGTTTTTCCTATTGCTTATGCTAGTCGGCTATTGACATCCCACGAAAGAAAGTACTCTGTCTATGAAAAAGAAGCTCTTGCTTGTGTATTCGGGGGTGAGAAATTTTCCGATTATCTGGAGTGTACTCTTTTTCAGCTGTGTACAGACAACCAAGCCTTAATGGGGCTTTGGAATTCCAAGTAACCTTTCGGTAAATTAGGCCGTTGGATCGAACGCCTCAGTAATTCTTCATTGGATATAGTTCATGTAAAGGGAAAAGACAATTGTGTAGCGGACAGTTTGTCTAGGATGTTTGACCCTAACGAGTTTGTGTGTGGTGGAGAAATTCAGGAGTAGGTAAATGTTCTGAAGCAAGTTCCGGCGGCTTATTTGAACATTAAAGTTTGGTAGCAAAAGGATGTTGATTGTGAGGAGTTGTGGCATAAAATCCAGATATGTGAACTCACTGGTTTTATTGTAAAGAAGGAGATTATTGGCAAAACTTCACATAAGGGTGTTTTTAACCAAAGCAGTGAGGCAAATGGAGTTTGATTATTTCCATAACTCTTATTTGGGCGCTCATCAGGGGCAAGAACGCACTTTGCAGCGAATTGAATAACAATATTATTGTCCAGACATGCAGTCTGAAATTAATGATTGGGTGAAACAGTGTGCTTTGTGGCAGCAGGTAAAGGCCCCTATTAGTAGAGCCCAAGGACAGTTCAATAGTTCACCACCTAGTTTGGATGTGAAAGAGTTTATATGGGTGTGTTTGGCCCTCTCCCTAGATATAAAAAGGGTTTTAATTATTTCTTGGTTCTGGTTTATGGATTTTCAAACTTTGTTTTGTTATTCCCCATGAGAGACCAGAAGGCCACTACTGTTTGTAAGATCTTGCAGGGACAAGTGTTTTGTTATTTTGGTTCACCCACCCAAGTTGTTACTGATAATGTAAGAAACTTTACTTCCACCGAGTTATCAAATCTAGCTTTTTCTTGGGGAGTTTTTTTTAGTCTACACAACTTCTTATCATCCTCAAAATAATATGGCAGAGCGGTATAAGAGTACCATTAAGGCTGCGCATGTTGCCTTTCATCATGATGTTCACACAGATTGGGATAACAATATCCATGTCATAATGTTGGCCTTGAATTATTGTGTAAATCCTGGTACAGGTTTAACGCCGCAAGAAGTGTTCCTTGGTCGGAGATTATTGCATCCTCTTCCTAATGCCTGGAGCTTACATTTTGATGTAGATGTAGGAGCGAAATGAATTCTGGGAGGATGCTACCAAGCATCTCAAGGAATACTATCGCCATATTAGCAAACTCAAGCAATTTTGTGTGGGTACTCCTGTCCTGCCAACGACTGTCCTGTCTGAACTATTTATGTTTCGTTCCGCCAGCTGGTGAAGTGTGTGATGCCTACGATTTTCTGGAGTACAATTAAATGCTGCTATTATGGGGTTGGTGTGTTAACAGAACTACATGACGTTAATGAACTTGGTTAGTAAGTCTGCTTGGTTATTTGCCACGTCTGTATTTGGTAGCCCAGATTAATAAACTGTAATTTTATTTGAAGAGGAGTTACTATTTGAAGATGCAAGGTTTTTGCTGCAGAAAAAGGTACCTTGTTTTTCTTCGCCCCCCCCCCCTTTTTTTCCCCTACCCCACCTTAGGGGTGGCGCACGTCTGAACGCTTCCAAGCGCTGAGCTATACTGAAGAGAGGAGCGCGGCGCTCCTGGCGCGGCCGAGCGCAGTCTGGTGGCTACTACTGGTAACGAGTTCAGCCTAGCACACTCTGGCACCTTTCATGCACCTCTCCGCTATTCCCGCCGCCTCCTTAACCTTCCCAAGCCGCGTTTTCGCGTATAAATGTTCGTCTCCAGCCCGAGCTAGTGTGCAGTTTCCTCATCGAGTTGCACGGGCTGGCCGACGATAGATCATGTCTACACCACTTCGTACTTCGGGACTTCAGCATGCTAGACGGGTTTTCGCGTAATATGAGTACTACTTGAGTTAAGTACTGCAATGAACTTAGTTGTTAGTTGTTACTATTCTGGGGGTAGAGTTTCACTTTTAGTAGTGTTTTTTTAATATATTTTCGTGTATATGGATTTTTTTAGGGAAGTGTTTCTTCACTGTTTTGCTTGTGTGAACTTTCAATATGGTATTTTATGGGAATGTTTGTAAGAGGTGGATTCTTCCTTTTTTGGCGTGCTGTAGGAATGGTCTCCTGGACTACGATTTGTCAAAAGAATTTTAATACCAAGGAGTTTAGTGGATATTTTATGGCGTGCCTTTATGCTAATGGTTAAGTTTAATGAGGGTTTTTGCTCCTTCCCAATGGTATCCTTGAAATTAGTATTCCATGTTGTACTTTTTAGTGAATCATCAGCCGTACTTTACTTTTAAATTTGTAATGGTGCTTGATTTACTCAGGGAGTGATTTTACCTTTTTTAATGGTATTTCACAATTGTTTATTCAGTTTGCGTGATATCCCAGGATATATTAAAATTATTGTTTTTCTATTTGTTCCAGTGCATGTGTGTCTTCTCCTTTCCCTAGTTCACCGATTGGTAACAAGAGACAGAAATTTACAAAGGCAATTGATATTTTTCAAATCGATTTTCATAGTTGTTGTTCTTGGTGATAATGTATAGATTGGCATCAATATATTTGTATTGATTTTGGAATTATTTCGTACATGCTTTCTTGATTTTTTTTAATGGTGTGCGTCCTTCGCCTTGCCTTCCTTTAGCCCTGCTACACCCTGAAGGGGGGTAACAAAATTTAACCAACACTACACACACCAGCCAGAAAGACTGCCGTTGCACATCTGCCAAAAACTATTAGTATTAATGGTGCATTATATAAAATAAATAAGCACTTTTAGTTGATCGTGCAAGTGAGACCTTAGCTGTTGCAAACTGCAGACCTTTCCACTGCGTACGGTCCTGTATTCGATCGATGTCCTGACGTCGCTCCGTGTACCAGGACTCCGCGTCGATCCCATTCAGTATGTGGCAAACATCCCGATGTCGTTCCGCACAGATGGACCCATGGCGTCGAACTCAGGATTGGAACACCGGATGTCGATTATGCAGGCAGATGCTCCTCCGGCCTCGAGACAACATAGCGTTCAGTCGACTTGTCTGGAGACGTCCGCTGGTACTCAAACTGTCGTCTCTGGAAACTGTCGCTCAACTTTCGATGTCCTGTCGTCAAACATGGGCGAATTTCATTGACGAGATCATATTCTTCAGGCTCACATAAATATTAATATTTCTACAAGGCTTTAATTAATCAATATTATTACACGGTTATTCTTTTGGTACTTCGATGTTTCAAATTATTTACATGTCAAACTTGTAGATAGAATATTCAAATAATCCTGGAGCCCTTCATATTTTACATCTTTCTCTCAAGAAAGCGAATTTTAGAATCCCTTGGAAAAGTTCAATTTTACTGAATGTTCCTAAAAACCAAAATGTTGATATTTCTGTCTAGCGTAGCATGATTAACCAAGAACATCATAACAAACTATTCAACTAACAAAACACTTTAATTTTCACACACAAAATTCACGAATCACGCTAACAATTTCGCGCACTATCAAACAACACAATTGTCAAAACACAATCTCTTATATATTAAACCTATGCAAAACAGTTCACACTTACGAAAATTACATTAAGTTGCAGACATTCATAACTATATCATGACATTGGTAAAATTGAGATGTTAAACTACTTATGTCAATTTCCTAACGGGGTACCTATACAATACTTCAGGATTAGTTTTAATAACACGATGTATTGAAACTGGCTATTTAGAAGATATAATAAAAATTTTATACAAAAATGTATTTGAATGATATTAAATACTCTTTTAAGTATGTTATTTTTATCATCTTAACTTAGGTCCAGGGAACATCTGAGCAGAAATATAATTATCGTCGGGAGGTGAAACCACACCAAAGAAGGAATTATGCTATACTGTCCCCACGGCAGTTTGGAGATGGGTACATCACCAAAAGCAAGGGAACGTAACAAGCGTATAAAGGAAAGGAGAAATTACATTTTGAAATTTACAAAAATTTGAAATATCTGAAATTACAACATCGACCAATTACATCCACTCTGTCTGCAAGAGATAATGAAATATTTAATTTGTGCAGTTTGTAAAATTTTGGGAAATTTTTTTGGGCATAGTAATTTTTGCTGATTTATGTATATTTTGAAATTATAAATCATGTGTAAGGTTTGTATTTTACTTAGGGTATAGGTCAACATTTATTTACTATGGGATATTCCTTTTATAACAGTAAGGAATCTCTTAAAGTTACTATACTTCGGTCTTATAGGCACACATAGGAAATTAATTCAGTTAGCCTTTGATGTAATATTAAAGTCCTACCTAACAAATGATAATAAGTACGACGCAGTAAAAAATAAACTGTTCTTAAATATACATTTTGGTGTTGTGTATTTATCTTTTGATTCTCTTAGAATAATTTCAATTTGGTTTAAATAATTTAATTTCAAGTTAAGTATGTTCCAACCAGTAGTAGAGAATTCTAAATTAGTGGTTTGACAATCACACGCCTATTTTTCGGTGAGACTTACGAAGTTAACTTTACATAATGGCCAGCATCCTAGGCAAGAGAGAGAAAGACCGTCGGAAGCTTAGTTGCACGGTATTCGAGCTGGGCTCGATGGCTGCAGCACGGCATTAGACGATCCGTGGCATGCTGTCCCGTCTGTTTCTGTCACGTTTCTTACACGTTTTCCGGCACGTTACTCGTCTACTCCCACTCGGAGTGACATACAATTTTTCTTTCGACAGGCAGCGAAGTGGTCATTTACTACTCGAATGTTGTAGTCAAGGGGAATTCAGTGATTACTACAATGCAGCTGGTAGTTTTGAAGATGCGTAGTGCCGTAGAAAATATAGTAATGTAGTTATTTTGTCTTAGATATCGGTGTTTGTCGCGTAAGGCTGTTTTAAATATTCAGTAAGTGTTTTTGCGACTTGCAAATTAGGCGTGCAGTAGTTATTTGGTGTTTAGGTTATATTAACGTAATACTGTATACCGTTTAATAGCGGGAGTGTGTTGTTTGTTGATGGTCGCATGTGTCAGCGGAATGCTACTGTTTCCTCCTACACCTCGGTCTGGTCGGCGCAGGGCTGCAAACTGTGAGGCCTGGTTTTATACTACATTCAATGTTGCTTTGTTTACAATTACGTGCGCACAGTACAAAGGCATTCTAGGTTAAGCAGAACAGATAGCATGATACTTGCGTTATAGGTATGTGTTTTTTGGTGTAATATATGTAAGTATATGTTAAACTTAGTGTTGTTAGATTAAGTAAACATGATGGAGAGTGTAGTACCTGAATATATGCTCAAAGTTGAGCTGACCTACGAGTTGAGTTCTCGTAATGTGGATTACTTAGAGGACACGCAACAACTGGGAATGAAATTACACGGTATTAAAATAGGGAATGCAATCGTCAGTATAACACCTTAAAGATATAGATGTTATAGAATAATTTGCTCCTTGCTCGAGAAAAGTCCGCGAGTTAAATAGAATGGCTGCGTGCCTACATAATAGCTTACGTCAAGCAGAACTGCAAAGATGCTTGACGAGACTGACACATGTCAGGCACAGGCTAAGTATACTTCAAGTATTCGGTCAGGGCCATATTCACTTAGAGAATTTGAAACAGATTAGTGCATTTCTAGAGTCGGTTAACACATATTATCAGTGCATAACACAACAATTACAATTGGTGACCGGAGCAGCTCTGTTAATGACTGAAAGCAGTCCTGGAATTAGTACGGGCCAGGAAAGCACTATTTGAGTCGTCACCTTCAGGGCGGCTAGAAAAGGGACTGCATGTTCGCATTTCAGGTGCGGAAATAGTTACTTCCAGCTCTTCATCCACACTAACTTTTCACGATATTGAGACCGATCAGAAGGCAGACCCTTTTATCAATGGTATTATTGATCAGGTTCACAGGTTCACAAGGACACTGCACCAAAACAGTACAAAATTTTGAAGGGGATCTTGCATTACTTTAGTCTGACGTTGCATAGCGCCTATTTAGAGAAAATTTTTGTGGATTTTCTTGGGCCTTTTCCTCGTTCTAAGTCAGGAAATACAATGATGTTGGTATATATATATATAAATATATATATATATATATATATATATATATATATATATATATATATATATATATATATGCCTTTACGAAGTTTGTGTGGTTAATTACATTGCATAAAGCAACTTCATATACATTCATTGCGGCATTAAAAAAACTGAATTTTTAAATTTCAGGTGTTCCTTCCATTATTGTATCAGACAATGGTCCACAATTAAAGTCCAATGCATTCAGGAACACATGTTTCAGTCACGGTATTCAGATCATTGCCACAAACACTACTATCCACAACCGTCCCATGCGGAGAGGTTCGACAGGAATGTCCGCTCGGCTCTCATTGCCTTTCACGCAGACGGCCAGGATAGATGAGAACAAAATATTGGATGGCTGCAGATGGCTTTCAATTATGCACGCCATGAGGGACATAAATCCACTCCCTTTGAACACATATTCACTTACAAGCCCTACACCCCTGTGTCCAATCTCTGGTCCCTCGCCGACCTTCTACATGATGATCCCAAGGACATCAGGGAGATCTGGAAAACGGCAAGAGAGAATCTGAACCTGGCACATAAAAATCCAGAGAGGAAGTTTGATAAGGATCGCCGCGATAACCTATTCCAAGTGTGAGACTTCGTCATGTGTAAAACACATTCGCTGAGCAAGACTGTTGACAAAAGGGCAAGCAAACTCAGTTATCGGTGGAAAGGTCCTTATCAGGTATAAAGATTCCTCACGCCAGTTAGAAAAGTGCCCATAAAATCCAATAAGCTAGTGGACAGTGCCTCAGTTAAAGGTATGCATTGGCAGTATGCTTCCAGTGGACTGATGACCCACCTGGACAGGTATTGGCTGGACACATGCATAATTTTGGCAGTCGAACCAAAGAATGTATAAGTGTTGACCCCTTTTGAAGTTGAATGCTTACAGCTGGTAATACGAAAAATCCATGGTGCTAGAAATAAGTTGCTAGTTATAAGTTGTGTGCACACAGTAGCCTTATTTTAAGTGTTCAATTAAGTTAAGCTTAATATAAGAATGCCAAATTGAATTGTTTATTTTAGGTGATTGAATTCCATGTATCCATATATGTACAGTGTAATATTCGTTTTTGGTGCTTTGGTGTCCATTATTGTTGCCATCCCTCTTTGGGTGTATAATGGTGGTGCTCTATTGTTATTATAGTGAATTTTTTTATTGTTGAATCATGGGGTTTTAGCGAAATTGGTTTTAGTCATAGTTTAGTTCTCGTGACCAAGGCCAAGTGGACGACAGCATGTAAGATGATTAGGAACATAGTTCTGCAAAGAAAGGTTTTCGAAAGACAACCCTAGTGTCCACATTTAAGGGGGGGGGGGGAGTCTTTGCCATTTATAAAATTTTGCGAATTTTATTTTTGGGCACATAGTTATTTATTTATTTATTTTTTTTTAAAATAATATATAGGGTTTGAATTTCACTTAGGGTATAGATCAACATTTATTTACTTAGCCTTATTCCTTTTATACCAATAAGGAATCTCTTAAAGTTGTTATACTTCGGTCTTATAGGCACACATAGGAAATTAATTGAGTTACCCTAATATGTGTATTTAATTTCTTACCTAACAAATGTTAATAAGTACCAAGCAGTAAAAATAAAGTTTTCTTTTATGAGACATTATTTACATTTTGATGTAGTTTATGTACTGTTTTTAATTGTATCTAACGAATTGGGATTCTTATTAGTAACCAACTGGATATATTTTTTGGTTTGTTTAGATTAATGTGAATTTCGTTTAATTCATTTAATTTGAACTAAGTATGTACGAACGAGCAGCAGAGAATTCTAAATTAGTATTTTGCCAGTCACACTAATATTTGTTCGGTGAAGCTTACAAAGTTAAGTTTACTTTTTGGCCAGCATGTTAGGCAAGACAGAGAAAGACCGTCGGAAGCTGAGTTGCACGGTATCCGAACTGGACTCGGTGGCTGCAGCACGGCGTTAGATGATCCGTGGACTGCTGTCATATCAGTTTCTGTCAAGTTTCTTCCTTTAATTGCATGCTGCACTCTGCTAAGCAAAACCTTCTTTTCATCAGTTAGTATTCAAGCCACGTTCACTGTTTAGCGACACAAAAAGTACACCTTATAACGGTTGATGTGGCAAATTATTGTCCCGGAGTGGTGCTGTTGGACCTTCTCGAGTGTGATGGAACAACTTTAATTCGCGTCGCTGCCACAGAGCACTGCTAACAGGTTGCATCTTCCCGTGCACACGTTTTGTGGCATTTCACTTGTCTACTGGCTCTTGGAGTGACATACGTGTTTTCTTTCGGCAGGCAGCGAAGTGGTCATTTACTACTGGAATGTTGTCGTCAAGGGGAATTCAGTGATTACCGCAATGTAGCTGGTAGTTTGGAATCTGTGTAGTGCCATAGAAGATATAGTAATGTAGTTTTGTTGTAGTCGTAGAAACGGCTGTTCTACACCTAGGCAAGTTTTTCCAACCTCCGGAATGGGTAAGTTCGACGCTCCTTTTTTTATTAAAAGTCTTATCCGCCAGCGACTGAAACTAATTTTCCACGTTCCAGTCTGTTCAATTTTGTTGTAGAGGTACCTTGATTAGTATGCAACGAAGTTCCGTTCTCTCTACTTTTGCGGTACTTGGGAAGCTGAGGTAGTTCGTTTCATGTTCCGGCTTCCATATCATCCCGCTCCCGAGGCCGTCTGCGCAGCTTCTCATTGGGGATAATCTCAATTCACGCTATGTATCCGGACAGATCATCGCCAGTGAGGTTCTTCAAAGCACAGATACGAAAACGAAATTGTTATACTTTTATTTAATTTCTGATGAAGTACGAAATGGTGGACTATCTTATGAAAACTATTGCTTACACACTGAAGGAGATAAGCTGAGATGAACAGAATGTAAAAAAACAAAAATATATTTTTTTTATTAGAAAATTAATTATTAGAAATGTTTCATCATTATTAATGCTATTTTTTTTACAAAGCCTTGTAAGTGATCCCATAATACATATTTTTTATTTTATATCTATCATTTATCTAACATCTATATATTATTTAATATCAGAAAATCTATAGTTAAATGATTTTTTATGTAATATGAATTAATACCCAGATGTCAAACGCACTTATTAAAGATTTGTGTTACACTGTATTGAGACCACCAACTTGACTTCTCGTGTTCTTTTTTGTAATACCTCGCTGAGTAATATTTCTATCCTTTAAATACTTTTATATTATGTGGACATAATGTTAACTGTATTATGACTTGCCATATTTACCAGCACGTCTTTCAGTATTAATTCATTTTTTTTTAACAAAAATCAGGTAGCAGAAGTTTAAATAATTAATATGGGCAAGTACATGACAATCTGGTAGCACGAGCGTGATTATCACACAGTTTTGAACTTTCTAAGAGTTTGGTGGTACCTTCTAGCTAGGTCTGTCGACGAGTTATTTTCGTAAGGAGACATAAAAAAACTGTCACGTTTGCGTATCTGTACTATCTCCGACCACCCCCTTGTGCTCTAAATAATCTAAAGTGTTATTTTATTATTTTACTCTTTTAGTGTTTGTTCTTTTATGTGAATGTAATGTTACCTTGTCGCGTCATTACACAATGTAGGTTTTAAACTTTTTTACTTTATATTCTTGATGTGTACTCGCTCTTTCTCTCTCCGAGCGAAGTGTTAGATATCGTGTTTGTCACGTAAGGCTGTTTTAAATATTCAGTAAGTATTTTCGCGACTTGTAATTAGGCGTGCAGTAGTTATTTGGTGTTTAGGTTATATTAACGTAATTCTGTTCACCATTTATTAGCGGAAGTGAGTTGTTTGTTGACGGCAACGCGTTTCAGCGGAATGCTACTGTTCCCTCCTACACCTCGGTCTGGTCGGCGTAGGGATGCAAACTGCGCGGCCTGGTTTTACACTACATTCACTGTTGCTTTGTTTACAATTACGTGCGCACAGTACAAAGGCATTCTAGGTTAAGCAGAACAGATAACATGATACTTGCGTAATAGGTATGTGTTTTGTGGTGTAATATATTTAAATATATGTTTATCTTAGAGTTCTTAGATTAAGTAACCATGACATATATGATGAATATATGCTCAAAGATGAGCTGACCTACGAGTTGAGTTCTCGTAATAAGGATTATTCAGTAGAACACCTAAAACATATAGATGTTAGAGACGGATTTGCAACTTGCTCGAGAAAAGTCTGTGAGTTAAATAGAATGACTGCGTGCCTACATAATAGCTTACGTCAAACAGAACTGCAAAGATGCTTGACGAGACTGACACATGTCAGGCACAGACTAAGTATACTTAAAGTATTCGGTCAGGGCCAGATGCACTTAGAGTATTTGAAACAGATTAGTACATTTCTAGAGTCGGTTAACACAGAATATCAGTGCATAACACAACAATTACAATTGGTGACCGGAGCAGCTCTGTTAACGACTGATAGCAATCCTGGAATTAATACGGGCCAGGAAAGCACTATTTGGGTCCTCACCTTCAGGGCGGCTAGAAAAGGGACTGAAAGTTCTCATTTCAGGTGCGCAAATAGTTACTTCCAGCTCTTCAACCCCACTCTCACCCAACGCACTCATCTTACCGCCCATCACAGCCTCCTTCACATTACGCCTCCTCATTCCGCTCGACCCCAATCCCATCTCATATCTGTTTTTGGTGAGGAGAACTTAAGATCTGTGGTGGTAGTTCCCACCAACCCAAACACAACCGATGTCACATCTATCATACAAACCCCACGCCTTACCACCCTTAGACCCCTAATCACATGCCATTCCACTCAGCCCTTAACAAATGTTTTGGTTTGTAACCAACGAATTCACAATCTCGTTTCAAATGTTTCACTATCTAAACACATCCAAACAACCACCTAACCATCTCTAACTTCATTTCAACACCTCAATCCACAATACCAACCTCTTCTCTATCGCTCGTGTTATACAACCCAGATACCTACTCATAATCAGCCCTCAGTCACAATCCAACCTGTTGTCACACCTCTTGCATCATTCCTACCCTCATAAATCACTACCGTTGTCCCATAACACCCTACTACTCCCTTGCCCACACAATCATAAACAGAACTCCAAGCAAATCTACACAAAAGAACTTTCGGCATCTAAACCACAGCTGGATTACACCACTCACCCCATCTCACCATTTTCAACCCCTTACCCTTCCTAAGGGCACAACACCCTACTTCGACCCATCACATGTAATCACCATTTTCTCTTTAAGGGAAACTTTTGCACCCACTTGAAAGGGTTTTGGCAGTTTTCCCAGAAACCGATGGTTTGAATATACAAAAATTGCTGAAGTTTTTAACTGAACTAGTCGAATTAAACAGAAGGGGAATATACCAGATAATTAACTTCTAGAAAAAGTTTTTCCTTTCACTCGATCACCTTTGAATTATATAACCACCGTTGCCATTATGAAAGGTTACAGTTTCGAACAGTATCATCAGGATATTCTGGATTATTTCATTCCAGCCAGGATGTTAGTAAACATCAGATTGGAATGGTTCAACCGATTGCAGCAAGCTTCTGAGCCCTTGCTAACTACAGAACATATGTCAAAGAGGCATCTATGGTGTTGCGTTTACCAATATCAGAGGCAGAAGTAGTTTCAACCATTGTAGATGGACTGAACCCCATTGAGCGCTCACGTGCTGTATTTTCCTACAGACCACACACGTTTGCAGATATGGACAGATTCTGCATTAATTCCACAAATGTGGAATTTGTGTATCAAACAAGAGGGAGTGCATCCTTTCATTTCAGGAGACCTCCCAACTCATCTTAAAGACGAAAACAAGATAAAAAGATAAGAGCAAAATTAAGGGTTCCACTAGAGCGAATATCAAAGATAAGTCCAAGGAAACGGTAGACCCTAGGAAGCAATCACATAAAGTTCGTTTCTTTTGTAAGCAACCAAACCTTTTTAAGGAAAATTGTACCAAATTTCAGCAATTTATGGACACAAACAAAGAGGAAAATGAGTCATAAAACTAGTAGGACGGTCGTCTACACCACACAAAAGTGGTCTAGGCCACCCAAAAAAAAATCCACAAGAAACAAAGGGCACAAAATAACAAAAAATTGAGTACAAAAGTACAACCAGTATGTATTGTGAAAAATTTTATTGAGGATAACTTAGGAAATAAATTGAGTTTTTTTTTAAGTAATAAAATTTGTGAGAAATGTAAGAAAAATGCCTATAAAAATAGAAGTAAATTCCACAATTTTGTACCTTTAACCAAACAAAAAGTTTTTGCCATTTCTCGCCACACAATTAGGCTCTTGTGAAATTGATGGTCTTGTTGATACAGGGTCTGTTCGTAGCTTTATTTCTGTTTCAGTTTTTGAATAATTATAAGATAAAGAAATTGTGAAAAGTAACAACCTGTAAATATGAAGTGTGTCACAACTTCAGACCAACCCTTACCCTTACCAGTCAGTATTGCAGCCGTAGTAAAAATTATGGTGGACCTATTTTCATGGGGTTTTCCATGTTTAGTATGCGACTCAATCACCACTGACCTCATTCTGGGATCAGATTTCATTTCAAAAACCGGTATGCTAATTGACATACAGGCTCGGTTTATTAACTTTAAATTTAGTAATCATTTTGAGATGCCGTTTGTTAATTATAGTCAATCCAAGGGAAAAGGGCAATTATCTTAAATTAACAATAATAAGTGTCCTATTTTACTGAACCATCTCAATGAAGAGACACAAATGACCGTAATGTAATTGTGTACTGACTTCCCAGAGTTCTTGACCCCAAGATTTGTCCGTACTAATCTTATTGAATATGATATCAAACTACTGGACCCCAAACCCGTAAAGTGTCACCCTTATGATTTGGCACCGCCAAAAATGGTATTCATGAGAAACAAAATTCAGGATTTATTAGACAATGAAGTAATTGAACCATCCAAATCTTCTTTTAGTTCCCCAGCCTTTTTGGTACCAAAAGGAAATTATCATCGTTTACTGGTGGATTATAGTCTCCTTAACAAACAAATAGATATAGAAAGTGTTTCTTTGCCAAATTTAAGTTTGTCATTCTAATGGTTTACTAAGGTTAAGTGTTTCAGTGTTTTTGATCTAAATTCTGCTTACAACCAGGTCCTCTAACTAAGAAATCAATACAAGTCACTGAATTATGTATACCAGGGAATTTGTTCCAGTACAATATTGTGCATTTTGGTTAGGCTACAGGAGCCCAGGTATTCACAAGTCTCCTTGATAAGGTGTTGGGGATATGTTAAGTTTAAGTATGTTTTTAATTATTTAGATGTCCTAGTAGTATATTCTAAGGATTTTGACCAACATGTTGCCTATTTGAAAAAGGTCTGCGTAAGATTGCGTAAGGCAGGCCTTACAGTTGAACTCAAAAAGGTGAAATTTGCAGTTAAGGAAATATCTTATATAGGACATTTAGTTTCTGATAAAGGTGTCTTGATTCATCCTGATAGAACGAAATCTATCAGAAATTTTCCTCCGCCCAAAGAAAGCAAAGGGCAATTCACATTTCATTGGCATGGTCAATTTCCACTCTAAATACGTCCCTAAATTTGCTGAACACGCTGAGCCACTGAATCCGCTGAGGAAGAAGGAAGTAAAATTTGATTGGGATAAAGAACAGCAAGAAGCATTTGAATTTTTGAAACAGACTATTGTTTGTACCCCTGTGCTTAGAGCTTCTGATTTTTCTTAGCCATTTGTCTTGCAAACAGATGCCTCAAACACAGCACTGTGTGCTGTGTTGTCTCAAGAAATAGATGGGCAGAGGCAGCCTATGTTTGGCAGTTGTATTTGTATTTGACAAATTTAGGCAATTTTTGGAACACAAAGAATTCCTACCTGAAACAGACAATCAGGCACTGGCATGGTTACTAACTCATCGCAAACAGATAGGAAATCGGCCCAGTCAATTCCTTTATTATCTTTGAAATTCTCAATAAGCCATATAATGAGTGAAGTAAGATTAGATACCCCTGCCCATACTAAGAATTGTATACGTTCCTATATGTAAAATAACATGAGAAATGTACTATTCAGATAAATTTAAATTGATATGTAATATATTGATGCATAGTGAAATGAAAACTTACATTTAAATTTATGCGAGGTAGTAATTTAGCCTCTTTAATTTATGTTACACTAAGAGTAAAGTATGTTATATTTCTTGTTCTGTTTGAGATGTTCGGTGTAATAGTTTATTAAATGTGAAAGTTTGTCAAGAAGAACTTTACATATTGTGTGGTTTAAATAATGTACGAGAAACATAATTTTGTAGGTCCATCTGTACGGTTTAAATAATCAACTTCATGTATACGTATATATTAATGATTAGACCTCAGATAGAATTATTATTGAGCATTGATATTCAGGACCACTGGGGCGAAAAAAGATTCAGACCACGAAAGAATTCCTGTTTTGGTTAGTATGATAAATAGATTTACCAACTGAGTGGCAAAGATGTCTGTTGAAACCAGCACTTGTAAACGTTAAATCATATTACATATTTAATCTGACTGGATAAGCTATAACATTAAAATAAAAAATTTATTTCAATTTAGTGAAAATAAACTGCTGTAATATTCAAATCAACAACTCCTGGCAACTCATACATCGAGGTTGGCTCATAGAACAAAAAAATGAATGAACTATAATAAATAAAATATGTAATTATTGGCTGTAGAAAGTGCCGCTGGAAATGAAGTTAGCCTGCCTATAACAGCTTAGAAACAAAACTAATTTAGTTTAAATAAAATACAATAAGCGCCACTGGACACGAGAGTGATCCATTACAATAACATACAAATTTTCAAGAACTGGAGTTTTATGATAGTATATTATGAATATTTAATGCAAATCTTGAAGACGTAAGATTTGTATTAGAAACTGTAACCCATGCAATAACGATTATGTTGTAATGGAGAAGAATTTGATGTCTTATAAGTATATTGTTTGATTTGTTTATTACATCAAGAACACTCATGTGTGGAAGACATATGGTTATCTTGAAATTTATATTAATATTCTGAGAACCCGAACTCAGAGGAATAGTAATCGTATTTTAAAGTAAATCGTTCTGTTTATTCATTTTAATGCCCAGAGGAAACCTGAGAGCTTAATTAATTTTGCAATAGCCAGAGATTCTTAAAAATAAATTGTCAAGTTTGATTACTAAGATTGAATACAAATAATGTATTTAAATTTCATCATTTGATAATTATTATTCTTCTCTGATGAAAATTAAATATTCAAGGTTCTCGTTTAGATAATCTATTGGAGTAGCACTAAAAACTAACGTCTCGTTCTCTTGTGTATGAAGTAGTAGTAGATGGTAAGGAAGTAAAATATATCAATCATATAAATGCAACGATACATGTATTTATATCACAATGTTGTTGTCGAAGGTAATGTTAAAATGTGCCAGGTAAATACGTACGATAATAAATGTACACACATCTTATGTATTTAAAACATTAATAGATCTGGAATAAAAATTAGAATTTTTAATATAAAGGAACATCACTTATATTATTCTCCATTGTTTTAATCACAAATGATTTTAAACCATATGTTTTTATTGCAGAAGAAATTTCCATGCTGCCTGTACATAGGAATTTAACAATAATAGTGTTTATTTGGGTTCTTTACTTCCAAGGATTGACAAGCATTTTCGCCTGAAAATGCGTCGCCTTCTCCTCTGTCGGTACGATTTTCCGACTTCGTCTTTTACGAAAAACAGTTAAGTTTCCCAGTTACGTATAGTTTGCTACATGCGCGTTTGGAATTGTAGTACTGTGAAACGTGTGTTTCCAGAAACATCTGTGCAATTGTTTATTGTGTTTGTCGGTCCTTCGGGTTTGTATGTTCTACCAAAGAGTGAATAAACCGCTGCCACAGTGAGAAGATCACACTACAGCAGTAAAACACACTATCCGTCGGCGTGAAAATTAAGGAAACCGCCAATATAGGCATTCACGGTAAAATGATCACTTTTAAGGCCATCCTAACATGCATATACCACTAATAAATACGTATATTTTATTACAGATTTCGAAGTCACATCACATTGTTTATATTTCAAAGTGGAGGAAAATAAAAATTGGCTCAAAGGAAAATTTTAGCAGGGCCTTAAAAAGTGCTTTCTTTACCGTGAATAGCCTATACCTACTACTGCGAATTAATGGTTGGAAGAGGTACGGAGGGAAGTTCAAAAGTTCTGTACATAAAGCAACAAGAAAAGTTTTGTATATGACTGCTTAAGTATTATACTTTATAACAAAAGCCACCATAACGGTGTTGTTACAAGATTTACGATGGCCATTTTAGTTGTTTTGTTAATCGCAGTGTTGTGATGTTTGTACTCCCCGAACCTAGATACACGTGGTAACTCTTTGTATGATTCACGAGCCTCCAATCAATTATATCCGTTTTCCTGAATTAGTTTTAATTTGGCTTCTGTCTTCTGCCCAGACTGCATTATATTTATTGCCAAAATTTCAATGTCCATCAAATTTGATATAAATTACACGCACACGTTCACATTCATTTCATAATTTTGCTAGTTCTACGTATATTGTATATCACGAAAAGAACACAAGTAATCTTAATGTGAGTATAAATCGTTTTTAAAACATTTGTGGATAGGTAAACCAGAAATTGTAATGTATGGTATTCACTTTCAGTATTTTTGATAAAATATATACATCGCCTTACCTCATAGTGAATTAAGGATAATTTCCATATGCTAGTGAAGAAAAAAGTTTGAATTATTTGCGCCTTATAACCGATATGTTAGATAATGTTCGATATAAATTACCTCAAACAATGGAATCCAGCGAACTTTTGCCGCAAACATAATTCAAAGAAGCATTTTTTAACACAAATATAGTGTTGCATTCTATTTCATGAATTAACGTAGGCCACATCACGTGTTTTATGACTAGACGTTTACTGGAAATTACTAAATTACAGAGTTAATTTGCAATTAAGAATTTAAGCATGTCTTTGCTTTTGAGAGGTGTCACATTTTTTTTTTCTGTTTTAAAATTGTGCTATACGCTGTTCTAGGTTAAATAAAATAGCAAACAAAATTCTTTCACCAGTCTGATTCTGCTAGGGGTAAAAGTTCGCTGGATTCGACTGTTGGAGGTTATTAATATCCAACGTTGACTAACACGTATGTTATAAGGCTCTCGTAATTTAATCTCCTTTGTCTTCACTGCCCTGTGGCAATTCTCCTTCCTTCCCTATAAAAATAATCTACCAGTGGAATAGAAAAATAAAACATAGTTAAAATTTTAACACATATTTACAGCTTAATTGTACTTGATGTAAGCTTTGCATTTAAAAATTGTACGTGAATAAATTACTTTTTTTAGACGCCAGTACAACTGATACAAAGATTGATAAAGCACGTTTGATACACTTTTTAAAAATATATCATTCAAACGAATCTCTGTGTTTTCTTACGCAAAGAGAATGCATTTGAAGTAAATTTGTAGAGCAACTTTCATGACATCGTGCTGATGGCCATGCCTACGAATAAAAAGCTATAAATATTCAAGTGGGGAAATTTCTTTTCATATTTTATTTCATAACCACCACTCTGTATCACTAAAACTTTTAATCGGTGCGATACTACATGTAACGTTAAAAAAAATGTCGTAGTTTTTTTTTCTACAAACTGTTGTCCATTCTTTCTCAAAATTGGTTTGTAAATTAATAATAGGCCTGAAATTTAGAAGATATTGTAATCTTATATGGGCGCACTAAGTAATCAATTACTTTTATAATCCTCTTGTGAATCGTTGCCAATCTCTCTCTCTCTCTCTCTCTCTCTCTCTCTATATATATATATATATATATATATATATATATATATATATATATATGCACACGCACTAATAGGGATGTTAGGTAGTGTAATGGGAACAACTTGTGTCAGAGAACGGATGTCCGGAGACGCCCCGTTTAGACGCTAGGCGTCTTTGTACAACGCGTTATAACGCCTCGCACATAGGCAGTTAGCATGACAAACAACTAGCACCAGCTGCCTACCTCGTAGGAAACAGTGGTATTTGATGTAGTACTGTAGGGGTGGTAGTAAAAAGTAGCTATACGTTTGTAGATTACAGTACATTATTGACTGTCTCTTACACGTTTTCACACATTAATTTAAATAGGTGCTCAAAATGACGGCCCTCCACTTGTTTGCTGGCGTTTGAAAGCCGATGTATTGCATGGCAGACTTCGAAGATGCCAGGAGTGGTTTAAACCATGAGTGAAGAGGTGAAGAGGTTCGGGCGACTCTTAACAGAGAGAACTTAAGAACCGATGAGGGTGACTGAGGTGTGGAGCGGCGTCGGAATGAAAATGAGGAGGAAACGGGAGATCCCCAAGAAAACCCGCCGACCAATGGCATCGTCAGCCACGATTCCCACTGGCGAAATTCTGGTGACCCGGCCTGGGGTTTAACCGGTTTGCCTTGGGGGAGGCGAACAGGCTAACCGCTCAGCCACGGTGGTCCCTGGAAGGATAAAAGGTCCAATACCTTATTCGTGGACGATGCCAGCCCACAGGTGCACCGCAAACTGTACGTACGTTTTCTTCTGCACCACATGGCTGTTACGGGTATAAATATAGCTATCTCTTAAAACACACTTCGTCTGTAGACAACACACGATGCCAACTCTGGCTCGGCAATACACTGCTATATGAACCACTATGCGAACCGTATACAGGTCTAGAAGTCAGCTGGCACAAGTGCCTGTTTACCGTATGCACGTGGAGTGGATGTAGTCTGTGCCGACAGAACACTCCCCACACCTAGGTGTGGCTGACATCCATATCGATAGTGATTGCACGTGTCCTTGCGGACTCGTTTGCCTCAACTCTATCCAGTAATTCCTTTTCAAAATGCAGCGTATAACCACCTTTTGTTCTGCAGTTCTCGTGCGGCAGAATGAAGGTCCCATACTCGCGCAGTCGCTGAGGTAGTCTCTGGAATAGTATGTGATTTGGCTGCCGTGTGTTGGGGTAGCGTTCCTGATGAAGAAGTGCTGCTACGCGCCTACAGCCTCTATCTTTACTGAAGAGCATATGGATATCCACCAGTTCTGACGATGAATACGCGTCCATGACTAGTCTTGTGCACGAAGCGCAGTCAGAGTGAACACGCAGCAATTGTTTCGTCTCAGGCAGCGACAACGACGCAGGACTGCGTAGTGGAATGTGACGAGGTAAGGAACTGCGCACAGCACATGCGGTCCAATGCAGCTCTCAGTGCTTTTGGCACTGTTTACATCTTCGGCACAGAGGTGAGCCTCTGTAACTGGCCCCCATGTTCATTTGCTACAGATGACCGCGTTATCGAAGCAGGCATGGGAAAAAACTCGTTGGGTAATGCCTAACTCCCAGGCGCGTCGAACTATTTTGCAATGATGTCAGGCGCCTCAACGGAGCGTCTCCAGACACCCATTCTCTGACTAAATTTGTCCCTTATTACATTACCTATCACCCCTAGAAGTTTGTCGCAATAATCCTGTGACATTTTGTGTGTGTGTGTGTGTGTCTATATATATATATATATAATACATACTTATATACTAACACTATGTGTATCTAAAATATACTGAGAAATTTGATAGCTTATTTCTGAGGTAGATATAGAAATATTGAGATAGGCAATCCATGGTCCAGGTCAAACAGAAACAGCGGTATATGCTTCCAGAGTTTGAGAAAATATTATAATTTATTGTCATGTTTAGGAAACTGCTTGCGGGCAGAAACAAAGTATTTGTTACTTATTATTTAAACTGTATTAATTAATAAAATGAATTCATCTACATGTAAGCCACCCCATTTTTGATGAAAGGGGGTGGTAACAACCCTATTTCTGGATAAATATTTTATTATAGAAAAAACTCCTATATTTGAGTATAAATTATGTAACGTTGGCAAATTTTTAAATAACAATATTCTTCGCAGAAATTGTCTAACTCTCGGCCTTTTCAAGAAAAAGTTACAAGTTTTATTTTATAGGTACTTGTTACCGCCTGCCAGGTAGGCAAGCGTTAATAGCTGTCTGCACCCCGCGCCATAGTGGAATGAGTTTAATGCAACTCTGTGTGGGGTCATATATTAGTGAGTTGCAGAAATAACAGTTCTATAGGATGTTCTCAATGTTACGAGTGAAGAAATCGGAAAATAAATTGTAATTTTAATGTCGTATCATTATAAGAAACTTTACAACAAGAGTTCAAAATAGCTGCCACCAACCTCATTGTAACAATTAATTCGGCATGTGAAAGACTGGCGTACCTTTTCGAAAACATTCGTGTATCTTGGACCTCGTCACAAGCAGCTATAACCCTGGCTAACAGATCTTCCTCTGAATTAGTGGATGTGTCGTACACCAGAGCCTTAATGAACTCCCACAGGAAAAAGTCTAGCGCATTAAGGTCAGGATAGCGTCTTAGCCTGCGCAACAGTCCCAATTCTTCCAATCCACCTAACTGGAAATTTCATGCTGAGGTGTTCCCGTACAGCTATCGCGGAAAGTGGAGGTGCGCCGTCGTGCTGAAGCAAAATACATTGTCGGACCGCAACGTCACATCCTCGAGGAAATCTGACAGTGAAAATTGCAGCTATTGGCAGTACATATGTGCAGTTATTCGTTCCATCATCAAGTACGGCCCAATGAGATGATCATCCACAATTCCCGCCCAGATGTTCCCAGAAATCTGTGCTGGTTGGCTGTGATGGCGGTCGCATGAGGATTGGTGTCGTCCCACGTGTGACTGTTCCTTCTGTTAAAATAATCATTTTTCGACAATGTCGCTTCATCAGTAAAACAACACAATGGAAGTAAAATGAGTAACTACTGTGCACTGTTTCAGAAACCACTGTGAAAAATCACGTCGAGGAATGAAATCTGCTGGTCCTAATGCCTGGTCCTTTCCCACGTGGCTGGTACGTAGCAGCTGCTCGTGCACAACACGTCATCCAGTTTGGAATAGGATACGCCCATTCCGTGTTCAACGCCGCGGGTGCTTGTTGACGGGTTTTCCTCCACAACATTTAGTACTTCTTCTTCCACTGTCGGTGTACGGTCTTTCCTCGTGTGACCAGGTCCACCTCTTGCCTTAAACGTGCCTATTCCATGAAGTCTCTAAGTGACAGTTATAACAGTCTCATGATGAGGATGTTGCCGGGCTGGAAAACTCTCATGGTACAATTATTGTAATGCAGCTCGTGCATTACCTTTAACGTCACCGTAAAGCAGAACCATGTCTGTCATTTCTGAGTTTGTATACGTCGCCATGTTGACATGTAGTAGAGTTCATGCAACGTGCAGTGAAGTATGGGTTTTCATTCTACAGTCATCTCCTCTGTTACGGAGGGGAACTACAGTACTGTAAATGAGAGGAGGGTAAATCATGACGCACACTTATATTCCGCGCCTCATAGAAACCCCATTAGCCGCAACACGTTACGTGTCAGTTCTGCCTCAGACAACCTGAACATAGTGTACACACATCACTACGCCGCGGAGCGTAATATCTATGCCTGGTTGCCTATCTGGCAGGCAGTAACACTTCTCTGTGAAATCAAACATGTATTTTTTCTCGAAAAGAGAGAGTTAGACAACTTTTGCAAAATACATTTTATATTGCTAATTTTTCCAGCATTTCATAAGCTTTTTAAAAACAGGGAATTTATTCTGTAATATAGTTTTTACATTTAAAATGAATAATTAGGAACCAATACTATGTTTTATCCCACCAGTAGTTTCCAAAATAAGACACTAATTTTAATTTTGCGGAAAATTTGGAAGCGTTTGCTGCTCTTGCTATTTTATCTGGACCATAGGTTGCCTATTTTAACCTATCTATTTCCGCCACAGGAATAGCCTATCAAATTTGTTCGGGATGTTATATGTTATTGATACACACATACAAACACACACACATATAATATATATATATATATATATAATATATATATATATATATAGTTAGCTACAATTTTTAAAATAAACATGTGTTTCATTTTGTGACTATGCCAAAATAAATATAACTTGCACTTGACTAGTTTCATACATATTTACATCTTCATGTGAGGCACATTACATATAGCTACAAAATGCCTGGCGGACACATCTATGTTAGTGAGGGATGGCGGTGGTAATAAAAATAAAATTTCTAAATTTTATTTCTAATGTAATCACACAGCTATTATATACAGCATTAAATTCTCTATCTACAATCTTACTCTTTTTGTTTCTTAGTGAGCGCAATATTAATAAAGTCTATTTCAATTCTAATTAACGTCCTTTTCAATGTCGCTGTTTCATTATAGCTAATAAACTCATACTCGTCATTAACACACATTCAGTCTCTCTGTTGCCATCATATGTAATGTCTTTCACTCACGCATCTAGTCCAATAGTCCTATCTGCCAGCCGCACTCTTCACAGCTTGTTACTCGCAGTCGCAGATTTCCCTACCACTGGTCACTTCTCCTAACGCTTGTCGTCTGTCGCTAAAGCTTATCCACCCATCCATTTAACAACAAATCAACTCTCTGGCCGGAGGGTTCTCTAAATATATGTATACTCTGCTGGCCTTGACCTGAAAAGTTCGACGCAACCCGAGTCGTGCGGGCAGAATGTAGGGCGGTAAACAACTGTAAAATTCCTCAGATAGAGTCATAAATGTAATATAGCCAAGGTCAGCATTGCGCACCCCGAAAGGATTATCATTCGGCTCGCTGTTTGGCAATAAATACTTGGTTCTTGGTTTATTGCGCGCATGCAAGTCAAAATATTCCATTGACTTGCCACCACCACTATCATATAAATTCTGCCCTTCACTTCCACTCGCTCGCGCAGGATGCAAAGGAGCGAGTGCGTAACATTTCCCCCCCCCCCTCCCATGGCTGTTCGTCCCGAACAGATACTGCAACATATGGTCCATTGTAGATTGCAAGTCAATCGATGTAGGTAACTTTCAGCTTCGCCCGAGAGCCTTGACGACAAATCCGAAAGACCATATTATTTATCTTATTCAGAATCCTGTGGGGGCCTTCCCAACATTTCTGTAGCTTCAGGCAGTACCCATTTCTTCTCTGTCGGTTGTACAGCCACACCAGTTGTCCTTCTTGAAATACCTCTCCCGACATTCTCCTGTCATACCGCTTCTTTATCTTGACACTATTTAATCTGATTTGTTCTCGAGTATAATCATGAATGCCAACTAGTCTGTTATGCAATTCGCTGGCATATTCAGGCGCCGCAGCTTCCACTTCTGCCCATCTGTCGAACAGCATATTACGAGGAAGGCGTAGCTCTCTTCCAAACCGCATTCATGATGGTGTAACCCTTGCTGACTCCTGTGAACTTCCGAGAGGTAAGCAACGAGACACTATGGTACCTTTAAATTCCAATCCTTTTGATTGTCTGTCAGAAAGATCGACAGCGACAGGTACTGCTCAAGAGTGCGGTTAAGCTTCTCGACCATTTTATCAGACTGAGGGGTGTAAGGCCATAGTCTTAGTCTTTTATATCTCTGTATTCTTTGTTACCTCCTGGAAAACCGAAGCCTCAAAGTTTCTTCCCTAATCGTAACGGAGTTCTAGTGGCGCGCTATATTTCGAGAAGACATACTTTTTTAGTGCCTGAGCCACAATGGATGCTACCTGGTTCAGGAGGGGAGTGACTACAGGCTACTTAGTAAAGTTATCTTGGGCCACCAGTAATAACCGGTCGCCCCTCTCTGTGGCAGGCAAGGGACCCAGAATATATACAATCATCCTCTCGAATGGGGCTACAACATCGTATTTCTTTAGGTGATCTTATCCCCTGGTCTTTGGCAGTTCAGGTGCCGCACATTCGGCACTACTTCTCAACCTCTCCTGACAATGAAGCCATTATAATATCAGTCTAATTCTGTCAAGGGTATTAACACCAAAGTGTCTATTGGTTGCAGCATTATAGAGTTACTTTAAGAATTCAGGGACCTTGCATTCTTGGAGGACCAACAGTCCTGTTTTCCATCATTACATTCCTAATTTGTGTAAAGTACGCCATTTTTTGTACGAACGAATTCTTTTGTATCCCATATGCTTTGAATGCTGTGCTTAGGCTATATATTGAACCTCCTCCACAGCGGCAACTGGGTTGAACAGCAACTCAAAGTAAGAAAATTAATTCTCACCTAGGACTGGCACATCCACAGCCCAATCGCCATCGACAGGGCGAGGCCTTAGGCGTGAATTCATGGTTACCTAGATGTGTTTTTAAATAAGGAAAGTTTAAGCAAAGGCAGTTTAAATGAACATATGTTGAGCCAAATGATTCCCGGATTCCTCACAATATCTTTGTATGGAATAGCTCACAGAAGAATTGCAACGAGTCAGCACTTCTGCACCTTTTGCAAAACCAAAAGGTACACAGGTAAACTGGTATAAATTCCAAGGAACACAAAAGCTATTGACTAGTGTGGATTCTTGATTTAAAGTATTTTGATGATAGGGAGCATTTAAATCCATGGTAGCAAACAATTTAGCAATTCTAAACCAGTGGAAGGCTGAATGTAGGTCTGGTAAGGGAACAGACTCAATTTACATTTTTTTGTTAATCTTACGGTAGTCAAAAACAATTCTGTCTTTACCATTTGGTTTTGGGACCAGAAAGCTGGAATAGAATATTTGGGTGTTGACTGTTCGATATCTCCTTTGTCTAACAGATCCTGCACTTTTTGCCTCAGCAACTGCAGTTTTGAGAGTGGCAAAAGATAGGGAAAACTTTTAATAGACATGCTATCAATTAACTTTATTTCATATTCTAAAAGATTTGTAAGTCTAAGTTCAGAGTTAAGTAATTTAGGGAATTGAGCCCATTATTTGTTTAATGCCAGAATTTGTTCATAACTTAAATGTGAAAAAATATCACTCAATGGTTGAGATTCAAATTCAGGGTTTAAATAAGAAGGAAGACATTGCTTTGTCTCACTTTTAACTAGAGTAACTTGAACATTACGTCTGAAATTGAAGTAAATATGCTTATCTTGCATACCCAAAATCATTTCACAAGAAGCCATAAAATCAGCTCCAAGTATTATGTCAGAACTTAAGTTCTCAGACACAATACATCCATACAGCTAGTAAAACATGGTATCATTAACTTAATAATAACACAACATGATTATTGGCAAGACCTCACAAGAAGCTCCATAGCATCTAAGCTTGGTAGGTTCAATTGATTTCATAAGTCTCTTTTTATCAATTCCTCAAAAACTTGGTAGAAATTAAAGTACATGCTGATCCTGAATCAACTGAAGCATTTACAGGAAAACTGCCCAGAACTACTTCAACATGAGGATTATTAACTATCTGAACACCAACAATATTTGGGAAATGGACCCTTGGAATCCAATAATCAGTTTGGGACTCCTTGGTGTCTGAAGAACTGAAAAGATGTCGAAAGAGATATGACAATCGAATGGACTGTGATATGTGAGCGTTGTATTGAGCATTACCCGAACTTAACTGGCGAGCAGGAGCAGTCAAATTTTTTGCTCGCTGGGCTAGTCTTTTCGAAACCAGCACCTGGGTGCAATATGACCTAATTTACTACATGAATGACACACTGGTGGTTTTCTTTTCTCCCCAGAAGATTACTGAGAGTCAGTATCCTTGAGGTTTTTGTTGTTAAATTTAGGTTCCTTGGGTGTTTCTGATTTAGCTTTGGAATCAATTTGGTTAACCTGAGATTTGTGTTTCACTGTCAAATATTTCTTTGGGAAAATTTGTTGTATTATAAATATTTAAGCAGCCACAATTTGAGTAAAGTCTAATTGGAGAGTCCCCACCTTGATCATGATTCCACAGGCTTATTAAGAATGCAGATATCGATGCCTGGGCACCCCAATCTTCAGTGGTCTTCTCGTTCCAATAGCCCGATTGTAAAAGCCACCACCCACGGTCTACACTGCCCTATATCGACTGCACTCTCCCTTCCTGTTTACTGGCCGGTGGAAGGGGTTTCTGTGCATTACGATTTCATAACTTATTTCAGTAATCATGGCCCATGACCTGGATAAATAAGTGAAGTTGTTATTAGACAGGCCAATCAATTAACGCTTATCACTACCGGTGCTTGTAACATCTCCCCCAATGTTCACTAGTGAGATGTCCTCATCTCACCCTAGAGCCCATGTGGATTATTTATATGATTAGGAGTTGGGGGGTTCATCTTGTGGCAGTATGAGTATGAGCCAGGTTGAAGTACTCTTCGCTATGGTAGAAACATTTATTTGAAATGAATTATAGTATATGGAGAAAGTAGATGTAAAAGAGGAGTTCTGATGCACCCTATATTTTCATTATAACATCAAGTTTTTTTTTCCAAAACCAAGGTTTCTGAGACAAAATTTAAGCTCCGAAAATTTTTAAAAGGAGCTCTCAAAACTTTCAATTTTTCTCCGAAATCTAGAAGTTTTGCTACAAAATCAATCTTTTTAACTCCAAAATAATGGTTTTGTACTCCAAAATTAAAGTTTTTTAAGTAATATTTAAGTTCGTACTTTCCCAAAAACAAGCAAATTTAAAACATAAGCAAACAAATTTAGAATAAAAACAAGCAAATTTTTAAATTTTCGAATAAATGACTTTGCAGTATTTTTATTAATTAAAAAAACATGCAATTTTACCGCAAAATCAAACAATTTTACCTCAAAAACAAGCAAATTTTTCGCATTTTCTAGAAATATCAATTTTGTAAGCGATTAATCTAAATCAAGCAAATTTAACCTAAACTCGAGTAAATTTAAGCTAAAATCAAAGAAAATATTAAAAAATATTTCATAGATTAAAAATAATACAATATTTACATTTTTTAACCGAATCCTGAATCATGCATGATTTTTCCATTTTTCATTTCTTTTAAACCTTTATATGTTATAAAAACTTGCTTCTCATTTATTAATTTTAAAGCAGTTTTATCAAACATATTTTACATAACGATCTAGTAAAGTAATTTTATGTTTACCACCAAGAACACAATTAATTTTTTCCCCATATTTATATTTCTATAATTGAAATTCAGTAGCAACATAATTTTCATTTTTTTCTAAGTCATGTAGTTTAGTCAATTCAAATGAATTGTTCAACTTGTTGAGCAGCGATTCCATTTATGTAAAAGGAAAAAAATTTTATAATAAAAAATATATTTATTATATTATTATTGTTTTATTTGTATTATCTTGTTTTTATTATTTTAATTGTATTACTATTATTTCAATATTATTTATTATTGCAGTTATTTTATTTTTGTAGTTTTTATTTTTATTATATTACTTTTAATTTTATTTTAATTTCACTTTTAATTTTAATTTAATATTTATTATTATTCCTTTTAAATAAACCTAAAAATGGTACTCTGCTCAACAATTAAACGTAAAATAATATCAACTCCAAGCAATGTAAAAAGTGTGGCGAAGTATTATTTATAGAAAATTTTTACTGCCATAAAACAAATAATAAAATACTTTACAACACCTGTAAAAATATGTCATTGAAAACAAAAATAAATGTGTGTTAAATAGGGAGAAATTATTGTGTGAATGTGGAAAATACATTTGTGTTGAATCTCTCAAAGAGCATAAAAATACTAAATAACACAATGTGTTAGAAGATATTCAAAATGAAATTCAACATGATAACTACCCAACAAAAACATGTCGAGTACATAATGAAAATAAATATATAAAATTATTTTCAGTTCATACAAGAAATAAGTAGAAACTTAGAACAATATGTAAGAATATTGTATTAGTGAATATAATAAGAATTATCATCTTAGCAACTATTTTACTGCACTTAAAGGAACATATTTAAACACACAACGAAATGTAAGTTACATAGTAAAGAACATTTTTTAGATTATATTTTCCAATATATTTACGTTTTTATAGCTCTTCAATGTATATAAAATTTAAAACCTTCTTAAAAATGTTCTATATAAATAAAAGAAAAATTTCAGCATGCAATATAACAGTTGTGTTGAGCGAAAAGAGAGTGTGGGAGCTAAGAACTTTAGTCAACACTTAAAAATTAATTATTGGTACAATCTAAGGAAGGATAATTTAATTACTTCTATTATAACATGTAATATAAATGAGCAAAGTAAAATACACTTTGTAAATTTACCATTTTCTTATGTCAATATGCAACAACTGCTATATTTTAAAAAATATTTCCTTTCTCTCATAATCTATTTGTACAATGTAGAAATAAAAGTAAGTGGGTAACAGAATGGATAAGAAGATATAATTTTAACAAATTTAGGTTTATAAGATGCCAATATCAATAAATTATATAAGCAGGGTAGAAAAGAATTAAAATAAATATTCCCCTATTCTACTAATGTATTCGTAAGCAAAAGAAACAGAAGAAGCAATAAAAATTATGGAGTTAGTAAGGCTTTTAAAGGTAGAATATCAACTTATAAAACTGAGAATTCGTTTAATTTAGTACAGCCTAATAAATTTTTAACTTCTATAAAAATTATGGTTTTTGAGATAATTCACAATAGTCAAAGGAAAATAAATTATATACCAATTGTCGCAAGCAGGAAAATAGTCAAGTGGAATTATCAACATTTCAGTAATTTAATCATAGAATATTAAACAAAAGATAATTTATAAATATTTATAAAAATTATAAAGCAGGAATTACTTACACAAACATCTGAATTTCAAAGAAGAGGTTTCGGTGGGGCTTTAAACAAAATAATTGGAATACAATGAGCTATAAATAAGAATAATCTACTAAATGGCGCATCATATACATATAATTAATAGAAGTGATTAAGACTAAAAAAGCATGCATTAATGTGACAAATGTTGATTAAAAATGTTTTCTTTGAGGAATAAAATCATAATTGTTTCCAGTAGAAAAAGACCCCTAAAGAGTTGCTAAATATAGAAATGTGACTCTTGATATTGATGAAATAATAGATAAAAAGAATACTAAATAAAAATTGATAATATACCAAAAATTGAAAATCAAATTGATCTATCAATAAATAATTACTCTATTGAACATAAGTCTACAGTATATCCATTAAAACTTACAAAAAATAAAAAATATAAGCACATTAATTTACTTTATTTTAAAAATGATAAAAATTCGCATTACTGTTGGATAAAATATTTATCGACGTTAGTTTCAATGCAGAAAAAATATGAAGTATGGTAAAACTTATATATGTGATATGTCTTCAATTCTTTACATCACAAGAAAAATGAAATAAACATGTATATTACTGCTCTTAAATTAAACCGGTAAAAACCAATTTTCCATATACCATCGAAAGGAGAGCAAATAAAATTTAAGAATTATAAAAATAGAACGAAGGTTCCTTTTACAATATATGCAGATTTTGAATCAATACTAAAGAAAATATTAACCACTAAACCAAACCGAAGAGAATTAATAAATTTACCTAAATCAAAAAATTCCCAGTTTTAACAGAGGACAATATTGAAATGGCTTTTATAAGGAGATACTTAAAGAAAGATATAATCTTACTAATGATCAAGTAAATACAATTGATTTAAAGTTGAATGATGAACCATATACAATGAAATATCAATTACATGAAGCATCTGACTTTTGCCATTATATTGTATCTAGTTATGCTGATTATAAGCCTCCAGTAGTATAGTAGTATATGGAGGTCAAAATGCACATAAGATGTTTATGCAATCAATACAAAGGGAAATAGAATAAAATGGGGAAATATATTCACAAATTGAACCAATGCATCCTCTAACAAAAGAACAAGAAATATTATATAGTAAATCAATAAATGTACTACATGTGAATGTGAATATACGAAGGACAATAAAAATTACATCATCATATTAATATAACTGGTAAATTAACTAACCCAGTATGAAATAATAGTAATCAACAACTAAAAGTGCAATATTTTGTTGCATTTTATTTTTATAGCTTAGCTGGTTATGATGCTCATTTATTTATTAAATAATTAGAATGTGATATTAAAACTATATTTAACTGCAAATAATGAAGAAAAGTTTATTATTTTTGAGAAAGCAACAGAAAATTTATAGGCACATTTGAATGTATGGCCAGTAGTTTAGATAAATTATCATCTAATTTAAGTAAAGATCAAATGAAACACACCCAAAAGCATTTCCCAAAAGAGCAAGTAGATTTAGTTATAAGAAAGTGTGTTTAGCCATTTTATTATATGGATTAGTTGGAAGAAATTCTAAGAAACTGAACTTCCAACAAAAATTGAATTTTACATCAAATTAAATGTATCTGATATAACTGGTGTTGATTTTGAGTATGCAAAACTTGTATGTCGCCAATTTAATACTAAAAAATATTGGTGAATATCATGATTTATACTTAAAAAGTTATGTATTATTATTAATGGATATTCGAAAATTTGAGAAATACGTGTATAAATGCATATGAATTAGATACTGCATGGTATTTACTGCACCAGGATTATCATGGGAAGCAATCTTAAAAATGGCAAAATAACCATTATATATAGTTCATAACTATTATATTATTCTTGATGATTCAAAAAGGAATTAGAGGAGGAATATCACAATGTTGTAAGTAATGTGTTAAAGCCAAAAACAAATATTTAGAAGAATTGAATCCAAATCAAGAGTCCAGCCATTTAGCATATTTAAATTATATTTTTGGCAAAATTGTATATTAAATCTTAAGTGTGATTCTGATAATGGTTACATTTTAGAAGAAGATTTAGAGCATCCCCAAGATCTTCATAAATTACATAAATATCTTCCATTTTGTCCAGAAAATGTGGTAGTTTCAGGAATAAATCAGTCTAAATTATTAACAACTTTAGATAAGAAACAAACGTATATAATTCACTAAGGTTATTTAAAACAGTTCCTAAATAATGGATTAAAGCTTAATGAAATATATAGAATATTGAAGTTTAATCAGTCTGATTGGTTGAAGAAGTATATAATTTAAATACATCAATGAGGACTAATGCTAAAAATAATTTTGAAGAAGATTTTTGTAAGCTGATATATAATTCTGTTTTTGGTAAAACAATGGAAAATATTAGGAGTAGAGAAGTTACATGGTTCATTTAAAATGAAAAGTTTGTAAAAAAATTATTTGCAAAACCAAATAAGAATGGAGTTTTGTAGATGCTAAATAAGGTCAGAAAAATGGATCACTTGCATGACAGAGATATCTGCAAACCCAGAAAAGGTCCCTGGCACAATCGAAATATCTGTAAAGCTCTTGACAATTTTAAAGAAAATAAAGCTCACCATAAATGAAATGTGCATTTAACGAACATTGAACAAATGTTGAATGCATTGATGCAAGTTAAACTAGTGTTAAAAAAACATTATTATGTTGCAATTGAAATAATTAATTACAAAAAATTTATAATTTATTTCACAAAATATTTAAATGCATAAAATATTTGAATTCATAAAACACATTTTATTAATACAAGAGCTGTGCAAGTTATCGAAACCCAAACCATTTAAAATAAATTTCATCACTTTTAGTTCTTAAAACTTTTTCAACCAAATATTCATTTGTATAGTTGGTTTTCATAATTTGGAATTCATAAAAACTGCCCTTTATTTCTTCTCCTTTGTCATCTTTCAATTTGTAAGTAGGTGAATCATTATTTTAAACCTCTAAAATGGTAAATAATACTGTTGTCCAATTAGCTGTATAACCCTTTTCAAATATTTATTTACTCTTGCTTACGAAGACAATATCGCCAACTTTGTATTTCGGTTTAGTAACCATGTCTGCAAAATTTGTTTGAATTACATGTTTTTTATTGGTCATATTAACATCATTTTGTTTCATAAAATAGTTCTATGTTTGGTATTTTTGTATATTTCAAATAAATCATCTAAGATATTTGCCCATTTGTAATTGCCATTTAAAGCAACTTACTTCCAAATTTTGTTCTTCATTGTACGATTATATATTCTACAACACTGGTTTTAAGTTCACTGAATATAGAATAGTGATTGATGTTATATTTTTGCATAAATTCGTTAGATATTTTATTATTAAATTCGGACTAATTATTGCTTTGAATATTATGTGGTTTTTCTTTTCAACCATATACACTCTAAAGCAATTGCTGCATTCTTGGCTGTTTTATCTTTAATTGGTATAGCAAATACATATTTTGAGGATAAATCAGTAATTGTCATAATATATTTATATGGATTATTTATCTGTGATATACCAGTATCCATTTGTACCAGATCGATTTTCCATAAATCATCAATATTATATTAAATTTATTTTCTTCTTGGAAAAATTTTTCTGCAGATTTATATAATTTATAGATTATTCCTTATCTTACATTGGACAATTTTTTTTTAATGTTGATATATTAGAATTGCATGCTGAACATTTCCTTTTCTGAAATAAATGTCGATTTTTAGTATTTTCAGTTTTTATATTATTTTTTTTACTAACTTTCTTACACTTCAAGCACCAGGTATTCTCCATTTAATAGTAAAAAATGTATTAACCATTATATTTTACGAATATTGCTGTCATAGTTTTCACCCCATCTTAATGAATTGATTTTTTCTCTCTCCTGACTTAAAACATCAAAAAGCTTACTGTAATTTATTTATTAGTTCCCTTAATAACAGTAACAGCATCAGAAATGATAAAATTTGTAGTAGTTATTTTATAAACAGTACAATCTATCAAAAAACTAAAGATAATTAGATTATTATCTAAATTAAAAATATTACTAAATTTTATCCCACCTTGCAGGAAAATTTATATATATATATATATATATAATGATGTTTCTTAGACTTTCGAGTTAATTAATGCTATAAAATCTTTCACAATTTCCCTCGTTAAATTTTGTAATTTATCAGCAATTTCTTTTCAAAATATCTTTTATTGACCGCATCTTTTCCATCTACAGAATTAGCCATATTGTAAATTCTATGATTTTGAATAGAAGCATAATCTTGTGTGTAAACCGAAACTTTACTAAGTTGATTTTGTAAAGCAGCAACAATGATATTGTATTTTAAATCTACATATTGTTTTAATGCTTAAGCAGATACAATATTACTGTATTTTGAATCTACTTCCTTTTTTAGTACTTGCTTTGCATAATTTATTCGTTTTATATAATCGGCAATAGTATTACCAAATTGTAAATATATATATATGTATATCTTCTTTTGAAACATAATCAGCTATTTGTTTATTAGAAAATCTTTTACTTACTGTGTCTTTATAGTCTCTAGTATCATCTATATTTACCATTCGATGCCCTAAAAAGAAACATGAGATTTTTTATAATCACTGTAAGTGCTTAGTTTACTTTGTACATCAGAAACACCCGAAATGAATTGTGAATCTATATATGTTCTTAAATCGTAATCAAATTCAAGGGTTTTGTATTTTACCAACATATTTTTTAAAGCATAAATACTAGTATTTAAAAAATTTATTTTAAGATATAATTAATGGTTTTCCAACTATATTTGTCACTTAAGAACAAAGAAATTATATCATTAATCTTAAAACATTTCGAAAAAAGTTATAAAACAATTAAACATAGATTCCACATATAACTAAATTAAAATTCTCAATGCGATCATCATTGCAATACACATTTATATTTTTTAAGTAATTAGTTAAATTAGTAGGAATATTACCACCAAATGAATCATCATAATAAATATCATTGTTTTCTTTAGAATAAAAAACCCAATGAGTACCAGGATTTGTTGACATATCAGAATTAACCAAACTGCATTCATTTTTCTGCATACGTTTTGGTAATTTATCAAAAATGTAAACATTTCTGAAGTGTTTATATTTAATATGTTTAAATATTTTTCAATATCAATATTAGATAGTGGGTAATATTCAAATTTTTTTTGGTCTTCCCTTCTTATTTGCAACTACACCACTTCCTGCTTTATTTTCCATTGCTAACTTGTGTCTCTGTTGTCCCTCTAATTCTTTTTTTTATTTTTTCTAGCTTGTTCAACAGAATTATAAAAAATTGCAGTAGCTCCTCATGCTCTTCCCTGCTAAAGCACCAAGTGCACCTAAAATTAAAAATATAAATTATATAATTCCTCTGTGATATAATCCATTTCCTGTTTTCTCTTTTAATATTTTTTTGAGCATTGGAAGTGCCAAAGTTAATAAGAAACCTTTACCTTCTTTTAATTTTTTGTTTATTTATCAAGTTGATCTTTTTTTAAGAGCTTATCTATACCCAAATCTCTTTATTGGTCAATAGGTATATCGATAGTTACGCTTTTTGTCTTATGTTATAAGTATATATATATATATAATGAATAAAATGTTTTAATTCCCCATCCTAATTTTCTTTTTGTGAACATAGTTGAGACAATAGCAGCAGAAGCAATTTTTTCACCAATTGGTGTATTTTTATCCATTTATTAACTTTTTGTAAAATTTTATCAGCAATATGTCTAGATTCTAAATCTTTATGGTCTCTATAAGCAATATCGTTATATTTGCATGCTTCATCTAATTTATTTATTCCTGTGTCACCTCTTTCCAACCTTTCATTTAATTTTTTAATTGACCGCGATAATTACAACCTGGCAGATGCATTTCTGGTTAATTTAAATTGTTTAGTGCCTAATTTATTATACCTTTTCAATGATGTTCAGAACTTGGAATTAAATGTGGTATTACATTTAAAACACTTATAAGATAAGGAATTCCTTTTGGATTTTGAATAACAAAATGAGAACATTGATTGTTTAGCATATTCATTATGTTTACATTTTCACTGTAATAATTTTTAATTGCAACGTTTTCTTCACCATGAATAACTAGTAACCTATTAACCAATTTTCTAACACCATCCATTCTTAACAAATCCTTTTGGTAAATTATTGTATTTTTTATACCTTCTCCAGATCTATGAGTTCATGGAGAAATCATTCTCTGTGGTGTGTTTGGTTTTGTTCTTGAATGTGATTCTAAATATAGTTATAATAATTGGGTTTAATTATAATTTCGTATTTCCAACTTCTATTCGAGTTTATTTTCGTTCTTGGATTATAATCTTAGACTGCAGCATTGGTATCTAAAACAATTTTCGTGTAGTTTTCATAGTCATTATCAGAGAAATTATCCTCAAGGCCTCTTCCTTTCCATTTATTAACAAATTTGATAGTCTTTCTGTTAATTCATATTCTTTGTTTTAAATAGATATTTTATCATCGTCTATCTTCACTTGTGTATTACCTATGTAAAAAATATATCCTCCTGCACGTAAACCATATCAAGTAACACTAACATTTATTCTTTTTGAAATTTCATTTTTCGAGATTTATAGTAGAATCAGACGTGGTACGCGTCGAATCCGATGCGTACTGCGTCAATTTATTCATGGGTAAAATGTACATTCGCTCTTCCAAATTTAGAGATTTTTGTTCTGAGAATAATTCTCTTTGGAATGATGCTTCTTCTGGTGTTGTTGGATAATCTATTTTTTTTCTGCAACAGAGACTATTGTTGTTATAAAATTATTATTATTTTCACATATTTTTCTACTTTTTTTGCTAATGTTTCGTGATTCGTTGATTAATGGTTGCTCTTTCATCTTATTTTTTTCATATTCCTTTTCATTACACTTTTAATATTTTTTATACCTTTCGATGAGTAATTTAACTCGAGAAACTCTCTTTGATTCATTCATTCATATATGAATTATTTCACATATATATTAATTTTTTTCTTATAAATGCATTATAAAAGTATTGAGAGTTTTGAGAGACAAACTTTTCCTCCTACTGATCAAATTAGGGGGAATTTAAATGTTTACAATAGTAGAATTGAATTTGATATTCCTATAGATGATGGGTTTTTCTTTTCCAAATGATGCTTATGTTTATGAGTAATTTATTTAACTAAAGAGAGGTCAAGTTGGAGATGAAGCAAAATATGATAAACTAGATCATGTTGACGCGTGTTCGAATTTTTTTCTTTTAATTTTTCTAGGGTATAAATTTCAAAATATGGAAATATTATTGAAGCTGTTGATAATCCTGGTGTAACATCAACAATGATGAATGCTTTATTAAGATCACCAAGTGAACAAAATTATTTAGAATTTACTGGTGTTGATAATTTATATCGAGATAAATCTGTTTCTATTAAAATAACAAAAGAGTTTTATTTTGGTTTCTAGTAATAAAACAAATGAAACAATCTATCCACTGTGATAATTGTTTGGTTTTATTCGTGATAACAATGAGGTGGTTATAAAATTACTGTTTTTCGCAATTCATTTGATAACAACTATTTATTTCTTTATGAAACTTTAGGTGAAGAAGGTAAAATTTACGAAACATCGCCCTGATTTTAGTAAATTTGTTATTTAGAAATTAGAAATTATGTGGCCTATTGTTGAATTCTAATCTAACGCAACCATTGCAAATAAAGTAAAATATACAAAAATCCGAAAATTCATATTAATTTTGGTTATTGCCAATTTTTTGGAAAAGAACTTGCTGCTTGATGAACTGTTTTTAACTTTGATATAAATGGTCAGTTAAATAATTTACAATTTGATATGCTTGATTTTGTAATTGTAGATTTTCGACTTAATATAAGAACAGCTGAACAGCATAAACTTGCTATGTTAGATCACTTTAATGTGAGAAATATTTATGTTAAAAATGGTATAAATGAAATTTTTCCTAAAGATAGTTGGAATCTAAACATTGAAAACAACCTTTGTCTTAAACAATTTTTTGCTTATAATAATTTTAGATATTCAAAAACCAAACTAGATACCGATTTTCGAAATAATGAACTTTATTATAAACAAACTGTAAACTTTGATGTTAATATTAATTACTATTCATTTTGGAGGCGAAGACCATTATATATTATATATTGTTTATATAAAAAACTACTTTAGTTAAAGAGAAAAACAAATATAAAAATTAGTGTGGATTTTGATAAAGCTGTTCAAGCAGGTACCATTTCCAATGCTGTTTTAATGAGTAAATGAAATCTAACTTATGATTATTAGAAAGAAAGGATTACTGAAGATATATAAAATTTTAATCTTATTAAATGGAAGAATAAATAAAACGTTTCGATATTTTAATGCAATATTTTTGGCTTAAATTAAGGTGGTTACTTTTAAAAGATACGAATTTTTAGAAATATAGATGAATTATTTCATTAAATAAAAATAATTTCCATGATTCTAAATGTGTGGTTACTTTCTATTTATAAATTAATTTTCTTTATAAATAAAATGAAAACGTCATTGTTTACATGTAGTTTGACTAACATTTTAAAAGGTGGTCATGTTTCAAGACCACTTTCGTATAGATTATATAATGCGTCTGAAGATCTTTAAAATTTAGTTCCCAAATTTCATTCAAAATTACTAAACTTAAAATTATCACTCTCAGAAATCATTGACAATAAATATGAACTTAGAGATATTGGTGAAAAACAAGAGCAAATAGAAGAAGTTTTTAAAAAAATTTGTTAAGTTTCGAATATAAACTCTAAAGAATAATAAGATAATATTTTATTTTAATTTATCTTAAATTTACTTGATTTTAGCTTAAATTTGCTTGATTTAGGTTACTCGCTTTCAAAATTGACATTTCTAGAAAATTCGAGAATTTCCTTGATTTTGAGGTAGAAGAAAGGGTTCGTGACGTCATACTGATTGCTGCGGGCCATTACATGAGGTACCATTGTTCTGAAACTCTTAAATAAACGTCTTAACAAAATTCCTTCACGGTTTGTTTAAAAACCTTAATTACAATTACTTTTATAGGGCCACATAGTCATTTTTTAAAATTGAAAATATTGTTTTTTCTTGGCCTAAATTTACTTGTTCTTGACTTAGGCCTACAATTTCTTGTTATTGAGAAAGTACAAACTTAATAATGACTTCAAAGAAACTTAATTTTGGAGTAAAATAAACCATGATTTTGGAGCTAAACACATTGATTTTGGAGCAAAAATCTCGATTCTGGAACAAAGATCAATGTTTTGAGAGCTCCTTTATTTTCAAAATTTTTTTATTTTAAATTTGGTTTCAAAAACCTTGATTTTGGAGTAAAAACCCATGATTTTTCAGTAAAAAAAAACTTGATTTCGAAACAAAAACATTGATTTTTCTTCATTTTTAAAACTTTTAGAGTTTAAATATATTCTCAAAAACATAAATTTCGGAACAAATACTTGATTTTTCAATTAAAATAAGGGGGGTGCCGGAACTCTCCTTTTACATCTAATGGAGAAGATAGGTATAAGGAACTTCCAATTGTTTTCGTGCAGTCTTCGGGCAAGGTGGGCAGAAAAAATGCTTTGCTGTGTGTTTCCAGTGGCCTTGCAATTACCAAGAATTTCATTTCCGCTGGGATGTTCAAAATGGTCTTAAATATGAGTGCGGCAGATACCCTGTTGCAGTATGTGAACATGTCAGCCTTTCTTCAGGTCGTGAGTCCCTAACAATAACACTATGTAGTATAACTAATTAATTACAATACAGTAATTGTAAGGAATGAAAATTCTAAAACAATATATTAGTAATTATGTACAATAGAAACAAATTGAAATGCAAAATTATTAACCCAGGAAAACCTAAATGTTCATCCCCAGCAAATAAATTGTTTTGGGTTTTACATAATTAAACAGTTGATGTATAACTATATATAGTAAAACACTATATACAGAATAATACTATTTTATCTAAACTAATGTACTGAAGTGTTGGTGACATCATGGTGGTAGGATATGGGTATGATGATGTCGAAATGTAGAATGTTATTTTGTTAATTATTTAAACTTTCAATATGAATGAAATTAAAATGAAATTGCAGCTGCTTTTTTACTTCGCTTCAAAGTTTAAGAAGGGACTATATGGAAACTTAAAATTAATATAATGATATGTATATTCTACTACAGTACATACTACTGCACTGGTTTGTTCTTCATCCTATGAAAACAATAATTATATATCACAGTAAGGAATCTCGAATACAAAATTTTTTTCAGGGTAAGTAAATGTAAATGTGTAAATTTAAATGTTTTTTATTGTATAGTAATAGAGCTTGGTATACTAAAATAATTTTTTCAATACACTGGAAATAACTGACCTAATTAAATTTGTAATGACTACATTTTGATTTTTACGGTCAAATTACATCTGTAAGTCAACATTATTTACCACACCTTTATACATTAAACTAATTGTTTATTATCAAAACTATTAAAGAATGATTTTTTCTGCTAAAATATATTTTGTTTTGGTAACTTACATTTTTTCTTATTTTTTATTCTAAAAGTTATAATTTGTAAACAATTTTGCTGGAAGCCTACTGGTATTAGCTATTTAACTTGAAAACATATTAAATGTTGAGACACTACTGATATTTTAAAATAAAGTACGTGAAGTATATTACGTATATTTGTGTAAAATGTTACTGTTGCCTGCAGGAGGTTAAGTGTCAAAAGTATTTTTTAAAAATGGCGGTTTACCTGTGGTTTCCTTTATATTACATGTGAGCTGCGTGATCGGTAGAGCTGACAGTGTTGGACTCACGCGCATGCCTGATGTCGCCTCGTGTATGCCATCAGATGTGCTGCTACCACGACCAAAGTTTACATTAATCTCCAGATGGACTGTAGAAGAAAGGGTTCGTGACGTCATACTGATTGCTGCGGGCCATTACATGAGGTACCATTGTTCTGAAACTCTTAAATAAACGTCTTAACAAAATTCCTTCACGGTTTGTTTAAAAACCTTAATTACAATTACTTTGATAGGGCTATATGGTTTATGGTGGGGTAAATTAATTATAAAATAAATTTAAGATTTGCATTTTTTGAGAAGGTGTGTACAACCTTGGTTACTGTATGTTGAGACTGGCTCTAATATTTCTGACTTAACCTCAGCATAAATATTTCTCAGACAATATCTATATACTAATGTTACAATGATTCACAATAATATAAATATATTGGACAATATTTAATGGGACAGATTAATCAAGACAGTAATAGGATATAAGATAGTAAAAGAGATTAAGAGAGAGGAAAGGAATTATAAATAAATATTAATAGCAATATTAGTTTCACACAAAAAGAGTTTGCATATGGGAAAAATATTGGGAAAAATCTGCACTCGATGACTTACACCAGGGAGGTAAAAAAGAAATTGCCCTTGTGGTACACTTCCGCACTGTGTAGCATAGAAGGACCCCATAGTAAAAGTCCAAAACCCTTACTGCCTCAACTCTTTCAAGGCCAGTAACGCACAGAACTCCAGCCCCTCCGGTCGGGTCACCACACCACCAGATTCCCAATGATTGCTCCCCGTCTAACGCAAAATGTAAGGCTTAACATCCTAGATAAGGCTACACTTTACTAGAGCATATTCGAGCAGAAAATGGTCAACATCGGCATAAATTCAATTTCGTACAAAACCCTTCACATCTTAATCCAGTTTCCATCTCACGTCAGGTTTAGTAGTCTGTGTATCCACTTCAGGACTGGCACGTAATTCAGACACCCGAAACTCCCGGATAATGGGCTAAGTCCGTGAATCACAACAATGCGTGAATCCAATGGACTACATTCTACCCCGTTTCCGTACGGTAATGAATTGTGAGAAATACACGAGCATATGGTGACTATTGGGAACATAAATCTAGAATTGTAAACTTAAGTTTCAAGTGGGTAAGGCGGAATACTATTGAGCAGCGTTCTCTGCATGCTTGTTTCCTAAACATCGTGGGCCTTCAAGCCTCTGAGGAAGTTGCCGATGTGAAGAATGACGACATGGGCATACAAGGGGGGGGGGGGTGTTCTCGGCCCGACAGCCATCGAGGGAAGCGCTGACAAGGAGAGGAAAGAAGCATGCATTGCATTGAGAAAGTGGGAAGAGGGGAGAAAAAGTCATGTCACTCACTCCTTACTACATGCACCTTTTGTCTTTCTGTATGGCTACTAAGATATTGATACTCTCTTAAGGTTAACATATTAAATTATTACAGAATCAGTCTTACCTTATTGCTACACATAGTCGGGAACTTATCATAAAATTATTTTGAATAATGATAAAACACAATAAAACTATATTCTTGTATCTGCATACATCAGTATCTTACTACAATATGGTGTAATATTTAGAAGATTATTAAATTAGAGTGATATGAAAGTGAAAGATTTTGAAATGGATTCGGCATTATGTATCACTTTCATAGTAATAGTTTCCAGTAAATACATTCAACGCACACAAACAATTTTACTTCTTAACTCAAATAAATAGAATAAGATGGGTGAAGTAAACTGTTAATAATTATAATTATGTGGCTACGAAGTTGCCGGATATTCTGAAGTTACTTAAGTTCAAATAATATTTGGTATCAAGATATACATTTGCTTCCTTAATTAAGATGACGATTATAAACTTTAATTTCCATTCAAATTAATGAATTCTTAAGTGTTGACTTATGACATAACTAAAACTGATTGTGTCTTGAACGATCAAAATTTAATGTTAAGTGAATATGCTGAAATGTTGTTATACTAACTCTCTTAAATTACTACAAAACTATGTGGATGGGTGGGGATTTATTTAAATGTGGGGTGAATGGTAGAGCAGCTGATGCAGAAGTGAAGGTCAGGAATGAACAAGCTTCCACCAATGTTATATTATGATTTATGATTCATCTCATACCTTAACAGGACTATAGGGGTAACGCAAATTATTAGTAAGTGTTAGTATGTAAAGAACACTATACAAAGGTGGTTTACTTTACATTAAGTTTGTCAATATAATTTAAACATAAATATGATTTAATATACGCGGGGGAGCTGTACAATATACTAAACCATAATTTATATTAAATTATAAATTTAACCACCCACAATCTGATGAAAGTCTAATTGCAGAGTCCGACCTTGTTCATGATCCGGAGGATGATTAAGATGGCGGAATCGACAGCCGGACACGCAAATCCTTCAAGTGACCTCGTTCCAATGGGCCTAGCGCGACAAACAGGAACACCACCGCCCAACGAGCTACATTTAGTAATATATCGCCTGCGTTGTCCCCGTTTACTAGCCGGTGGAGGGTGTTTCTATGGTTTGCGATTACATAACTAATTTTAGCAATCACGGCCTATGACCTGGACAAATTAGTAAAGGTTTGCTCAGGCAGGCACCTCAGCTGAAGTCCGATCATTACTCGTAACAGTGCGTACCAAATGTTTTGATTGTTGGGTAAGAATTTTTCTTTAATTACCTTAACAGGTACATATTGTATTGAATCTCACTGAACACTGCTGCTGTGATAAGGGAGGCTTGTTTATTTTTTGTCGAAATGTAAAAGAACTACTGATTACCTCATGTCGAAAATATTAGTAAATACATATATTGTAAAAATTTTACATGTAGCATGGAAAATTAACTTCCACAAATTTTCAGCCACATATAATCAAAAACTGGAATCTTCAGGTCCTTCGACTGAATTAACATTTTTTCTGACGTACTGGAGATAAAAAAAATTAAATGTGTACCTGAAATAGATACTAAAATAATTTTGTATATATTTAGACTACAAAAAAGTTTTTGTTTTAGCTCCTCGAAAATGTTATGTTGTTTTCCGGACTCAATGGGAAATTATTTCTTTTTAGATGTCTCAGTTCGCCATTCCACAGAGTTTTATTTTTATTTTCATGTAATATTGTATCTAAATGCAACAGGTTCTTTATTTCACTTATAACACTATTATTTATATACTGCATGGTAAAACATCTCCTTCAGAAAAGTCTCAGAATATATATACCCTTATGAATTTTTGGCAATAAAGACATACCAATAGTTTCAAAATACCTATGAAAAACAATATAAAAGCATATGAACAGTAGGTATACGGTAGCTCGCCACATTATATTGTTACATGCCGACTGCCGCACGAGGTACGAGCACAATGAGCAGACTCGGTTCTGTAAGGGTACAGGAGGTTACCAACCTCGAACCTCCCGTCCCTCCAGGCAGACACGCTCGCGGTCCCGTCGCCGGGCGGCCGGGAATGATTGACAGCTGACCCGGCTGGCGTCACAGCCCCCCCCCCCCTCCTCAAAGCTGTACAAGCCAGTGACTTTAGAGGATGGGCAAGAATATTCTGGGAACTAGGGCCCTCGGCGCAACGCGGAATTTTGATAAATTTCTGGGCGATCACTGATGACGTTATAAATGCAGCCACAGCTGGACTGTCAGCAGTCTTTTGGTAGAAGTATTTCGTTGAGTGCGGTAAACGGGTGAAGTCTAGTGCAGCAAGGGACATCGGTGAAAAGGACGGACGACAAAGGGAGATTGCGAGACGACGGCGGTCGAGGTGTTTGTGGTGCGAACGAACGAGAGGACGTGAAACCAGACGAGTAACCTTTACGGTTACTGTGCATGAGAGCGCTCGGAAAAGTCTATAACATTGTGGTTGGTGGGATATGGGCTTAACTGAGCTGGTAACGGACTTTATTGTTAATATTGGAACTTTTACAGGCATATGATTTATAAAGTAATTCAATAGGTTTTGATACAAAGGTTATTGGGAATATTTTAGTTTAATTACATCAATATCATTGAGGTAATTGTAAATTTTACAGATTGAATTTATTAATTGTAAATGGCAAGATATATAACTTTATTGTAAGATATTGAGTCGAGAGTATTCTCTTTGTAATTACTGTAAAAGAAATAAGAAATTAAATCAACTGTTTCATTTAGATAAGTTCTGGATTAGCCCACTGAACTTTCAAGAAATCGTAACAGTAATAGTCTCAAATCAGGGACAGATAAATACTTCATATAAGTAAAGTAAAATTGAAGACTGTATTCTTTTTTTGCATAATCAACCACACAACTGCAAATATATTGGTAAAGAAAAAGTGATACACTGTTTACACAGACACATAAACTGTAGTGGTTTCAAAATGCCTGCTAATTTCTTTAATACTTTTGTATATGAGTAAAAGTAGTGCGAAATGGGGGCTACTGGCACAGAGGTATCTAGTTCCGGCTCAGGGATCAGTTCCTCCTCCGGCCGCCATATTGTATTTTGTCATTTCCAGCCGCCATCTTAGATTACGACATTTCCGGCCTACATTTTGGTTTTCTGTCATATCCTGCCGCCATCTTGTATTATGTCATATCAATCCGCCATATTGTATTATGTCCTATCAAACCGCCATCTTTGATTAAATTTCTTCATTCTATATCATTCCACATCGACATTCACCATCTTGGATTTCATTTCTTTAGTCACCTTAGTTCCAATTCATGCACTATAATTCCACCTCGGCATCAACCATCTTGGATTCAATTTCTTTAGTCACCTTGGTTTCACCTCATGCTCTATCATTCCACCTCGGCATCCACCATCTTGGATTTTATTTCTTTGGTCATCTTCGTTCAGCCTCATGCTCTATCATTCCACCTCGGTATCCACCCATATTGAATTATATTATTAATGCTCTTTCATTCCACCTTGGCATCTTTCAACTTTTATTCTATTTATTCTTGCTCTATAATTCCACCCATTTCTTTATCCATATTTCTTCATGCTCTATCATTCCTCCTTGTCGGCCACAACTTTGACATCTGTCATTTTTGTTCACCACCAGGAGCATTATAGGTATAGTTCAGATGTTGGATGCCAGGCAAGCTGTCTATGCAGTTCCAGTACCCCCCGCCAATCACATATTCTGCCATATGCTAAAAGGAGTGCTAGTGTCACTGCAGCCATATTGTTTCCTACTCTATCCATCTACCCCCTACCCTACTCACTGCTCTTCTTAGCTTTCATACCTACCCTCTTACTAAATCACCTACTGCTCTATACACCTACCCACCACACCACCCATGTACCCACTGCTCTACTTACCTACCTAGAACTCTAGCAATTAACCCACAATCCCACTGCTCTACCCAACTACCTACTGCTCAACCCATCAACCTACTGCTATAAACATCTACCCACAACAATAACAATCCCAACTACCTATTGCTAGACACACAGATCAAATTAGCTACTGCTCTATCCACCTACCCACCACTCAACTAAAATACCTGCATACTAACTAATATATCCACCTACACACTACTCTATCGACTGTTCTACCTACCTAAAAACCACTCTAACCACATACCACACTACCCACCTACCTACCACTCTACTAACCTACTTACATAACAGCTAATCAATCCACCCACTGCCCTACGCACCACTCTATAAACTTACACCCACCCACCTACCCACAGCTCTACCCATCTAGACACCCTTCCAACTACCAAATGCTCTACCTACCTAACCATCCACCTTTCACTCTACCACACTATCCCATTCCTAAAGCTTCTACTAATCTACACAAATACCTATTGGTCCACCCACATACCTAACTTCCTACCCCCTCCTGCTCTACCCACCTACACACCACTCTTCTTACCTACCTACATACCCATTGCACTACTTACCACTCAATCCACCTACCCACTACTCTACTAATCTACTTACATAACTAATATATCCACCTACTGCCATACCCACCTCTATATGCACCTACACACACACACATACCTACAGCTCTACCCATCTACACACCCACCCTCCTACGTATCACTCTAACTTCATACCCATCAACCTATCACTCTACCATTCTACCCACATTCCTAAAGATCTATTAACATACACACATATATACTGCCCTACCCATCTAACCAACTGCCTACCATTCCACCCACCCACACACCCACTGCTCTTCTTAACCTCCCACCTACCTATCCACACACCCAACTACCTAACCACCTCCTGCTCTACACATCTACTCACCACTCCAACCCACATACCCACCACTCTATATGCTTACCTACATACCCACTGCTCTACCCACATCCACATTGCTTAACCCACCAAACTACCTACTACTCTACTTACCTTCATACGACATAACCACCTTCGGCTTAACTCAAATACTCACCTACACAACACCAGTTCTAACCACTGCTCTTCATACATAACACTTATAATGATTATTGACTTACTTATGATTCTATCAACCTACCCACTAAACACTCACCTTCCTCTATAATTATGCTCCACCTTCTCTACTTATAGCTCTACCGATCTACCTATCTCCCTACCCTCCTACTCTCCTAGCCACTGCTCTACCTACCATTCTAACCACCTACTCACCTACCTACCTACTTCTCTACCCATCACACTACCCAAAACATACAATACATATCATCAGACTAACCAACAAAATATTCAAGCCATACATTTCGACCTTTTATACTAACCATCTCACCTGGCATAATACCTCCTGTCATCCTGTGTAATAGCCATACAGGCATGTCACACTCAGAGACAAAGCTATACCATCAAAAAAATTCCCCCTCCAGTCAACCCGAACTAATACAATGTTCCCATTCACATATTTTGGGCATTGCTACTGCCATACTGATAGGCCATACAAGCAAGATACGCCAATAAACCAGTCCACCAATAAATATACCCAGATCATCATATAGAATAGTTTAAAAAAGATAATGTCCTCACATCTGTAGTAAAATCTGTCGAAAGGTTATACCTCTGTGCAAACCTTAGATAAGCCCAGTAAATATCTTCACAGAATATTTTTTAACTTAATAGTATACATTCTACCCCATGTCAGGGCTTGTAAAACATTTTACCTCGCATTGTAGGACTCAAGTATTCATGTAGGACTTTGGTTAGCGATTATGCATGTCATGGCGCCATGGTTGTTGAGGTCAAAGCCAGACCTTCATATCAGCAATTCAACTTCACAATATGGGAGCATTATGAGAAAACGCAAATACTCATTCGCACCAGAATAAAAAACATGTAGGTATTTAATTTGTACTATACGTAATTATGCATATTCCTATTATATATACATAAATACCTATCGTATATATGTTCTTTCATATATATATTTAAGTATGTGTCTATATATATATTCCTGTCATATATTATATAATAGTACCTGTGTCTATATATATTCCTGTCTTATATATATATAGTGGAAATTTTTCAGTCGTGCGGAAGGTTAGAAATAATCCAAGTCCTACACCAGCAGAAAAATTTATATGACCTAGCATTACATTACATAGGAGTAGGAAATATTCCACATTTAGGATAGGGTATAAATTTATTTTAGTATGTTAGGTGTGAGAAACAATGTCCATGTATACAAGAAAAATTCAATGCCCCTACACAAGGGAAAATTATCATCAAAGTGAATAAACAATCAACCAATCGTATTGCACCATTATTAGATTGTTCGGCGAGTCAATCATCGAGTTGGCATGTGATTACAGTTGGCCAATCATACGAGATGGCACTGGTGGATTGAGATGGACCTGCGGATTGGTGGATTGGTGGATCTGCGGATTGGTGGATTGGTGGATCGCTGGATTAGAGGATTGATGGATTGGTGGTTTGATGGATCAATGGCCAAGGGTCATGCTCACCTGCGGCCCAGCATGATGGTAGGGTGACATAACATGATGCCTACTAATAGTCAAATATGTAACGTTGACATATGGTAAGAATGTTTGCATTGCGGGTTGGTCTGGATGATTAATCTGCTTGGTACACATGTGTTAACATGGATGGTACAGTTGGTATATTGGGTGATATGTTTTTCAGTATATCTGTCTTGTGAATGGCTGAATGTGTCATTGGCATGGACTGTATAATCTGCATTGGATGAATGGTTGCTGTATGCTAGAGTTATGGTTGGTAGGTATAAGTGGTAAGTGATGTTGGTTGGGAGAGCTTTAGAGTTGCTTGGTACACTTGAGTTATGATGGAAATTGTGCTTGGTGTATTTGGTGGTGTGGTTGAATTGAATGTTTGTTTGGATATAGGAGATGGCTGGTTGATATATTCAGATGGTATTTTATGTTGGTTTACCAGATTGTATGGTCAGTATAGTACCCAGTACTCATGGTTAGCAGGGTTACTCATATTTTTCTCGTATGACTGAGGTGTGGTCGTTAGCATTTTTATTGGTATGGATGGTTGGTATAGTCAGGTGATTTGTTTTGATGGGTGGTATGATATTTGACTGGTGCTGGTCAGTAGTGCAAATGGAATTGATGTTAGGGTGAGGTCTAATCTCAATTGTGTAGTTGCTCGAGTTATGAAGGATGGTATATTTGGTGTGTTGGATGGTATGTTTGAATTTTTCTTTTGTTAAAGATGTTGGTACATTGGGTTATCTAATGTCAGTTGGTTATGTTAAGTTGACAAATGGTAGAAATGTTTGTGTTTTTGGTTAGTCTCGAGTGTAAAGTGACTTGGTACACTTGGGTTAACATTTATGGTATGGAGGGTATATTGGGTGATATGGCTGGTATAATACCCATTACTCCTGGTCGGAAGTGTTACTCATATTCTTATTTCGTATCTCTGAGGTGTGGTGGCCAGCATTTGTTGTTATTTAAATTGATGTTTGGTACGATAATGTGATTTGTTTGATGAGTGACATGATATTTGGCTGGTGTCTGATTGCAATAATATTACTACGGGCATGCTCGGGTATGAATCTTGGTATATTTTTCCAAAATATTTGCGATTTCTCTTCGTCTTGCATTATTGGAAGGTGGCTAGGTAAGGGTAGATGTTGATTTATAGGGTAATGGGGGACAAATTCCTTATTGTCAACAACCACCTCCCTAGCAGCAATGTTGAAACAAGTCTCGGCCTCCCCATCTCTTCTCCTTCATCTCCCTTTGCAACTTTGTCAGTCGTACTCGCGTCTACTGTTCGAGAGATATAACCTCTCGATATATTTTACTACAGATGTCAGGACACTCTCTTTTTTTAACTATTCTATATGATGATCTGGACATATTTATTGGTTGACTGGTTTATCGGCGTATCTTGCTTGTATGGCCTATCAGTATGGCAGTAGCAATGCCTGAAATGTGTGAATGGGAACATTGTATTAGTTCGGGTTGACTGGAGGGGGAAATTATTTGATGGTATAGCTTTGTCTCTGAGTGTGACATACCTGTATGGCTATTACACAGGAGGACAGGAGGTATGATGACATGTGAGATGATTGGTATAATAGGTCGATATGTATGGCTTGAATATTTTGTTGGTTAGTTTGATGATGTCAATTGTATGTTTTGGGTAGTGAGATAGGTAGAGCAGTAGGTAGGTGAGTAGGTGGTTAGAGTGGTAGTTAGAGCAGCGGGTTGGAAGGGGAGGAGGGTAGAGTGTTAGGTAGGTGGGTTTAGCTGTAAGTATAGCAGTTGCAGGGTAATTATAGAGGAGGTTAGGGTTTAGCCGGTAGTAGGATAGAACCATAAGTAAGTCAATAATCAAGATAAGTGTTAGGTATGAAGAGTGGTGGGTAGGATTGGTGGCGGGTAGGTGATTCTTTGAGTAGAGCCGAAGCTGCATAGGTCGGTTTGAAGGTGTGTAGAGCAGTAGATGGTTAGGTGGATAGAACAGTAGATGGTTAGGTGGGTAGAGCAGTGGGTATGCAGGGAAGTATGTAGAGTGGTGGGAATGAGGGTAGGGGATTGTTTGGAGTAATGAGTATGTGGGTAGAGCAGTAGGTAGGTTGGTGTGTGGGTCTAGCAATAGGTAGGTAGCTAGGTAGATGGGTTTTTTTAGAGTTGTAGGTAGGTGGGTAGAGCAGTAAGTGGTTGGAGTGGCAGGTGGGTAGATTAGCAGGCATGTCGGTAGGTAAGAAGAGTGGTATTGGGCTAGAATAGTGGGTGGGTAATCAGATAGAGCAGTTGGTAAGTAGGTGGGTAGTGCATTGGGTTGGTGGGTAGGTGTGTGGAGCAGTGGGTATGTAGTTAGGGTGTGGAGCGGTGTGTAAATGTGTGGAGTGCCATGTGAAGTATGCGGATATATGCGTGGAGGGTGCAGAGATATGTGTGGAGGGTGCAGAGAATAGTGCAGAGGGCGCGTAGAGTTGTTCGAAGGGTGCGGTGTCATTGTGGTGTGTGTGGTGTCAGTTGCAGTGCATATGGTGCTCTGGTGTTTGATGTGCTAATATCAAGGGTTGGGGGGGGTGGAGATGAGTGATGAGGTGTCAGCATTGAAGATTAAGTAGATATTTTGAAATGTAGTTAGGTAATATGGTAGGCAGCTGGTTAGATGGGTAATCATTAAGTATGTGTGTAGGTTAGTAGAAATTTAGGAATATGGGTAGGATGGTAGAGTGAAATATGGTTGGGTAGGTAGGTAGAGTGGTAGGTGGGTAGTGTGGTAGGTGGGTAGAGTGGTAAGTAGTGCAGTGGCTATAGCAGTGGGTATGTAGGTAGTTATGTAGTGTGGTGTATAGGTGGTTAGAGCAATAGGTTTGTGGACAGTGAGGTGGGTAGAATTTTGGGTATTGATGTAGGTAGGCTTTTGGGTTGTGAAGCAGGCCAGCAGCTATAGCAGTAGTTAGGTGGGTCCAGCAGTAGGTAGGTGGGCCGATCAGTAGTTAGGTGAGTAGGTTGTTGGGGTTCTAGGTAGATGGGTGGAGTGATGGGTGGGTGGATAGAGTGGTTGTTAGGAAAGTGCATAGAGCAGTAAGTAGGGGGGTATATTTTTAGATAATTGATGTAACGAGTAGTTCTTTAGGTAGTTAGAGCAGTGTGTGCTTGGGGCAAATAAGTGGATGAATGCAGCAATAGCTAGGTAGGTGGGTTTAGTGATAGGAATGTAAATAGGTAGGTAAAATGTTGGTTAGGTAAGGTATATAGATCGGTAGTTAGGTGGATACAGCAGTGAGTAAATGGGTGGAGTATTAGTAGATGGGTAGAGTGGTGGGTAGATGGGTAGAGTGGTGGGTAGGTGGATAGTGCAGTGTGTAGGTGTGTATAGCTTTGGTTGGGACATTAGGTAGAGCAGTGAATAGGTAGGTTGGTTGTTTGGTAGATAGGTAAGTGGGTAGAGCAAAGAGTTGGTGTATAGATAAATGGGTAGAGTTTTAGATAGTGTGATGGGTAGAGCAGTAGTTAGGAGAATATATGGTTAGAGTGGTAGGTAGAGCAATGGACAGGAGGGCAGGAGTGTGGAGTGTTAGGAATGTGGGTACAGCTGTAAGTAGAGTAGTTGATGGGGTATTTATAGAGGAGGGTGTGCATTTAGTGGGTGGGTGGTTAGATGGGAAGAACAATGTGTTGGTGGGGAGGTGGGTAGAACACGTGGTTTGGTGGGTAGTTGGGTAGAACATTAGGTATGTAGGAAAGTATCTAGAGTGATGGGTATGTGAGTAGAGCATTGGTTGGTGTAGTGAGTAGGTGTGTAGAGCAGGAGGTGGTTAGGCTAGTTGGGTATGTGGGTAGGTAGGTGGGGAGGTAAGTATATCAGTGGATGTGTGGGTAGGTAGAATTGTAGGTAGTTTGTTAAATGGGTAGAGCAGTAGGTATGTGTGTAAGTTAGTAGAGCTTTAGGAATATGGGTAGAATGGTAGAGTGAAATGTGGATGGGTAGGTAGGTAGAGCAGTAGGTAAGAAGAGCAGTATAAGTAGGTAGAGTGGTAGGTAGGTGGGTAGGTGTGTAGATTGGTAGTGCTGTAGTTATCCGAGTGTGTGTAGGTGCAAAGAGTAGTGGCTAGGGTAGTGGGTGGATATATTAGTTGTTATGTAAGTAGGTATAGTAGAGTGGTGGTATATGGTAGGTGATTGGAGTGATAGGTAGGTGCTTAGGTAGGTAGAATGTTGGGATGTTAAATATAGTGGTAGGTAAGTGGATAGAGAAGTTAGTAGATGGGAAGGAGTGGTGAGTAGATGGGTAGAGTGGTGAGTAGATGGGTTGAGCAGTGGGTAGGGGGAAAGTACAATGGGAAGGTGTGCAGGTGTGTAAATCTTTAGGTGGGGCAGTAAGTAGAGCAGTGGCAAGGTTTGTTGGTAGATAGGTAGGTGGGAAGAGCAATTTGTTGGTGGTTAGAGAAGTGGGTAAAGTTTTGTGTAGTGGGATGGGTAGAGTGGTGGGTAGTTGAGTAGGTGGTTAGAGTGGTAGGTAATGCAATGGTTAGTATGATAGGTGTGTAGAGTGTTAGGTAGGTGGATACTGCTGTAAGATGAGCAGTTGGTGGTTAATTATAGAGGAGGGTGAGTGTTTAGTGGGTAGGTGATTAGTTGGGTAGAACAATGTGTTAGTGGGTAGGTGAATAGAGCAGTGGGTATGTAGGTAAGTATGTAGAGTTGTGGGTACATGGGTAGAGTGTTATTGGGCAGTAGGTAGGTTAGCCAAGCAGTAGGTAGGTGAGTAAGTGGTTTGAGTTATAGGTAGATGGGTGCAGTAATCTGTGGATGGGTAGGTGGGTAGAGTGGTAGGTGGGTAGAGTGGTAGGTGGGTAGAGTGGGTAGAGCAGTGGGTATGTAGGTAGGTTAGTAGATTGGTGGGTAGGTGGGTAGAGCAATGGGTTGGTGGAAAGTGAGGTGGGTAGACTTTTGGGTAACAATAAGGTAGACTTTTGGGTAATAATGTGTGTAGACTTTTGGGGTGTGAAGTGTGTAGACTTTTGGGGTGTGAAGTGGGTTGGTGGCTAGTGCAGTAAGTAGGCGGGTCGAGCAGTAGATAGTTGGGCCGAGCAGTAGTTAGTTGAATAGGTAGTTAAAGTTCTATGTAGATGGGTGAAGCGATGGGTGGGTAGGGTGGTGGGTAAGTAAGTGTATAGAGCTGTATGTATGTGGGTAGTTTTTTTTAGATAAGTGAAGTGTTATCTAGTAGGGTAAGTAAAGAGTGAGTGGGCATGTAAGTGGGTGTATGGAGCAATAGGTAGGTGGGTGGGTGGAGTAATAGGTAGGTGGTTAGGTAAGTAGAATGTTGTGTAGGTAAATAGATTGGTAGGTAGGAAGATAGAGAAGTAAGTAGATGGTGTGGTGTGATGAGTAGATGGGTAGAGTGGTGGGTAGATGGGTTTTAGTAGTGAGTAGGTGGGTAGTGCAATGGGTAGGTGAGCAGGTGTGTAAATATTTGGGTGGGTAGTAGGTAGAGCAGTGGCTTGGTTGGTTGGTAGATAGGTAGGTGGGAAGAGCAATTTGTTGGTGGGTAGAAAAGTCGGTAAAGTTTTGGTAGTGGGATGGGTAGAGCGGTAGGTAGTTGAGAAGGTGGTTAGAGTGGTAGGTAGATCAGTGGGTAGTAGGGTAGGAGTGCAGAGTGTTACATAGGTGGGTACTGCTGTAAGATGAGCAGTTGGTGGCTAATTATAGAGGAGGGTGAGTGTTTTGTGGGTATGTGATTAAGTGGGTAGAGCAATGTGTTGATGGCGAGGTGGGTAGATCAGTGGGTATGTAGGTAAGTATGTATAGCGGTGGGAATGTGGGTAGAGAATTTGTTGGAGTGGTGAGTATATGTGTAGAGCAGGAGATGGTTAGGTAGTTGGGTACGTGGGTAGGTAGGTTAGAGGGTGAGAAGAGCAGTGGGTGTGTGGGTGGGTGGAAAGGTAGGCAGTTGGTTAGATGGGTATAGCAGTACATATGTGTGTAAGTTAGTAGAGCTTTAGTAATGTGGGTAGAATGGTAGAGTGATAGTTGGATGGGAAGGAAGTTAGAGTGGTAGGTAGGTGGGTGTGTAGATGGGTAGAGCTGTAGGTAGGTGGGTGTGTGTATGTGTATAGAGTGGTGGGTAGGGCAGTGGATTTATATATTAGTTGTTATGTAAGTAGGTCAATAGAGTGGTGGGAAGGTGGGTAGATTGGTAGATGGATTGAGTGGTAGTACAGTGGGTATGTATGTAAGTACGTAAAGTTGTGGGTCAGTGAGTAGAGCAGGAGGGAGTTTGGAAGTTAGGAATAATAGAGGAGCAATAGGTATGTGTGTAGGATATTAGAGCTTTAGTAATGGGGTAGTGTGGTGGAGTGAAAGGTGGATAGGTAGGTAGTTAGAGTGTTTGGTAGGTGGGTGGTTGTGTAGATGGTTAGAGCTGTGGGTAAGTGGGTGTGTGTATGTTCATAGAGTGGTGAGTAGGGGGGGTGGGTGGGTGGTTAGATTAGTTGTTATGTAAGAAGTTTAGTGGAGTGGTAGGTAAGTGGAGTGGTACATGGTTAGAGTTGTAATTAGGTAGGTAGAACAGTCGATAGGGTAGTGTGTAGGTGTATATATTAGTTCGTTTTGCAGGTAGGTTAGCTGAGTGGTGGGTAGGTGGGTAGAGCAATAGGTAGGTTGATCTGTGTGTCTAGCAATATGTAGTTGGGTAGGTAGATGGGTTTGTTATTGTTGTGGGTGGATATGTAGATCAGTAGGTTGATGGGTCGAGCAGTAGGTAATTTGGTTGAGCAGTGGGATTGTGGGTAAGTTGTTAGAGTTCTAGGTAGGTAAGTAGAGCAGTGAGTACTTGGAAGGAGTGGTGGGTAGATTTTTAGTGCAGTAGGGGATTTGGTAAGAGGGTAGGTATGTTGGTTGGACAGTGGGCGGGTGGAAAGGTAAAAGAGCTGTGGGTTTGTGGGTAGGTAGTTAGAACAGTGGGTGGGACAGTGGTTATGTGGATAAAGTAGGAAACAAGATGCCTGTAGTGACACTAGTGCTCCTTGTTACATATGGCAGAACCTGTGGTTGGCACGGTGTGCTAGAAATTCATAGACAGCTCGCCTCGTGGCCAACCTCTAAACTATACCCACAATGCTCTTGGTTGCAGGCAAAGTTACCAAATGTCAAAATTGTGGCCAACAAGGAGGAATAATAGAGCATGAAGAAATATGCATAAACTAGTTGGTGGAATGATAGAACATGAAGAACTGAAACCAAAGATTAAGGATACCGAGGTGGCATGACAGAGCATGAGGGGGAATGAAGTTGACTAAAGAAATGTAATCCCAGATGGTGGATACCAAGGTTGAATGATAAAGCATGATGTGGAACGAAGGTGACTAAAGAAATGGATCTAAGATGGTGGATACTGAGGTGGAATGGTAGAGCATGATTTGGAACTATGGTGACTAAATAAATGTAATGCAAGTTGATGCCAAGGGGAATGATAGAGCATGAAGAAATGGAATCTAAGATGGCGGCCAGTAATTACGTAATCCAAGATGGCGTTCGGAGCAGGAGCCGATCTCTGAGCAGCAACCCGATCCTTCTGTACCTGTAGCCCCCATTTCATACTACTACTGTAAAGAATTGATATTTTTTCAAAATACAGATATATGTGTCCTTATGTTTTATGTAAATACCGTCATTTAATTGAAGTACTTATTAAAGGAAAAAGGCGTCACTTACATAGGGAAATATAGATCCAAGCAAATTTGTTAACCCAGAAGATGCATAAATCTTCTACGAGCTTAATTGTTTATTACGATCTTGCAAAATCACATTTATTGATGTTGGTTGTGTACCTTCGTTTGCTAGTTATTTTAAACAGAACATAGTGATAAGAATATATCAGACCTGCATATTTGGAGAATTCAGTTCTTTTAAACACAGTATTCGGCACATTTTGATGTGAAAGGCCATTCCTAGCGCAGCACGGTTTTTCTGATAATTTAAAAATATATATATACAACATAAAATATAATCAACTTTTACTTGCTATTTTTGACGAATGAACATGAAGAAATTTAAAATCTAAAATTTGAAATTTAGTAAAAAAAAGATAAAATAAAATAAAATAAAATAAAATAAAAAATCGAGTATATTTAAGCTAAAAACATGCAAATGTATCGTTTTCAAGCAGTTTTTCACATTGCTAGAAACAACATTTTTTGTTTAAAAACAAGCAATTTTCATTAAATAACAAACAATTTAAGCCTTAAATCACAGAAATTTTGTAATATTTCACGAAGGGGCCATGCAGAAATTTTGAAGCTATATAAACGAGCAATTGGGACCAAAACTACAAGAAAAATCGCATTAACTATTTCTTGCAATTTTTAATGAAATTGTAAGAAAAAATAAAAAATCAAAATCTGTAATTCAATGAAAAACTAACAAAAAAACATAACGTAAGCTAAAAACAAGTGCTAAAGATACATATGATAGAGTTTATAAATTTATTCAACAAGAGTAAAACACGAATAAGACTTTTTAATGTATAAAAATAAAAATAACCATTACTGAGTACATAATCCCAGCCATCACAGCAAACCAAATTATAAACATCTTCTTGAAAATTAGAAAATGTATCTGATCTAATAATTTTTATTAATTTTTAAAACTTTTTATAACCGAACAATGTATAATTTTTTATATCAATGTAAGTTGCTTTTTTATAATTTCATATCCAATATCCCAAAGTTCTAAAAGAACTATAATTTGATAAATTTATAATATTAAATATTTATATGTCTTATAAAAATTGATACTATGAGAAAACTTTAATTAGAATTACGATTTTTTATTCGATCAGATAATTCTTCTATATCTCTAAAAAAAATCGTAAAAGTTTTGAATGTATAAGCTTAAAAATTGTTTTAAACTATCGGAACAATTTGTTGATTTCTCCATTTGATGAAGTAAACATTTTATATATCTTCAGTAATTTTTTCTTTCAAATAATCGTAAGTTAGATTTCTTTCACTAATTAGAACAACATTACAAGTGGTCAGGAGCTTTATTAAAATCAAAACAATTTTTTATATTTGATTTTTCTATAACTAAAGTTGTTTTTTTATAGGATCAATCTATAATATATAACGTTCTTCGCCCCCAAAATAAATAGTAATTAATATCAGCATCGAAGTTTACAGTTGGTTTATAATAAAGTTCGTTATTTCTAAAGTTAGAATCTAGTTTGGTTTATTAATTTCTAAAATCATCATAAGCAAGACATTATTTAAGATAAACACCATTTTCAATGTCTAGATTCCAGTTTTCTTTAATAAAAATTTCATCTCTACAATTTTACACATTAATGCTTCTCACATTACAATGATCAAACATAGTAACGTGTTTATGGCGTTAAGCACGATATTTTTCTATTACATTGAAAGCCTACAATTACAAAATCGGGCATGTCTAATTGTAAATTATGAAAATGATATTTTAAATGAAAGTTAAAATCTTTGTTCCTTTACGAACCTCTATTTTTATAAATTTCCAATAATCAAACCTAATGGGTACTTTAGGTTCTTTATATGTTTTTTCTTTAATTGCAATGGCAATTGTATTCACATTCAACAATAGGTCAGATAATTTCTAATTTTTCAATAAAAATTTTGCTAGGATCAGGACGATGTTTCGTAACTTTGTCATCTTTATCTAAAGTTTCATAAAGAAATAAACAGTTGTTATATGAATTCCGAAAAAAAGTAATTTTATTGCCAACTTTCCGATAAATTTCATTGTTATCTTGAATAAAACCAAACAGATATCTTAGAGGTTAGATTATTTAATTTATTTCATTACTATAAACAGTTTTAACATATTTTGTTATATAACTATAAACATATTTATCCAGATATATGTTAACACCAGTAAATTCTAAATAATTTTGTTCACAAAGGGTAGCTTCGAGTCGACGTTGGAAGTACGAATATATAATTGGACCAATTTATCGTAACTATATAAAGACGTATTTAACATCAGCATTAAACAAACAAGAAATAACAAGCTCTACTAATTCTCCTAGAACTGGCGATGACATAAAAAATACAATAGTTTACCAAAAGAACATATTTGAATGGACGATGCAAGAAAATTAATTGATAGATTGTTAATTATTCATGGCGAAGAAAATGCTGGAATTACCAATTATTACAACGGAAAAGTAAGCATAATGAATATGCTGAACAATAAGTTTTCTGATTTTGTTATATATAATCCGAAAGGAATTCCTTTTCCTAACAAGAGTTTTAAATGTAATTACACACTCATTTTGGCATTCTGAACACCATGGGAAAGGCATTATAAATTGGGCATTAAATAATTTAATTTTTTATTATTGTGGAAAATTTACAAAATTAAATGAACGATTGGAAAGAGGAGATAAAGAAATACGTAAATTAAATTAAGAATGCAAATATCACGACATTGCTTACAGAGATCAAAGAGATTTATAATCTAGACATGATTCTGATGAAATTTTATAAAAAGAAGCAAAAGAAATCATGTTAGATAAAAATACTCCAATTGGAGAAAAAATTGCTTCTGCTGGTGTTGCCTCAACTATGTTTACAAAAAAATTAGGTTGAGGAATTAAATGTTTTATTTAATATATATTACTTATTAAGGAAGATAACAAATATAATTTCTGATATTCCCTTTGAGGAATTAAAAGATTAAGTAATAAATCAATTTTTAACCAATTATAAAATTACGAGAAAAAATAAAAAACTGAAAGAAGGTAAAAGCTTTAAATTAACTTTACCAGTGTAAAAAGTCAAAAAGTTGGCCAAAGAAAAATTTGGAAGTGGTTTACATTATGGAGGAATTATTCCCCTTGTAATTGCTGCGTTAAGTGCAGTCGGTGGTTTTGCTGGTTTTGCAATTTTGCTAGGATAGTGGTACTACAATTTATAATTCTGTTGAACAAACTATAGAAAATAAAAAAGAATTAGAGGAACAAAAAAGACATAATCTAGCAATGGAAAACAAGGTTGGAAAAGGATAAGTTGCAAAAAGAGCATTGCCAAAAGAATTTTTGAAAATATGCCAACCATCTAATATCGATATGGAAAATATGTAAAATTATTAAATATTAAATATTTCAGAAGTGTTTATATGATTGACGAATTACCGAAAATTATCCACAAAAATGAATGTGGTGTAGTAAATTTTGACAAAATCATCAAATCCTGGTACTCATTGGGTTTGCTCCTTTAAAGAAAACAATGATGTTTACTATTTTGATTCATTGGAGGCAAAATTCCTACTAATTTAACCAAATACTTTAAAAACGGAAATGTTTATTATTACAATGATGATCGAATTCACAATTTTAATTCAGTTATATGTGGACATCAATGTTTAATTGTATTGCACATTTTTTGGAGAGGATTTAAGTTTAATGATATAATTTCTATGTTATGAAATGACAGATATATTCGGGAAACCATTAATCAAATCTATAAATAACATTTTTGAAACGAATGCCTTTGCTTTAAAACCATATGTAGATTCGCAGAGAAATTCGAGAGTTTCTACATTACAGAGTAAACTAACGACTAGTTTTGATTTTATAAATATTGTGTTTCATTTTTAGATCACAGAGTTGTTAATATAGCTGATCCCATTAATGGAAAATATGATATGCAAAGGAGGCACTAAAAAAATCTAGATTCTAAATTAAAACTATTGTTTCTGATTATGATTTAAAAACTTATGTAGATTCAAAATACAATACCGTTGTTTCTGATTTAAAAACATACGCAGAATAAAAGATAATAGCATTGTTTCCATTTTCCAAGATAAATTAGCAAAGTTTTTGTTTATACTACAGAGTATGTTTCGCTTCAAAATTGTAGAATCAATAATATGGCTGATCCTGAAGATGGAAAAGATGCTGTCAATAAAAGATATTTCGATAAAGAAATAGCTGTTAAATTGCAAAATTGAAACCAATCAGTTTTGTATTACTGTGATACACTTGGTAACACGAAAGTTGAAAAATGTATGGAAGAAAAGTCATTTATTTTATTTTAATTCAAAGTGAGATAAAACTAATAATATTTTTCTTGTTGATAATAATAAAATCTTCTTTATTTTTATAATGTATTGTACTGTTTATAAAATAAATACTGATGATTTTGTGATTGTTATTAAATGAACTACAAAAATATATTACGGTAAGCCTTTTGATGCTAAAATAGGTGATAATTTATCTTTTATAATAAAATAAAAATTAAACCATCTCTTCATATTGATGCACAGATTATAATAAAAGGGATATTCATAAAATATAAAGATTAGATATTTTATTTTTTTTACTTTTAAATACAGAACACTTAGTGTTTTAAGTGTAAGAAAGCTACTGAAAATTATAATATAAAAATTTTAAATGCTAAAAACGGATGATTAATTCAGAAAAATAAATGTTCGATATGTAATTCTAATAAATCAACAATTAAAAAATTGCCCACTGCAAGAGAGGGAATAATTTATGAATTATATAAAATTGCATGAAAAAATTTCCCTATAAGAAAACTAATTTCATATGGTTTTGATGATTTATGGCGAATTGATCTTGTAGAGATGAATATTGGAAATTTGAGAGGAATATCACATATAAACAATGGACACAATTATACTATAACAATTATTGATGGTTTTTTTTTTCTCCAAAATTTGCATTTGCTGGTACAGCAATATTAAAGATAAAACTGCTAAAAATGTAGGAATTGTTTTATAATCTATATTAATTAAAAGAAAACTGTGTAATATTCGAAGCGACAATGTGTCCGAATTTTAAAATAAAATATTTAATGAGCTTATGAAAAAATATAATATCAATCATTATTCTTCTTTTAGCGAATTGAAAGCAAGTGTTGTTGAACAATTTAGTTGTACAATGAAAAATAACATGTGGGAGAGATTTCCTCTGAATGTAAATTATAAGTGGGTCAATAGATTAGATTAATTAGAGAAATAATACAACAATACAAATCATTGCTATATAGGCATGAAGCCAATTGAAGTTAATAAAAACAATGAAAAGGCCTTAATATCGCCATATGTTTTTATTGAACCAAAACTGAAAGCTAAATACAATGTTAGTGATGTTGTTAGTTAAGGCAAACAAAAGAAAATTTTCGAAAAGTATTATACTACTAATTGGTAAACAGAATTGTTTTCTACTTGTAAAGATTTAAATTATGATGTGCCTTCCTACAAATTAAAAGATACTAAATGAGAAGAAGTAGAAGGCAATTGTTATGGACATTAAATAATGAAAACCAACTATCCTGATGAATACTTGGTCAAAAAAGTCTTAAAAAATTAAAGGGGATAAAATTGATGTAAAATGGTTAGGTAATAACTCATGATTTATAAAATGTATGTTTTGTAAAATGTAAATATTTATTTATAATTATCAAATTGAATTGCAAAAATGTAATGCACATTGTTTTAATGGTCATTTTGGTGTTCGTTTAAATTTTGTTTAACATTCATTTTAAGGTACAACCTTTTATAAAAAAAAATTTATTTATTAAAGTATTTGATCTTATTTCTCTACTTTTCATTATTCATTTTTCGACTCAAATCTATTGTAATAAAACCTTAATCTACATCCCAACATTTTGCAAAAAATTTGTATTATCTCTTACCAACTTTGAATATGCTTGAGCTAAATAAAATACATCTTAATGTTTATGTCTTCCTCTAGCAAAAAAATTGCGGAAATATCTTGGTCATCTAAAATACCATCATCAAATATAACTAAACAATCATTTTTAACTTTGATCTAAAGGAGTCATTTCATCATTACTATTTTTAAAGTATGCCATTTTTTCTTTGACATTAAGCTTTTTGGATATCATATTAAAATCATTTTGTAACTCTATACAGTTTCGTTAATTTAAACTTTTTGAATAAACATACAATTTATTAAAATTTATCCATCCTACATTATAAATAAAACTTATCATCAAATTAGTTTTTCCACATTTGCTTGAACCCTCTAAAATTGCCCTCATATTATCAGGCAATAATTCACCATTCTTTCTAGTTTCAGAATTATCTTCATGGATTAAAAAACCACTACCCCATTTAATTTTGCGCAGCATAAGCTGCATTAGTTAGTTTTCATACAGAAATTTTAACACCAAATATTGACAACACTAATACTATAACGACCATTGAAAAAATGAGTGCTGTTATTGATAAAATGAAGATACAACTAGTCCTAGAGGTCGATTAGATATCGAATCATTAAAAAAAATTACATTTTATTTGCAGCAGATAATGTAAAAAATATAATATCTCTCAAGTCTAGGTTTAATACTAAATTTGACGACCAATCATCTGATATTCTTGGTTTTGATAGAAATATTACTATTGAAAAAGGCAATGTTTTTATAGGTACTAAATAACCTGATTTTAATCAATTAAAAATAATAAATGTTCACTATACAATATCATAAGGCATTTTTATCGAATATGATGAATCAAATCATTTAGAAACAGATACAATAGCCAGTTTTCCACCTAAAACTATGTTTGGTTTTGGAGATTATATCATTTATGAGCCTGCATATCCAATTTTTTTACAAAATCTATAATGAACATTCTAATCATATTGTCTTTGATATTAGAGTCAAAAATGGTTAATTGGTTGGTGTTGACAGTGCTGATACTGATATTGTTTTGGGGATTAAAGAAGTTTAAAATATTATACTATTTTATCAGAAAATTATGGGGGACTGCTGGTTCTCCTTCAGGGGTACATAATATAAAATTATTCAGTTTGATATCCACATGATAATGTATCTATTTTATTTTCTTGTATAATCCTTTTGTTATCGATTGGGCTTAATGCAATTTTATTAACTTCTACTATATAAATTTCACGTTCCTCACTCCTTAATACATTCATTGTTCTATATTGTATTTTATCTTTAAACAAACAGTTCATTATAGTCCTCAAATGTAATTCTTTTGATCTACACATTTCTTTACAACATTCGATCTTTTATTTTCTTTTTCATTGACCTTGTAAGCATACATATTTGCTCTGAAAGCAACATATTCTTTCATTACTTTGCCATTACATTCACCTTTTTTTTGCCTAAAACTTTCTTGTTTGTTTGAGGTATGTTATAAATATTGTCATTTGCATAACCACTTGTATCAAATTTTTCATTACTGTTTTCATATCTTCATAAAAATCTTCTATTCGTATGTTATACATACAGCTATTTGTATCCTGATAACATAATTCAATTTTATTGCCATATTTTGGTTTCATAATTTATAATGAAAATCATGCATCAATTCTTTGAAATGTCTAATATTGACATGGCAGAAAATAAAGGTTTATTAAATTTTCCATTAATTTTATTTATATGAACAGCTGCAAGGTTCTCATTAAATATAGCACTTCTTTTGAAATTTGCTTTTGCTAGTAATTTTTCACATTTCACATTTTTCTGCATCTGATACTAGTTTTATATCAACTCCATTTCATACATCCTCCATTTTTTTTACCAAACACAGAATTATTCATATTTTTCTAAGTTGTTTTTAGCATAGTTCTCATCTCTGTATGCAAATCTACATACCTTTTCAACCAATCGGACTGATCAAATGTCAATATTCTATGTATTTCAGCAAGTTTTAAAAAATTATTTAGACACTGTTTTAAATTATGATAGTGAATTACATACTTATCTTTATATGTAAAGTTATTTATAATTTAGATTGTTTTGTTCCTGAAACTACCTTATTTTCTGGACGAATTGGTAAATATTTATGAAAAATTGTATAGTTCTTATGGATATTCTAAATCAACTTCGAGATATGCTTAATAATTTATTTCTTGATTTGGATTAAAATCTTCCAAAAATGTATTATTGGCTTTAACATATCACTTACAACATTGTGATTTTCAACCTCTAATTCCTTTTTCAATCATTAAAATCACACCATAATTCTGAAATAATTCTAACAGTTGATAAGTCATTTTTTAACATTGCATCCCAAGATAATCCTGGTGTTGTAAAATACCACGACGAATCTAAATCATATGCATTTATACACGTATTTCTGAAATATTGAAATACATTTGTTAATAGTAATACATCACTTTTTAAATATAAATCTTGGTATTCCCCAAAACTTTTAATATTAAATTGGTTCCATATATGTTTGGAATGCTCAAAATCGGCGTCAGTTATATCAGATTCATTTAATTTATTGTAAAATTCAATCTTTGGTGGAAGCTCTGTTCCATCAAATTTCTTCTAACTGTCCATATACTCATACGGATAAACAACCTTTCAAAGGACTAAATCTACATGTTCTTTTGGAAAATGTTTTTGAGTATGTTTTATTTCATCTCGAGTTAAATTAGATGATAATTTATCTAAACTACTTGCCATAAATTTAAATGTGTATATAAGTTTCTTATTTTAATTTTCTCTTGCTTTCCCAAAAGTAATAAAATTTTCTTCATTATTTGCAATTAATATATATTTTTTCAGCGTATATTATCTCTATAATAATGCACATCATACGCAGCTAAATTATGGAAATAAATTGCTACATAATTGGGTAATTTTAATTGTAAATAACAATTATTACATTCTGGTTTTTATGAATTTTCCACTTATATGATCATGATGATGATCTTTTTTATTGTCCTACATATATTCACATCTGCATAAAGTACAGTCTTCTAATTCACTATATAATTTTTTTTTCTTTTTTAGTTAGTGGATGCTTTAGTTCATTTTGTGAATTTATTCCCTCAATTTCTTCCACTTCCCTTTTCATTAATTGCATAAAAATCTTATGTGCATTTGGACTTCGATACACAACTCGTGTCTTATAATCACCATAAGCAGATACAGTATAATAGCAAAAACCAGATGCTTCGTGTAATTGATATTTTATTGTATATGATTCGTCGATTAGCTTTAAATCAATGCTATTTATTTGTTCATTAGTAAGATTATATCGTTCTTTAAGTATCTCCTTGTATAGGTCATTATCAATATCATCTTCAGTTAAAATTATATTTTTTTTTATAATGTTAAATTTATATATTTATCTTGGATTTGGTTCTGCTTTGATATTTTCTTCAATATTAACTCAAAAGCTGCATATATTGTAAAAGGAACCTTCATTGTATGCTTCATATTTTTGAAAGGTATATCCTCTCCTTTCGAGGGTTAAGTGATTTTTACTGCTTCATTTGTAGAGCAGTCGTCTGTGTGTTTATTTAAATTCTCTTCAGAGTAAAAGAATTGAAGACACATTTCACATATATATATATATATATATAAGTTATGTTATTTATTATTCTTTTTGCTGAAACCAGATTCGATAAAAATTTTATCCAACGATAATACGAATTTGTTATCTTTGAAATAAAGTAAATTCATATGTCCATACTTTTTATATTTTAAAAATTTTAGTGGCTATACTGTAGACCCATCTTCAAGAGAGTATACATTTATAGACTCATAAATTTGATTTTCTATTTTTGGTATATCATCAATTTTATATTTCGATAGTATGTGTGGATCCTTTTCTGCTGGAAACAATGCAGATTTTATTACCCATAGAAAACATTTTTGAACATCATTCTTCACATTAATGCGTGCTTTTTTATTTTTAAATACTTCTGATAGATCAATATTTGATGCCTAATTTAGTGGATTATACTTATTTATAGCTAATTGTATTCCAATTACTCTACCTAAAGCCCATCCAGAACCTCTATTTTGAAATTCAGATAGTTGTGTAAGTAATTCCTCTGTTATGATGTTAAAAATATTTGAAAACTTTCAGTTTTATATTCTATGATTAAATGACCGAAATGAAAATAATTCTACTTGATTATTTTCCTGCTTGCGACAAATGGTATATAATTTAATGCTGGTTTTCAACCCTCTAAATGTTTTAAGCTTGTTGTGTATCATCTAAAATGCCTTGTTATTTACTGATCTTTAATAGTGATTAGCCTCTACTATATTAAAGTTATTTTCGATTTTTTAAGATGATATTATTCCTTTAAAAGCTTTATTAGTAAGTAATTTTTATTACTCCTTCTACTTTTTTTGTTAACAAATAAATTATTAAAGCATGGAGATATTTATGTTAATTCGTTTATAACTTTAGGATATAATTCATTGATATTTACGTAAGCTAAAAGTAAATTTGTGAAAAATCTGCTTTATTTTCCTTATTTTGCCTGCTTGCTTTTATTTCTAAGTTTTTCATATGCATTATTAGAAAATGGAAGTGTTTCTTTTGACATTTTTTTCTCTTGTTTTCCAAATAGATTATTAGAAAATGGGGGTGTTTGTTTTAATTCATTTTCTCTTGTTTTACAGAAAAATTATTAGAGAATTGGAATGTTTGTTTTAATTTATGTCTATCTTTTGAATATAGTTGTTCGATATTGGTATTAAAAAGTGGCATTTTTTTATTCTCTTTCTATTTGCTCTAATATACTATATGGTATAATACCTGTAATTAAATCATCTTTCCTTAAAGTATGCCATTGCCTAATTAAATCATAATTCCATAGATTATAACTATATTTTTATTTTTTAAATCTCTGCCTATAATTCTTAGCTCCCGCAGTCTTCTCACTCAATTCAACTGCAAGATTATTTGCTGTCATTTTTGATAGCTGTGTTTATAATAGCTGTATTTTTTTAAGTCGTATTTAATAGACAACAAATTTAATTCTATTTTAATATGTTAGGGCTATTTGGTACCTTGCTTTTTTTTATCAGATAATACAAAGTTTTAGTTAATGTTAGTATCGAAAGCAATGTTGATTAATTATTTAATTACTTACTATAATTATATTTCTCCATATGTTTCTTCACATATTTAGTATAACAAGCTTTACATTTTATTATATTTTTGTCCTTAATATTTTATAATATTAAAATAGTTTTATAGATTTATTCTCATTACACACTTTATATGTTTTTGTTGCATAATTATCGTGTTGAGTTTCATTTAAATTATCTAGTGCTTTACAGTGTAATTTAGAATTTTTATGCATTTTGAGAAATGTATTACCTACATATTTTCAACATTCACATAATACCTTCTGTTTATTTAATTCGTAATGCTTTGCACTTTTTCCAATGTTAAGTTTTTTACATTGTTTAGATGTGGTATTATTTTCTGTATCGTTGGCATGCAATGATAAACTTTTTTATTTTTATTTAAAAGGAAAAAATATTTAATAATAAAAAATATTTTAATGAAATAATAGAAAAATTTAATTAAATTATAAGTTAAAATATTTTTTACTAATTTTTTCTTCCTTTCAACTAAATATAAAAATGGAATCATTGCACTCCAAGTTAAACAACTCATTTGAATTGATTAAACTACATGACTAGAAAAAGATAAAAATATGTTGCTACAGATTTTCAAATGTATGATACTAAGTTTAGAAATAAAATTAGTTGTATTCTTGATTCAAAGTTGAAAATTATTTTACCAGATCGCTATGTAAGTCAATTTTTGATAGAAATGCATTAACGTTAATAAACACGAATCAAAGTGTTAAAAGAAATAAAAACTGGTATATCTATACATGATTTATAATTGTCTTAAAATATATAGATTACATTACTTTCAATCTATCAACTTTCTCTTTTAATATTTCGATTGATTTTGATAGTCTTTCAATCGAATTTCAGATTTTGAGTTTTTGATTCTTTTTTCTTGCACTTTCATTACAAATAGCGGGAAATATTTAATTGTATTTTTCTTGTACTTTTGGTGTAAATTGCTTGTTTTTATAGCATCAAAATTTCTGCACTGCCCTTTTGTGATATATTGCAAAATTTGTGTGATTTAAGGGTTAAATTGCTTGTTTTTCAATGAAAATTCCTTGTTTTTTAAACAACAAATTGTTATTTCTACCAGTGTGCAAAATCTGCTTGGAAACGATAAATTTGCTTATTTTCAGTTTAAATTTGCTTGATTTTTAGCTTTTTTTTTTCACTTAATTTCAGGTTTTCAGTTTTTAATTTTTTTCTGTACTTTCGTTACAAATAGCAAGTAAAATTTGATGCTATTTTTTGTTGTATTTTTTGGTTAAAACTATCAGAAAAATCGTCCTGCGCTAGGATCGACCTTTCACATCTACTTTAATAAATGCTGGAATTTGATTCTTTTTGTAATTCATTATCCGTTTATTCCGAATATTTGGGTATTATTTTTGGCGGTAATTCCGTCATAATTTTTTTAATGGTATATCATAGGAAACGAGAAACTAAAAGGCAGTCCTACGAACTGAAGGCAGGGGAAATGTGTGCCAAAATTTAATGGACTTAAAATATTTAGTCAACACGAAACACACATATTACCATATTTTATACGGATTGTATCCTAATATTTCTCTGCAAAATTTTTTTGTAAACCAGAAACCAGTTTGTTAAGGTAGATGTTTTCCGCATATAGTTAGTATAAGAGGTATTATGTCACGGGGCTCTATGTCTAGAAATGTATGAATAACTGGCGGTTTATTGATTTTTGGATAAACTTTGTGTGCCAAATAATTAGTGTATTGTGTGTAAGCTTAAAACACCCGTTATTACAGGTCGAAAACCGGGAACGTTTAGTCGCTCTGTCGAGTTAATTTGCTGCCTTTAACTCCTGTATTCCACGTGCTTACGTTTGGTAGGAACAGCTGCTTGAAAATCAGCATTCCTAGCCGACCGTCACGCGGTCCCTCATCACTCTCGGCAAGGTTACATCCCTCGAGCCGGCTGACAGACGTCCTTAGTTCCGTCTGCGCTGCTCAGGTAGGTGCGGAAATTTGGCGCCCGGGCGCCGATAAAACCAGAGAGCAGCCCGCGTCCACGACACTCGCGCATACATCACGTGCGGCCGATGGTCGACGCCAGCAATCGCCATCCCGCGCCTCTGCCCTAAGTAAATAAACAATGGTCTCTGCCTAGCATTCGTAAGCCATCCATGGTAGCCTCTGATTCGCGTAGTTGCGGGCCACATAGAAAACGGCAACAATGTATTTCATTTGAGATGCAGCTTCAGGTCGACTTGGCAATGCTCGGACGTTGTTTGGTTATAATTCTTTAAAATAAAATAAAGTTGTTTTATTTATGTATTTGATAAGTAGGCATTTAACCTTTCGTTACACTTAAAAGTACCACACCGCTGTAAATTACAATAGATCAGTAGGGCGAGTGAGTGAGTGAAGAGAATTGGGGACTTGAGAGCCGGCAAGTGTTAAGCGAGGTGGGTATGGAGCAGCGTCGGAATGCAAAGGGCAGGGGAAAAGGCAGATCCCCAAGAAAACCCGCCGACCAGTCGCATTGTCCAGCACGATTCCCACTTGCGGAAATGCAGGATTGATCCGGCCATGGATTGAACACGGTTCGCCTTGTTGGGAGGCGAAGGTGTATAACCGTTACAGTATCGCAGGACCCTTATAACAGTACAGAATACTACAACTACAATCACTATCTGTGTGAAGGACATTAATTATAAACACTACTTACTTAACACACAGGCCAATCAGTTTAAAATTAATTACATTTTAATTACATAGTTTTCCCTTCGTAAATTAAATAGAATAAATATAAAAACAGAACAAATAAAATAGTTCGCAACAATATTAGTTTATCAGAGTTTTAATCATCTTCGTAGATAAACAATTCAGACCATGCAGTAAATTCCCTAATAAGTTTTAATTTCCAGCCTCATCGTGTTTATATACTTGTTTGTTTGCGTGCGCCGCATTTGTCAGCCGGGATTGTGGAGTTTTGCACATTGACTGGAAGGCTGTTCCACGTTTGAGCAAAAGAAACCTCTAAATTACCTTGTATTTGAGTCTGATTTGCGGGAAGATATAGTCAGCTGGTGAAGTGATTTCGAGCGCATAGTGACGATTGTCGGCTAAAAAACGTCAACCTGGACGTCAAGTACTCAGAGCCAGTATCGAATGAAAACAGCATTTTGTACGTTAGGGTTACATATGACGCAGACGTCTAAGTTTATACAAATACAATTAAGAAGTTTTCTATATTTTTTTATACATTCTGATGTTCTCGGAGCTTGAAACCATACACAAAACCTACATACGCATTTTTTAAGCCATTGTAGTTTTGCGCTTACATATTCATTGTGATCATACACCATATCGCAGCAATTAAATACAGGAAACTAACAGTTCTGTATAAGTTCAATTTTCGTGGAGTGAGGCAAGAAATTATTGTTTTTGTTAGCAGTGTGTAAGTTGGAAAAGAAGAATGGCATATACTTGAGACATGAGAAGTCCACAAAAGATCTTCATTGAGGATAGCAGTAATACGGAAATGTAAGTTGTTGGTCAAAGGCGGGGGCGATCGGAACCCAGGGCCAGGCAGCTACAACGTTGTTACGTCGCCCACCCGCCATCTTGGAAGTCATTGACCATGACGTTGACCTTTGACCATTGACCTTGATCCCGGTAATCTCTAACCCCGAAACTCCAAAAATCACAAACAATTATTTTTTAAAATTACAAAAAAAAATAGTATGAAAATAGTTATTACAAAATTACTTTAAATTGCATAAAAATTATTTAAAAATTCGTTAAAATAATATTTTAAAAAATATTTGAAAAAACGTTAAAAAATTTAGAAAAAGCCAGGAGCCGACCAGCCGACACCATGCTCTGTCATTCTGGTACCCCACCCACCATCTTTGTCCCATATAAGCTTTGACCTTGACCTTTAATTTAAAGATCTAAAAACATCCAAAGAATCCAAAATTTCAGAAAAAATATAAAAAAATAGCGTCAAATGTATTATTAAAAAGAAGTAAAAATTATTGGAATAGTATTTTTAATAACAATATTTAAAAATTGTATTAAAATTATAAAAAAATATTCAAAAATTATTTTAAAAACTTGGATGTCCCCCCCCCCCCCCCAACCGTCCATCACAGAACAAATTAGTCGGCAGGCCTTTACCCCCTCATCCATACCCAGTTAGCCATCTTGGTAGGCTACCTCCACCTTGGTAGGTGACAGTAATCTTGGTAGGCGACCGCCATCTTGGTAGACAGCACATGTCCACCACCTTGGAAGCCAGTGCCAATTAGCAATTGAACTTTGACCTTAGACCCTTGATTCCTGACCCATTCCTTCGATATTGACCCAATGACCTTGAATGACCTTAAAACAAAACTCGAGACATAAAAGCCAACAAGCCAATTACATAACCATATAAAATTCAGACTAACTCTAACTTGGCTCAATACCTTGAATGACCTTGATAATGAAAACTGGAGAAAATATATAAAAGTCATCAAGCATAATACATTACAGATTTCTACCGCCATATTAAATTCAGACTAACTCATCCTTGAGTTCAGGACCTTCAATAACCTTGAAAACAAAAATTCGAGAAAAACTCATAAAAGCCAACAAGCATAATACTTTCAAAACTACTACCACCACACTGGGTGCAGACTAATTCGACCTTGATACTATGAGCTTGAATGACCTTAAAAGCCAAGACACAAAAAAATACATAAACGTCAAGAAGAATAATATGTTAAAGACTTATACTACCACATTAAAAGCAGACTACCTCGACCTTGACCCCATTACTTTGAGTGATCTTGAAAAATAAATCTCGAGAAAAATACATAAAGTCAACAAACATATTGCATTAGTAACTACTACCACCATATTAGATGCAGACTACCTTAACATTAACCCCATGAGCTCGAAAGACCTTGAAAACAAAAACTCGAGAAAAATGTATAAAAGTCAGCAAGCACAATACATTACAGACTACTGCCTCCATATTGGATGCAGACTACCTCGACCTTGGCCCCATGACCTTGAATGTCCACAAGCATATTACATTAAAGACTACTGCCAACATATTAGATGCAGACTACCTCGACATTGAACCTGATGACTTTGAATGTCCTTGAAAACAACGCCTTGCGAAAAATACAGAAAAAAACAACAAGCATAATACATTACAGACTACTGCTACCATATTAGATGCAGACTAATTCGACCTTAACCGCACGACCATGAATGATCTTGAAAACAAACACAACAGAAAATACATAAAAGTCCACAATCATATTACATTACAGACTACTGCCACCATATTAGATGCAGGCTACCTCGACCTTGAACCCGATGACCTTTAATGAACTTGAAAACAAAAACCTCGAAAGAAAAAACATAAAAGTCAACAAACACATTATAATACAGACTAGTACAATTATATTTGATGCCGACTACATTGACTTTGACGCCATGAATTTGAATGAACTTGTGAACAAAAAACTCGAGAAAAAATGTATGCGAAGATGCAGAAGATAGCCGAGATTATCCATTTTTCCCAGGAACTGCTGTCAAACTAAGCCTCTCAGCTGACCTCCCTATTCTTTAAAATATATGCATATGCAAGCCCTAGGATGTCATATTGACTCTGAACCAATCTTACTGCGCCATTTATTCTTTGATTGGACACCGACCAACCAATGACCATGTTGCCAAGTGACTCCAGCTGACAGACTACCTACTATAGACTGATCCCTCACAAGACTGACCCATTGACACATTGACCCATTTATCCATTGAGACATGACCCATTTGACTCATTGGCCCATAAGAATCCCTGTTTGTGGTGCAGCTTCGATTGCAGTGCTAATTGTGGTGGTCATTTTGATTGTGGTGCTAAGTGTGGTGGTGATTGTGATTGTGGTGCTAAGTGTGATGGTGATTGTGATTGTGGTGCTAAGTGTGGTGTGTGTGGGTCGCAAGTTAAAATAAATTCCCTCTGTTTTTAAATTAAATTCTGTAGCCCTACTTCCAAAAGCTGATAGGTAAACATTTTATTCAATAATCTCATTATAAAATATATATGTATATCCAGGAACCTCGATATATTACATCGTTTCCTGGGTAAACAGTATTTACACTTTTCACGAAAAGTGCCTAGAAATGCAGCAGGCTCCCACAATGCTTCGCTATTGGTCGATGCCCATCATGAACTTTGTACAGAACAATGCAGTGCCACGACAGACTACCAACATGCTTTCAATTGGTCATTGCACGAAAATAACTCTTCAAACAGATCACTCTCTTATGCCAAAGTGTATTTTTTGAACATAAGTGAAAACTCGGTCGCAGAAGCGACACTGGCGACAACCAGTGGTCGTCGAAGTCAAAATGCAGCATTATCAATTCGGAATTTATCTTCGCAGTATGGGCGCACTCTGAGAAAACCTATATACTCCTTCAACCTGAAGGAAACGAGCGGGTACTATTATACATATATATAAGATAGGAATATATAAAATAAATTAAAGCAAATTTTTATATGTACATATAAATATGGGAATATAAAATTATGTTAAACAAAATTAATTTTAGGTATACATATATAAATTAGTATATAGAAAATTTATTTCATTATATGTTATACATAATTATGAATAGGTAATGGTATATAATTATGTAAATACAAAATTGTTTTCCATTATCTACTACATAATTATGTTCATATGCATATAGGAATATAAATATTTCTTTAAATTTATATATATATGAGAATATAAATTTTTTTGCAATTTACTTTATGCTTAATTATGTATAAATACATATGAAAATATAAATATAATTTAAGTCTATATATATATATGTAAATATATGAGAATACGATTTTGTTTTCAATTTACTTTATACATAATTATGTATACTTACATATGGAAATACAAAAATTATTAATATTTCTCTTAATATGTATATGTATACATGTGGGAACATAAAATTATTTTCAATTTATTTAATACAAAACTTTATATAGCTTTAAGTATATAAATATGTAAATATATAATTAATTTCGATTTATATATAATTATGTATATATGCTAGTATAAAAATGTATATATAATATGGTTTTAAATAAACTCTATACATAAGTATGTACATATAAATATAGGAATATAAAATGGCATTAAATTATATACATAGTTATGTATATATAAAATGGGAATACACATATGCCTACAAGCATATTTAAGTAACATTGTTACGTAAGTACCCGAGAGTTTCCTTCGGGCTGAACTAAAATTAGGTTTTTCTCAGAGTCCTCCTATACCACAAAGATGAATTATGAATATGTATGGCTGCCTTTTGACTTTGACGATCACGAAACTGAGAACTGCATCATTGCTAACTGGTTGTCGCCAATGTCTATTCTGCGATCGAGTTTTGAATTATTTTCAAGAAATACACTTCGGCATGAGAGGGTGGTCTGTACGAGAAGTTTTTTTCGCGCGACGACCAATTGGAAATCATGTTGGTGTTCTGTTGTGGCACTGAGTTGTTCTGTACAAATTTCATGTTGCACATCGACCAATAGCAAAGCATAGTGGAAATCTGCTGTAGTTCTAGGCACTTTTATTGTAAAGTGTTAATATTGTTTACCCAGGAAGTGGTGAAATATACCGACATACCTGGATATATAATGTTTTAAAGCAAGATTGTAGAAATATATAATTTCATTTCAAAATAGAGGGAACTTCTTTTAACTTGCGACCCACACACACACACACACACACACTGCACTTAGCACCACAATCAACATCAGCACTGTACTTAGCACTGCAATCGGAATCAGCACCACAGTTTGCATGGCAATCATAATCAGCAATACACTTAGTACTGCCATCGCATTCAGCGCCGAATTCAGGGGTCCTTTTGGGCCAGTGGGTCATAGGTCAAAGTTCCAAGGGTCATGGGTAAATCTTCAATTAGTTAGTCTTGTGAGGGGTCGGTCTGTAGGAGTCAGTTGGCTGGAGTTACTTGGCAACTCGGCGATTGGCTGGTTGGTGATCGAACCAAGTATTAATGTTGCAGCACTATTGGTTCAAAGTCAATATGGCATCTTTGGGCTTCCATATTGTTGTGTTCGCCTAGTCAGCCTAGTACCTTTCCTACTTGATTGATACCTATGTATACTGAATTCTGAGGCTGGTGACTACACCAAGCCTGGCTCACACAAGGCGACCAACGTGTCCCAGCTTTACTACTGCGAGAGGTACTTACTCTTTACTCTCCTTCACAACTCTAAGATCACATTGTTTAATGTCACTCAGTAATCCGCATTTCCACTGGTATTGACTACGGGCATTCTAATATTAAGATAATTACTAACGCAACAAACAGTGCGAACAACGATTTACTGAGATACTAATTCAATTCACAATAAACTGAAATACAAACTATAATCAAGTATTTATACTTCAATATTCTGCAACAATTTGACTATTACTTTTACTTTAATTCTCTCTTTTATTCGCGTAACTTCACTATCGCTCTACCTTGCACCCTATTGGAAGAACACCTACCACTGGCTCAGATCGGATCGACCTAAGCTCCTCTGGGTCCTACAGATGCCGTGTAGTGGTGATGAGGTAGTGCAAAGATGTCTCCTGACATGGAAGATAGCGGCCTGGTCTAGAATCAGGACCAGCAGACCTGCGACCCAGGGACAAGCGGCGCCCCGCATTGATGTCACCTCTGGATGCATCTTCTGATCGTCGCCGATATTGGGCCATAGAGAGAGAGAGAGAGAGTAGGTAAGCGGGCAGTTCGCAGCTCTATTTATACCATAATCTCCTCCTCTGGTGTTGGTCGCCTGTTGCTGGGACAGACCTCCACAACTCCCTCTCCTGGAGTGTGGCTTGCACATGGCCTGGTCCGACGAGTGTGGACTTTACATTGCCATTCAATCGGTAACCTAGTTGTGGTCTCAACATCACCCTCTCTCTTCTAGTAGCAAAAGTGAGGTCAGATGAGAGGCTTATTACGATAGCAGCTCCTGTGAAGGTTCGATGATCTCGACTAACTTCTGCATCAGTGTATGTTTTTTTTCGAGTTTTTTCAACTTCATTCAAATTCATGGCATCAAGGTCGAGGTAGTCGGCATCTAATATGGCGGTAGTAGTGCGTAATGTAATTTTCATGTTGAATTTTATGTTTTTCTTTCGAGTTTTTGTTTTCAAGGTCATTCAAAGTCATCAGGTTCAAGGTCGAAGTAGTCTGCATCTAATATGTTGGCAGTAGTCTTTAATGTAATATGCTTGTGGACTTTTATGCATTTTTATCTAGTTTTGGTTTTCAAGGTCATTCATCATCATGGGGTCAAGGTCGCGATACTCTGAACCTAATATGGTGGTCGTAGTCTGCAATGTATTATGTTTGTTGACTTTATGCATTTTTCTCTAGTTCTTGTTTTCAAGGTCATTCAAGGTCATGAGACAAGATCGAGTTAGTTTGCATCCAATATTGTGATAGTAGTCTGTAATTTAATATGACAGCTGACTTTTATGTATTTTCTCGAGTTTTAGTTTTCAAGGTAATTCGATTACATGGTTCAAAGTGGAATGAATACATCAGAGGTCAAAGGTCAAAGTTCATTTTATAATCGGCACTGGCTTCCAAGATGGAGGACAGGTTCCGTCTAGCAATATGGTCGCCTTACACGATGGCTGTCGCCTACCAAGATGGTAATCGTCTACAAATATGGCTGACTGTGTGTGGTCGAGGGGGTGGACGCCTGCCGACTAACTTGTTGGTTGAGGTTGGTGGGGAAAATCGGGAATTTAAGTTTTTTAAATAATTTTCCATAACTTTTGAATATTTTTAATAATAAGGTTTATAATTTCAAGTAATCAATTTTTGTATTTTTTATTATTTTTAACAATAAATTTTTGGTTGTTTTTAAAAAATTTTCTCATTTTTTTGGAATTTTTGGAATGTTTTAGGTAAAAGGTCGAGGTCAAGGACAAAGGTCATATGGGTAAAAGATGGTGGACGGAGCAGCGGAATGGCAGGGCATGATATCGGGCTGTCGTGTCGGCTTTTGGCTTTTTATAAATTTTTAACCATTTTTAAAACAAAATTAATATTTTTTTTGCCAATTTTTATTTAATTGTAAACAAATTTTTTTTAACAATTTTCTAGTTTTTTTTAGTAATTTAATTTCTAAACGATTTTAATTAAATGTTTTATAATAATTTTTTTATAACTTTTCTGATTTTTATTTCGGTCAGAGATCACCAGGGTCAAGATCAATGTCAAGGGTCAAAAGTCAATGTAATGGTCAATGACTTCCAAGATGGCGGATGGACGGCGTAACAACATGGCAGCCGGCCGGCTATGGCACCGACCACCCCGCCCTTGCACATCCACATACATTCCCCTACTACTGATAACGCCGAAGGCAAATACGTCTTTAACAAGCAGCATTGAGAATGAGTGAGTGCAGAGATTTCGGCGGTTCTTAACATCGAGGTATTGAGAGCCGATGAGAATGAATGAGGTGAGAATGGAGCAGCGCCGGAATGCAAGTGCTGGTGAAACGGGAGATATCCAAAACATTCGCCGACAAGCGGTGTCGTCCGGCACGTTTACTACATGCGAACTTCTGGGAGCGACCCCGCTGGGAATCGAACACGGAAAGGTATTGAAGATCTAGCTAGTTGTATTGTTGGTAAAGGTACTGTAAGACATTCTTAAAGAATCCTCTTGTAATGAAAGAAAATATATAGAGTTTTTACTGGATGAAGACATAATCCGCTACAAGGAGAACGTATATGCAACAGTATGAGGATCTATATCACTTAAGGGAGCTGGGAGATACAACTGTCGATTGTCGGCAGACATGTGATAACTACATTTCCTTAGAACAGCTGGAAAGAAGTTTCTCTATACTATTAATCAAGAACGAAAATTTGCCGCGCCAAACACTTTATGCCCAAACATGTGGAGTGAAAAGGGGGACGGACCTAGGGGGGGGGGGATCGATAGTGCCCCACGGTAAAAGGGAGTGAGTTATGGTTGCCGGTCTCCCTCCCCCCTTCATTCGCCGCTTCTAAAACAGTTGGTGAGGGGTTTTTGTGCCCCAGGCTTAAGGTTCATGTATAACAGAAAAGTTGTATTCCATAATTATTGTTTGGAGAGCTGGGATCACATTTCTGCACACCCTTGGACCTTCCTCTGTCGAACCACCCCTCCCCTCTCAGGCAACCCGCTCACCTGGGGAGGAGATGCAATGACCCGGGGGGGGGGTTCGTTTTTGTCTTCTTTTCGTCCAGGAAGGCGCGTTTTTGTGCGGATTTTCGTGGAATTTGAGGGATGGTTGTCTTTCAAAACCCCACCTTCCCCCAACACAAAGTTAGGCCCTTCGGACCTACCCCCCGTTCCACAAAAATGTCTCCCCCTGCCCCCTTTTGCAACTCGGGAAAGTGCTGTATGTCGCATTTGTATTGTATTTTGTTGAAATTTGATACTTTCCTTTCTTTATGACCTTTATATTCCCCCAACAGGTTAGGCCCTTTGGGTAACTTCCCCTACTCGGGGGAGGGGATTTTGTGCTCCACTGTTTGCGCCTTCTTTTCGGTCTGGAAGGCGCATTTTTAGATAGATTTTCGTGGGATTTGGAGGAGGGTTGCCTTTCTATACCCTACCCTCCCCCGATAGGAAATTAGGCCCTTCAAACATTTACAACCTCCCCTCCCCCTTCAAAATTTCTTCCTCTTCCCCCCACCCCACCTCCGTATTCTGTAGGTGCTATATGGCTCATTTTTAATGTGTTTTGTTGGAATTTGGTATTTCCCTTTGTTTTAAGCCCTTTATCCACCCTAAAAAAGGTTAGCCCCTCCATATATTTGTATATGTCTTACAATTCCTAGAATCACGTGCTTTTCGCAAGGATTTTTTAAAATTATTTTTAATTCTCCCTAAATATATATTTTACATTTGCTCTAAGCCTCAGCCATTAAAACTGTTGAACATTTTGTAATGGCTGCGCTGAAACCCGAATGGGAGCAGCGAAGTGCGGTGTTTGGGAGACAATAATTAAACAATGACTGGTAGGAACAAAGGAGGCCAAGAGTATGTATATAAGGAAAGTATTGCAAGGCCACCCCCCCCCCCCCCAAAAAAAGTCAAGATATCGTTGCGACATTGAGCCACGGGCCCTGGACAACGAGGTTTGGCTGAACCCTGTGCATCCATTGAAAGGCAGCACGTCACAGATTCACTGGTGAGTGCAAAACCCAATTAAGCATGAGACAGGGCAGTTTAAAATAAAAGTGTTAGAGGCAGTCCCAGTCGTACAGTCAATTTGATAGATTGTTTTATGGTTGCAATCAAGTAAATATGTTCTGGAGAGAATCAGTTATGTCAATAGACAGTTGAGCCTATAGTTGGTTTCGAGCTGATCAAAGTAATAAATAGTAATTGCTTTAGATAATATCTCAAGGTTTGTTGCCAAATGTAAAGAGAGGAAACTTTGTATAACTGATTGTTAATAAATGTATGGGTCTTGTGTTGTTTAAACAGTTGGTTAAATTAGTGAGTCAATTAACACCACTTCTAGTTAAAGGTTTCTGTAATGTCAACCCCAGGTGTTAAGACTGGTGGAGCCAATTCAATTAAACCTTCCGTTGCAAAGCAGAGTAAAATAGCTACCCTTCAGGTTAAATTACCAATGTTAACCGCGTTCAATACCAACAGTTTTTAGAGTGGCACTGTGAATTAATTTCTTGTGTGCAAAGGAAAAGATAAAATCACGATTTCACCCTACACATGCGAGCCAAGCTTGTAAGGTCAGCGGGTTTTAAAGATATGGTATAAGTTATGCTATTACAAGCCAGTTAAGGAACACAGTGCTTTTAAATCATTAGAATTGAATATGTGTGGCCTTGTAGAATTACTTCAGTATAATAAAGTTAACATACTGCAATAATATTCTTGTGTGCTAAGTATAGTAAGGTTAATATACGATGGAAGAATAAATCAAATAGTACGAACGACACAGTATATGCAAAGCAAAAATAAAGAGAAGTTAATAATGCAATAAACTGGCAGATAGTTGTAACGAGGCAACCTTGTGCAGACAGCAGAGTACGAAATCCCACCTGTGCATGTTGCGTGTGAGCCTCTCACGATTAAAGCAGTGTATCATAGCTTGGCTTCATATACTGAGTTTATGCTTGTAAACAGTTTTTCATGCTAATTCATTGGAAGCTCCCTTCGGTTCCAAAAATGTTGTTGAAAAAATGTGTATCCACTAAAGCTAATAGAAAAATCGTGTGTGAGTGTGTGTGAAAAGGTATAATGTGAGACACAAGCTTGGTAGTGAGCAGTGTAATAGTATATAATAAACTGCAAATAATAGCAAGTCAATAATTAAAGCCCATGACATAGAAATTTTCCTTGGTAAGCGTAACGAAGGAAATACAACACCGAAGTTCAAGACTAATATAAAGCTCAGTTAATAGGGACCACTTTCTGACAAGACATTTTAGGCACTGGCAACTTAAAAATGGATGTCATATTAGGACTGGATTTCATTCTGGCATATGACATAATACCATTTCTCAAGCACAACATTATGCTTATCAATGGTAATAACTGTGATAAAGTAATACACTACAGTAGTAAAAAAAAGAGCTAACAGGCATTAAACTATAAATGGTAATGGACAAGCCAATACACACAGGGCCCTATACGATTAGCCCTTTAATGCAGGAGGAATTACTACAACAAATTAAAGATATGGAAGAAGTAGGGATTGTTGAACGCTCAGGCTCGCCTTATGATGTGTAGAGTTTAGTAATGAGGAAAAACGAGGGAGGGTTTAATATTTTTAACTAGCTTTCATCAATTATTTCAGTAAATAAAAAGAATACAATACCCTCTCCCCAGAAGTGAAGATATTTAAATACGTTACAGAACACAAAGTATATTGCATCATTATATTTATTTTCAGGGTTTTGAAACATTCCAGTTAGAAAACAAAAGAGGCACAAACTGGTGTTTACTATCGACAGGTTGGTTTATATCAATACGAAATAATTCCTATGGGTTTTTAAGTACTTCGCACCAATACTTTCAACAATTTATTCATATATTGTTAGGACCACTGAAATGGAACACAACCATAGCTTACATAGATGATATATTAATAATTGGTAACACATTTAGAGAACATTTAGCAAACATAAGAAAACTATTAAAGATATTGCACGAATTTAATGTCAAAATTAATGCCAAGCAATATTCATTCGCGCAACAAGAGATAAATTTTAGGCCATAATATTACACCACAAGGAATTTTTACCGACCTGGATAAAGTCAAAATATATACAACAAATGACGCCACCAGGAAATGTAAAGGAACTTAGGACAATTCTAGGCATGATACTCTTCTTACGTAAGTACATAACTAATTACGCAACAAAAGCAAAACCACTTGTAGACCTCATTAAAAATAATATACACTATAAGTGGGGAGATAAATAACACATATCGTACATAGAATTAAATATCACCATACGAAATGCACCCCTATTAAAATGTTTTGAAGAAAATAATTCAACCATCCTTTCCTGCGATGCATCACTTACTGCAATAAGGTCAGTTTAATGCAACAACAATAAAATAAGCAAACAACGAAATATTATAGCTTTTGCACTCAAAAAGTTATCTATAAATGAATCAAAATGGTTTACGACGGAAAGAGAGCTAGGTACGATAAAATACTTTTGTAATTATTTTAGACTGTATTTGTATGGGAAATCGTTCACTATATCGACAGATCACACAAGCCTTATATTTGAAAACAACAGCAGAACACATCAGGCAAAAACAGTGAAAGGAATTTTAGATACTTTAGCAGTTGCGATTAGTAGAATACCTTCAATAGGTCATGCAAATTTAAAAAGTGTAAAAGTTAACAACAGTAAATATAGTATTAAAAGAGAAATTATTAATTGTAATGGTTTATAAAAGACCGTAGCATAAAGTTTGTATCTAAATACACAGAAAGAAAAATAAATGGAACACATTATTGTCAATTACGTAACCCATAACTGGCAATATATAAAAAATAATTTTATAGAGAAAGGAGAACATAGTTTCGACAAAGCAAAAATTTGTATGGTCATAGTAAATCCTATTCCAGTAATTCCAAAATTGTCGCCCAAATTTTTCAGTTAACGATAGAGTTTATAGAACAAAATAACCCAAACAAAATAAAAGTCGCTAGTGTATAGATAGTATTAAAATGTGAAATAATTATAATAAAAGTAAATGGCACAGCGTACTATTTACCAGTGTACCAACACAAATAAGAATATATAAAATTTTAGAATGATAATGTTCTGTTTATGTGCCCAATTCAAAACAACATGCAAAATTCACCATTTGCAGGGAAATACGAGCGCAATTCCTAATTTACAAAAAAAAACTCAAAATTACGTTAACAGAACTCAATAAAGCAGACCCAAAATATATCAAACTAGCCAGATGCAATGGCATATCAGCAAACAGGGAAATATATTTAAAGATACACATGCCTGTGAGCGAAAATAAACTTACACTAGTACCAAAATATTACATAAATTAGACAATAGCTGCCCACAACAAATCCCTATTAGGAGGAAGCCATTTTGGGGTCTTTAACGCCCTTCAAAAAATTAAAAACATATATTGCTGGGATACCATGAACAAGTACATTAAAAAAACTATACAAATAGTGCTCTATTTGTCAAAAAAAAATTAATCTAGTAGCCAGATACGCATGGAACAGCTACAGCTGATAGAGCTTCAAATTTAATAAAGTCTTGGGCATCAGATGCAAAAAGACAGTTGCAGAAATCAGGGAAAGGCAACTTGCACAAATTTTATTAAAGGCATCATACTATGATACAGATGCCCACAAAAAAATCCTAACAGATAGAGGGACATTATTTAATAACGAACTTGTATCCAATTTGTTTAAAAAGTTAGAAAAAAAACTTCAAACTACAGCGTACACTCCAGCATGTAGAGAAATTGTCGAGGTGATGAACAAAGGTCTTAGACAACAACTAACGGCCTGCGCACACTAAGATCCCGCCGGTTGTGATGACTCTCTCGATTTCATTTTGTTTAATTAAAACACCATAGTGAACGCCAGTACAAAATTTATACCCTTTTACCTATTACACGGGGTTGAAGCAACACCGCCTTCACATGTGATAAGAAACATTCACAAAGGGGCCAAGACTGGTGCGAGACACTACTAAACGACAGAGAGCAAGCAAAGTCGAACCTAATACAAGCTCAACACAAACAGAAACCACAGTTCGACAAAACGCACTAACCAATAACATTAGAATAGGAGACTGGGTCTGGGTGCGTAATAGATGGCCCAGCCACAAAGAGAGTACGTAAGCTACCAAGGTAACGTATAATAATTAGTAAAGAAACTCAACTTAATTATGGTGGCGAGAAGTAAGGCCCAAACAGAAGAAATGTTTTAAAGTACTTACGTTAATAGACTGTTGAGCCTATATTTGAATTCGAGCTGAACAAAGTAATAAATAGTAATTTTTTACATAATATCTCAAACTTGGTTTTCAAATGTAAAGAGAGAAAACTTTGTATCACTTGTGTTATTTAAACGTTTGGTTATATTATTGAGTCAATTAACCCCGCTTCTATTCTAGTTAAAGTTTTCTCTAATGTCAATTCCAGTGATTAACAATTTGTAGTTTAAGTACACATAATATCTTTTATTTCTAGCTGAAATTCTCAAATTAAGCGGCTTCACTAAATTTTACCCCTCAAGTTCAGTTATGTCAACCCATTATTTCTTCATAAGTTAACATATTTCTTAATAATTAGCTATTCGAAATATACATAAATATAATTTATTCAAATGCTTATCTGAGCACGAGAGCTCTCATTTCTGCTGCTGGTTATCGTCTTTCCAACCAGCTGAACGGGCTGCAAGATCTGCACACCACCCTGTCAAGTCCACAAAAATGGCATTTCTCAGTTCTCAATAGAAAACAAGCTTTCAGAAGATAACATTTATGATTATCATGGAAACGTAACTTTTGACAAACCCACCATCAAAAATGTGAAGTCCAAATACATTCTTCTTTAGAATTGAACGTATGAGCGAAATACCAACTCCTCATATGAGACGGACATCACTGCGTATATGAATCACTTGGCGCAGGAAACAGCAGCGCGCCTCATTAGTGTAAATGTCTTAGACGAGAGCCTAAGACGAAATTTCTGCAGGGATGGCGACGAATCCCCCGGACCATTACACCGGCTGATACCACTAATGCGTGGTCTGAGGTGCCACATTTTAAGTTACAAAGAGGTAGGAAGCTTGTTTTCAGCCTATTTTCCGAAGGAAACAAAGGCTTAGAAGATCACTTTCTTGTCTATATGTGTCTGTGTGTGTATTTATGTGCGTCTGTGTGTGTCTGTGCGTTTGGGTGTCCACCCTTTTCCATTTTTCAATACGTGAACTTAATTTCACTAAATTTAGTTCACGCTAAGTAAGGAGACCTTACTTTTATAGTTTTCGACGGTAAAATTCTAGAATAGGGGCTTTTCGATAAAAAAAAATCTCTGAAAGTGGTACAATTCCACTTTATTAACTACACAGAATACGAATTTATAAGGGGCATCAAAATATAAGCAATATAAACCCCATAAACGATAGTGGAGAGAGCTATGAAGATTAGGGAAATTGTGGGGTAAACGAATAAATATTATGTACATTATCATGATAAAATTTTACCCCCAATTTCCCTCCAGTTCAGAGCCTTCCCCGCTCTCATATTTGTAACTGTTCGATTACATATGTTTACAATGATGAGTGTTTTCGTGATAAAATATAACGATTCTATCACGAATACCACAAAAATACATTAAATTGCAAAACGATCTAACCAATCAATACCTAAATTGACAATATTACCAACAAACACACACACACACATTATTTCTCAGTGCAAATGGACTATACATGGAAATCATCTATGGGGAAACTCCAAGCTTGGCTAATGCGTGACGCTTCGAGTAACCACCAAAAAAAAAATTGCCAGCGAGATTGAATCACTGTTTTGGGAATTTACTCCCCTGCTGGCGCTGGGACTCTGTCTCGGTGCATAATGTTTGGCTGCACTTATAGCGTTACATTAGCACAGTAACATTTGGATGTCTTTGTGAGTGTATTTTGATAATATTGTGAATTTTCGTATTGCTTGGTTAGGTTGTTTTGCAAATATAACATATTTTCGTGGTATTCCTTAAATAATCGTAATATCACGAGATAATGTTTAATTGCACAAAGATGTAACCGAACAATGCCTAAATTGACAACATTACCAATACAAGTTACAAATCCGATAGTGGGAGGGCTATGAAATGAAGGTAATTTATGGCGTACAATTTTATCACGAAAACGTAATTTTACACTCGTACCCCGCAATTTCCCTGATCTACACAGCCCTCGCCACTATCGTATTTGTATCTTGTATTAGTAAAATTGTCAATTTAGATATTGTTCGGTTAGTTCTTTGTGCAATTTAATGCATTTTCGTCATTAAATATTACGATTACGTACTTATTTTTCACTGGTTTAACAACGCAATTAACACATCACACGCAATACTACACACTTAATTTCGCAATGTAATGACTTTCAGGTCTAAAATTGAAAATGTATTACATTACACACCCAACCAATACGTCGCAAATAATTAACCACGACACAAGGTGTATTCAATTTGACTAGTCCCTATAAACACAAAATACGGCACAAATATTATATTTAACTTTTCCCGTAAATCTAGTATCACAAAAACACTCGTATTTTCGCACAATTATATTATTTAACACGTCTAACTGAATTAATTACAATAACACACGCTTTTAGGCACTCTTTTGCAAACCTACGACCATTAAAACCTTCAAATGTCCGTTCAGCAACTTCCCATAACGCAAATGTGTTTGAAACAATTGACAAATCGTCATACTACAAGGTATTCAATGTTATGGTACACTGACACAACATTATGGTACATTTACTACCATTACTGCTTCATCATGGTAGACAAGCTCAAATAATAATACAAGTGTCATTACAATGTTACTTCTAAACATGTCGCCCGATGTAAACAAAGCGATCAAACTCCTGGTATTTTAATTATTTTATTTTCGACGTTCTACTTAATGTACCATCAAGCCTCCATAAATTTCGAACAGGTAGGCCATGCACAACTCATATAAATTTTTTCGTTGGTTTAAAACGTTTTGTTAGAACAGTGTTTTATATCTGTGTTGTTTATACTTGAATAACCCTATCGTCGCTGCTTAAATATACCCTGTAGGTGATATTTTAAACATTAACGATTCATTTCAAACTATATTCTCAGATTTTATACAATTATGTAGCCCGATATAAATACATTCTCTCTAAATTATACGTGTTTTGTTGCACGAACACAGCAAACTTGGTAACTCTCCTCACCTTCACATTTTATTTATTTTTACTGCAAACTACGCGGAGCCCCTTCAATATTCCTGTTAATTATGAGTAGTAATCATCATATCTAACCTATAAAAGTATTATTTTCCCGATTTTCAAAAAAGCCCTTAATCTAGAAAATTTCCTTTTTGACCATGTCAGGCACTTACTTTAAAAAAGGCGGCCATTTTAATATTTAGGAAGATATGTCATATCTCGGAAACTATTTAAGCATTTTAAACCAAATTTTGTATGCTGGTAGCACAAGGTGTAAGTATTAGATTGAGAGATGAATATTGATTTTCGTAAACCATTTTGGAAGATAGCACTGTATGAAAAAAAAAAAGCTTTTATGTTATATCTCGAGAACTTCTCGACCAAAGTACATAGCTAATGAGAGAGCGAGCGCAGCGCACTAAATAATCAAAAACAAGCTATTTTATGCCAAATTTTATAGTTTTCAAGCAATTTTTTCAAGTTTCTAGAAACTCCATTTGACCCCAATTTTCGATTCTCAAAAACAAGCAAATTTAAGCTATAAACAAGCAAATTTAGATAAAAACCAGCAATGTTTTTTCTATTCTCAAGAAAACAAACAAATTTAATCTAAAAACAAGCGAATTTAGGCCAAAAATTAAAAAAAATTCATTTTTCCATAAATGTCTCTGCAGGAGTTGTGTTAATTAAAACACGGCAAATTTAAGCTGAAAACACGTACAATTAAGTTGGAACCAAGTAAATTAAAGCTGAGATCAAATAAAATATTAAATAAGATGTTTTACAGACTCAAATTAAAAACAGTGAATTTAAAGCTCAAATCAAGTAAATTTAAGCTAAAATCAAACGAAATATTATATTATTATTCTTTACAGTTTATATTCGAAGCTCTACTAAATTTTTTTAAAAACTTCTATTTGCTCCAGATTTTCACAAATATCTCGAAGATCATATTTATCGTCAATGATTTCTAAGAATGAAAGTTGTAAGTTTTGTAAATGTGATTGAAATTCGTGAACAATATTTTTAAGATCTTCAGACGCATTATCTAATTTGTAGGAAGGTGGTCTTGAAACATCACCACCTTTTAAAATGTTAGTCAAACTACATGGAAATAACGATATTTTTATTTTATTTATTAAGAAAAGAAATTTATTAAGAGGAAGAAACAACTCAATTAGAATTATGAAAATGATTTTTATTGATCAAATAATTCATCTATATTTATAAAAATTCGTATTTTTTTTTTAAAGTAACCACCTTAATATAAGTCTAAAATATTATATAAAAATATCGAAACATTTTGTTGATTCTTCTATTTATTAATATTAAAATTTTATGTATCTTCAGTAATCCTTTCTTTCAAATAATCATAAGTTAGATTTCGTTTACTAATTAAAACAACGATACAAATGGAACCTGCTTCAACGGCTTTGTCAAAATCAACACTAATTTTTATATTAATTTTTTCTTAAACTACAGTAGTTTTTCTAAATAAACAATCTATATCATATAACGGTCTTCGCCCCCAAAATTAATAGTAAATAATATCACCATCAAAGTGTACAGTTGGTTTATAATATAGTTCATTATTTATATAGTCGGTACGCGGTATCAAGTTTGGTTTTTGAATTTCTAAAATAATTATAAGCATAGAAATTTTTTAAGCCACAAACCGTTTTCAATATATGGATTCCAGTTTTCTGTAGAAAAAATTTCATTTCTATAGTTTTTAACATAAATATTCCTTACATTACAATGGTCAAACATAGTAGCGTTTATGCTGTTCAGCACAATATCTTCTATTAAGTTGAAAACCTACAGTTACAAAATCGGGCATATCAAATTGTAAATTATTAATTTGATCTTTTATATCAACGTTATAAACAGTTGATCCAGCAGGAACTTACTTTTTTAAAAACTGTCAATAATAATAACTAATAGGTATTTTTGGATCTATGTATATTTTTTCTTTAATTGCAATGGCTTTGTTAGATTCATATACAACAATAGGCAGCATAATTTCTAATTTTTGAATAACAATTTTACCAGGATCAGGACGATGTTTCATAACTTTACCTTCTTTATGTAAAGTTTCATAAAGAAATAAACAGTTGTTATCAGATGAATTACAAAAACAAAGGAATTTTATAACCACCTTTCCAATAAACCTCATTGTTATCACGAATAAAACCAAACAAATATCTCAGTGGATAAATTATTTCATTTGTTTTATCACTGTAAACAGTTTTATATTCATCTGTTATATGACTAGAAACAGATTTATCTCGAAATAGATTATCAATACCAGTAAATTCTAAATAATTGGTGATCGTAATAAAGCATTCATCATTATTGATGTTATGCCTGGATTATCAACAGCTTCAATAATATTTCCATGTTTTGAATTTTCTACTCTAGAAAACTGAAAAAGGAAAAAAGTTCGAACAAAAGTCAACATTATCTAATTTATCATATTTTGCTTCATCTCCAACTTTATCACTCTTCAGTAAACTAAATTACTCATAGACATAAGTGTCATTTGGACAAGGAAACCCATCAACTATAGGAATATAAAATTCAATTTTTTATTGTAAACATTTAAATTCGCCCTAGTTTGATCAGTAGGAGGAAAAGTTTGTCTCTCGAAACTCTTATAACGCATTTATAAGAAAAAATTAATAGATATGTTAAAAATTAATATATAAATGAATGAATCAAAGGGAGTTTTTGAGTTAAAAAATATAAAAACATCATGAAAATGAATATGAAAAAATATATATATAAAGAGATGCCTTTAATTGATGAATTACATCATATTAGTAAAAAAATAGAAAAAGTAAGCAAAGAAAACAAAAGTTTAATAACAGCATTACTGCCGTTACCAGCAAAAAAATTAGATTATCCACCTACTCCTGAAGAAACATCATTTGAAAGGTAATTATTGGCTAAAGATAGGTCTCCAAATTCAAGTATAATGCCATTGAAAGACTGGACTATTAGACTTGGAAAATATATTACTGGAGACATTAATAACATTAAAGAAAAAACGTTTTACGAGGAGAGGGCCGAAATTTTAAAATTGGTCATATGCAAGTAGAGATAAATGGCGAAACACTATTTGTCATAGATAAAGAATATGAATTAACAGAAGGACTTTCTAAATTTTTAACAAAAATATCAAAGAAGAACTTGCACATACTTACAACATTAATGCCCTTAAAAATTACACAGAAATTGTTTTATTAACCAATGCTGTATTAAAAAAAATATATTCCTATTAATAAGCATTGGTTAGATGTATAATAATATAATTAGTCTAATTTAAAAAAAATATATAAATAAATTCACATTCAAAATCAGCACCAAACTCACCAGAAAGAATGATATCTCCAATAACTCCTAGATCTTGAGAAGGTATAAAAAAATACAACAATTTGCGAAAAGAACATATTTGGATGAATGATGTTAGAAAACTGGTTGATATATTATTAGTTATACATGTTGAAGAAAATGCGGAAATAACAATTATTACAATGAAAAGCAAGCATAATGAATATGTTAAACAATACATTTTCTGAATTTCTTATTAAATACCCAAAATGAATTCCATATCTTATAAGAGTATTAAATTTAATTCCACATTCATTTTGAAATTCTTAATATTATGGAAAAGGTGTAATAAATTGGGTATTAACTAATTTAAATTTTCACTTAATTATTGTGGACGATTTACAAGATTAAATGAAAGAGTAGAAAGAGGAGACACAGGAACAAATAAATTAGATAAAGTCTGTCAATATAACGATATTGCATATAGAGGCCACAAAGATTTAGAATCTAGACATAATGTTGATAAAAATTTTACAAAAAGAAACAAAAGAAATTATGTTATATAAAAATACAACAATTTGTGAAAAAATTGCATCTGATGCTGTTGCTTCAAATATGTTTACAAAAAAATTAGGATGGGGAATTAAGATGTTTTATCAATTTTATATATATACATTTACTTAAAAATGAAGATAAAAAGCTTAACTTTCAATGCATCCATTGATCAATTGACAGATTTGGGTATAGATAATTTTTAACAAAAGATCAACTTGAGAAAAAAAATTAAATGAATGTACACATTTTCTTATTAACTTTGACACTTCCAATACTCAGAAAAGGATTAAAAGAAAAAACAGGAAATGGATTACATCATGGAGGATTTTTAACAATTTTATTTCCAATTTTAGGTGCAATTTGAAATACTGTTGAGCAGACTAAAAAATAAATAAAAAAGAATTATAAAAACAACAGAGATACAATTTAGCAATAGAAAATTAAACAGGAAGTGGCGTAGCTGCAAAAAAAAAGGAATGCCAAAAAAAATTTAATGTGTCGCCATAATCTAATATTGATATTGAAAAATGTATAAAAATATTAAATATTAAATGTTTCAGAAATGTTTATATGGTTGCTGAATTACCTAAAAGTATGCACAAAAATTAATTTACTGTGGTTAATTTCGGCATTTCATCAAATCCTGGAACATATTGGGATTGTTATATTAAGAAAATGGTTATGTTTACTATTTTGATTCCTTTGGAGGAAATATTCCTACTAATATAACTAATTACTGCAAAAATAGACATGATTATTGCAATGATGATCGAGTTCAGAATTTTAATTCTGTTATATGTGGACACCTGCATTTATTTGTGTTATATCTTTTTTCGAAATGTTTTAATTATAATGACATAATTTCTTTGTCAATAGATGACAGGCATGTTTGGGAAACAATTAATCAAATTATTAAATAACATTTTTGACACTAATGCTTATGCTTTACAAACATATGCAAATCTAAAATTCTACTCAGGTATTTCTGATCTACAAAGCAAACTAAGCACTTGCTTTGTTTAAACAAAAGCTTATGTTTCTCTTTTAGGTCATAGAGTTGTTAATACAGATAATCCTAGAGGCGATAAAGTTGCAGTCAATAAAAGAATTTTTAATAAAAAAAATTGCTGAAATGCTTTAAATAAGATACAAATTTACAATTCAGTAATATTATTGCTTATTTTATAAAATGGATAAATAATACAAAACAGGCATTAAAAGAAGATTTAGATTCAACAATATAAAACTAGTGTTTCAGTTTATGCTTTAAAAACCTATGTAGATTCTAAATATAAAACTATTTTTTTTATGTATTAAAAACCTGTGAAAATTCAAAATACAATACTATTGTTTCTAACTACACATTAAAAACACATGTAGGCTCAAAATACAATATAATTGTTTCTGCTTTACAAGATCAACTTAATAATATTTTTGTTTATACAAATATTATGTTTCTCCACATAATCGTAGAATTTATAATATGGCTGATCCTATAGATGGAAAAGATACTGTCAATAAAAGCTTTTTTTTAAAGAAATAACTTATAAATTGCAAAATTTGAAACAATCATTTTTGAATTATTGTGATACACTTTCTAACTCGAAAATTGAAAAACGTAAGAAAGGAAAATCACATATATTTTATTTACCTGCAAAGTGGAATAAAAGTAATAATATTTTTCACTTAGATAATAATAAAATTTTCTTTATTCTTTTAATGGTTTGAACTGATTATAAAATAACTATTGCTTATCCTGATTTTCCAGGTGATACTTTGACTTATAATACTAAAAACAGATGATTAATTCAGAAATGTATATTACGATATGTAACTCTAATAAATCATCATTTAAGAAATATTTGCCCAATGTAAGAGAAGGATATCAATGAATCATATAAACCCACACAAAAAAATTTTTCAAGGGGAAAAGCAATTTTGTATGGAATTGATGGTTTATAGCAAATTGATCTTGTTGAGATGGATACTGGTAATTTAAAAGAAGTATCATATAAGAATATTGGATATAAGTATATTAGGTCAATTATTGAGGTTTTTTTCAAAATCTGCATTCACTATAACAATGAAAAATAAAACAGCTAAACATGTAGTAAATGGTTTAGAATGCTTATTTATGGAAAGAAAATCATATGATTTACAAAGTGACAATGGGACTGAATTTTTAGTAAAATATTGAAATATCTTTTAAAAAATATAATATAAATCATTATTCTACATAAAGTGAATTACAATCTAGTATTGTAGAACGGTATAATAGAACATTGAAAACTAAAATGTGGAAGAAATTTGCTTTGAATAGTAATTATAAATGGATAAATATAATAGAAAATTTAGTAAAAGAATACAACATTACCAAACATAGAACTATTTGTATGAAACTAATTGAAGTTAATAATAAAATAAAATGAAATATAATGCAAACAAATTTTGTAGACACACTTACTAAATCAAAATACAAAGTTGGATATGTCTGTGTGAGTAAAGTTAAACGAATTTTTGAAAAAGGTTATACTGCTAATTGGACAACAGAATTATTTCCTATTTTTGATGTTTTAAATTATGATGAACCAACATACAAATTAAAAGATATTACTGGAGAAGAAATTAAAGGAAGTGTTATGAATTCGAAATTATGAAAATTAACTATCCAAATTGGTATTTGGTTGAGAAAGTTTTAAAAATCAAAGGAGATAAAATTTATGTAAAATGGTTGGGATTTGATAATTGTCATAACTTAATAAAGCAGATGTTTTGTAAATTTCAATTTTTTTATAATTATGACATTCAAATGCAAAAACATAATGCACATTGTTTTATGGTTTTTCAATGGTCATTTTAATGTTTGTTTAATGTAAACATGCTTTGAAATATTTTAAATTTTAATAACATTTTTAATTTAATTTCTATGCTTCACATCATTAATTTTTCTACTCAAATCTAAAGTGATAAAACCATATTATTGTCCCAACTTTTTGAACACATTTTTTTTAAATTTTCTCAAACCATATCAACACCAACAAAATCATTATAAAAATGTTTGTCATATTGTCTAAATTTACACAAAAAAATCGCATTAATTCTTACCAATTGTTTAGGTACTTTTGAATATGTTTGAGCTACATAAATTACATCTATATTTTTATGTCTTCTCTAGTAAAATATTTGTGAATTGTATCTTGATTTTCAAAAAAAAAAATTGTCATATACAATTACAGATTTGTTTTTATGCTGATCTAAGGGAATCATTTCATTATTATTACAATAAAAAAAGTATGTCATTTTTCCTTAACATTAAATTTTTTTAATGCCTAATCAAAGTAAGTTGTAACATAATATATTTGGGTAGATTCAAACTTTTTAAAAAAACATGCAATTTATTAAAATTTATCCATCCTAACTTATAAATAAAATTTATCATCAAATTAGATTTTTCGTTTTTTCACAATTACTAGGTCCAACTATTGTTCTAGTGTCATCAGGCAATAGTTCTCCATTTTTATTTTTAGAGTTTTTTCAGATATTAAAACACCATCAACCCAATTAACTTTTTTCATCTAATATGATTTTTTTATTAAATGGATAATTAAGTATTTAAGTTCACAAATAATAATTTCACACTTAAGAAAAACTTCATTATGATATTGTCCATAGTTAAAAGTCCATTTGCTTCGATCAGTTATAGCCACTAAATTATCTAATTTTGATCTTTTTAAAAACAATAAATGTTTTATTGTAATTATGCATATGGAATGTTTATAAAATATGATGAATCCAACCATTAAGAAACTAATATAATTGCTACTTTTCCACCAAAAAATGATGTTTCGTTTTAGAGATTATATTATTTATGAACCATAATTTCCAATTTTATCAAATTAATAATGAACAGATTAATCATATTGTTTTAGAAATTAGAGATGAAAATGGTAAACTAACTGATTTTGATGGCTCTGATATTGATATTGTTTTGGAAATTAAAGATGTGTTGATATCATACAAAAATATATATTTTTTATTTTCTAGTATAGTTTTTAGGTTATCGAAAGCAATTAGTGTTGTTTTATTAAATTTGACTGTATATATTCTATGTTTCTCACCCCTTATTAAATTCATTCTTCTATGTATTGTGTTTTTTCATTAAACAAACAATTCTTATCATTGTCAAATGTTATTCTATTTGTAACTACACATTTCTTTCGATTTTTTTAATTTTCTTTGTGATCAAATCTGTAAGCATGCATTTTTGCTCTAAAACCAACCAATTCCTTCATTATTTTCCCATTACATTGGTCTTTCACCTTACCTATAAATTTCTTATTTATTTGTGGCATGTTATAGATATTGTCAATTGAATTGTCACTTGTATCAAATTTGTCCATCATTGTTTTCATGTTTTAATTTTAAAAAACCTTCCATTTTTATGTTATAAATGTATGAATCTGTATCTTGATAGCACATTTCTATTTTATCACCATATTTTGGTTTCATTACTTTATAATGAAAATCATACATTATTTCTTTTCACAGATCTAAAATTGGCGTGCCAATATAAATTGGCTTATTATATTTTACATTCGCCTGGTTCATATGTATAGCAGCAAGTTTCTCATTAAATATAGTAATTCTTTTGAAATTTGGTTTTGCTACTAAATTTTCACAGACTTTTCCATTACATATCAGTTTTATATCTACCCTGTTTCTTATATTTTCCATAGTTTTACCAAACACAGAATTATTCTTCAACTTATAAAAAAAATTTTCTCAAAATATTTTTTTTCATTAGTTCTCATTGATCTATCTAAATCTATACACTTCTTCAACCAATCAGACTGATTAAACTTTAATATTATATGTATTTTAGTAAGCTTTAATCCATAATTTAGAAACTGGTTCAATCTGGCTTTATCTGTTCCTGGAACTATCTTATTTTCTGGACAAAATTGAGATCTTAGGTAATTTATGTAGTTCTTATGGACATTCTAAATCAACTTCTAATATGTATCCATGTTGTGAATCATCATTTAAATTTAATACATAATTTTGCCAAAAAATATAATTTAAATTCTGAATAATCTCCCCATTCAATACCACTATGGGATAAACATTGTGACATTGTCCATATATATATATATATATATGTGTGTGTGTGTGTGTGTGTGTGTGTGTGTGTAATTTGCAATGAGATATGCTAAATAATTACACTCTTATTTTGGATTAAAATCTTCTAAATATTTATTATTTGCTTTTACATATTATTTACAACATTGCGATATTCCACCTCTATTTCCTTTTTGAATCATCAAAAATATTTTAATAGTAATGTAATATATCTAATAGTTGTGTCATTTTTAACATTGCTTCCCATGATAATCCTGGTGCAGTAAATACCATGCAGGATCTAATACATATGCATTTATACACATATTTCTAAAATTTTCGAATATATTCGCTAACAAACATACATCACTTTTTAAGTATAACTCATTATATTCACCAAGGTTTTTAATATTCAATTGGCTACAAGCAGGTTTTGCATGCTCAAAATCAGCATCAGTTATATTAGATTAATTTAAATTGTTGAAAAATTCAATTTTTGTTGTAAGGTCTGTTTCTTCGAATTTCTTCCAAACTATCCATATAATCTTATGGACAAATCCCCCCTCTCTAATTACTAAATCTTCTAGGACTTTTGGAAAATGCTTTTTAGTGTGTTTATTTGATCTTTAATTAGATTAGATGATAATTTATATAAACTGCTGGCCATTAATTTTAATGTGTCTATAAACCTCATTTTTAAATTTTCTGTTGCTTTCCCAAAACTCTAAACTTTGTTCATTATTTGCAATTAAATATATATTTTTAATGTCGTACCCTATCTATTTAATAAATTAATGAGCATCATAACCAGCTAAGTTATGAAAATTAATTAGAACAAAATTGGGTAATTTTGATTGTAGATTACAATTATTGGATATTGGGTTAGTAAATTTACCTGTTATATAATCATGATATACTTTTTTATTGTCCTTCGTATATTCACATTCACATAATGTACTTTTTTTTATTTGCTACGCCCCTTGAGACCGTAGAAGCGCTAAAGGAAGGCAAGGCGAAGGACGCACACCATTTAAAAAAATCAAGAAAGCATGGACACAAAAATTCCAAAATCAATACAAATGTATTGAAGTCCATCTATACATTATCGCCAAGAACAACAACTTTGCAACTTTAGTTGAATAATATAAATTGCATCTGTAAATATCTGTTGCTTTCTACCAATCGATGAACTAGGGGAACGAGAGAACATACACGTACTGGAAAAAAAGAGAAAACGACAATATTAATATATCCTGAGAAATAACCCAACCTGAATAAATACTTGTGAAATCCCATTAAAAAAAGGTAAAATGACTACCTGAGTAAAGCAAGCACCATTACAACTCTAAAAGTAAAGTACGCCAGATGATTTACTAAGAAGTATAACATGGAATACTAATTTCAGGAAGACAATTGAAAGGAGCAAAAAACCCTCCTTACACTTAACCATGAGCATAAAGTCACCCCATAAAATATCCAATAAACTTCTTGGCAGTAAAATTATTTTGCCAAATCGTAGTCCAGGAGATCATTCCTACAGCACGTCCAAAAAAAGCAAGAATCCACCTCTTACAAACATTCCCATAAAATACCGTATTGAAAATTCACACAGTTAAAACAGTGAAGAAACACTTCCCTACAAAAATCCATATACAAAAAAAAAACCACTACTAAAAGGGAAACTCCAGCATAACAATAACTACGTTTATTGCAATACTTAACTTGAGTAGTACTCATATTACACGAAAACGCGTCTAGCATGGTGAAGCCCCGAAGTTCGAAGTGGTGTATACGTGATCTATCGTTTGGCCAGACCGCGCAACTCGAAGAGGAACACTGCACACTAGCTAGGGCTAGGGACGAATATTTATACGTGAAAACGCGGCTCGGGAAGGTTAAGGAAGAGGCTGGAATAGCGGAGAGGCGTATGGAATGGGCCAGAGTGTGCGAGGCTGAACTCGTTGCCAGAAGTAGCCACCAGACAGCGCTCGGCCGCACCACGAGCACCACGCGCCTCTCTTCAGTATAGCTCAGCGCTTGAAAGCATTCACACAAGCGTCACCCAGGTGGGGAGTGGGGCGAAGAAAAACAAAGTACCTTTTTCTGAAGCAAAAGTATTGCCTCTTCAAAGAGTAACCCTTCTTCAAACAAAATGTCAGTTTATTAATCTGGGCTACCAAATACAGACGTGGCAAATAACCAAGCAGACTTGCTAACCAAGTTCATTAAGGTCATGTAGTTCTGTAAATACACCAACCTCATAATAGCATTATTTAATCGTACTCTATAAAATTGTAGGCATCGCACATTTCACCAGCTGGCGGGACGAAAAATAAATCGTTCAGGCAGGACAGTCTTTAGCAGGACAGGAGTACTCACATCAAATTTCTTGTGTTTGCTAATTGACACGCGTGTCAGGCTTGAAGCAGGGCTTCAGAATTACTATATAATTTTTTCTTCTTTTGTTTGTGGATGCATTGTTTTAATTTGTGCATATACTCCCCCAATTTCTTCTACTTCTTTCTTCATTAATTTTATAAACTTTTTATGTGAATTTCGGCCTCGATATACAACGGGTGGTTTATAATCACCATAACTAGATACAATATAATAGCAAAACCAGAAGCTGCATGTAACTGATATTTCATTGTTTATGATTCATAATTTAACTTTAAGTCAATGGTATTTATTTTTTCATTAGTAAGATTATATCTTTCTTTAAGTATCTTCATATAAAAGCAATTATCAATATCGCCCTCTGTTAAAACCGGACATTTTTTGATTAAGTTAAATTTATTTTATTCTCTTTCGTTTGGTTTAATGGTTGATATCTTCTTTAGAATTGATTCGGAATCTGCATATATTGCAAAAGGAATCCTGATCTTATTTTTAAAAAAATTTTAAGAGTATTTTCCTCTCTTTCAAAGGTATAATGATTCTTATTGATTCATTATTAGAGGAGTCATCTACATGTTTATTTAATTTATCTTGTGTAAAGAATTGAAGACATATTTCGCATATATAAGTTTTACCATTATGTTTAGTTTTTTTGTGCAGAAAGCAGTTTCCATCATTATTTGATCCATCACAATGCGAATTTTTTACATCTTTGTAATAAAGTGAATTTATGAGCTTGTCTTTTTTTTTTTTTTTTTTTTTTTTTTTTTTTTTTTTTTTTTTTTTAATGGATATACTGTAAACTTATTTTCAATGGAGTATACATTTATAGACGTATCAATTTGATTTTCTATTTTTTGTATATCATCATTTTTGATAGGATATTCAATAATATCTATTACTTTTTCAATATTAAGCCCCACATTTCTATATTTAGTTACTCTTTGTGGATCTTTTTCTGCTGGAAACAATGCAGATTTGATTCCCCAAAGAAAACATTTCTGATCTTAATTTATCACATTAATACATGCTTGTTTCTTCTTAATAGCTTGTGGAAATTCTATATATAATGCACCATTTATTGAATTATAATTATTTTAGTTAATTGTATTCTAATTACTCTATCTAAAGTCCATCCTGAACGTCTTCTTTTAAATTCGGATAATTGTGTAAGTAATTCCTGTTTTATAATTTTTCAAATCTTTATAAATTCTCCTTTGTTTAGTATTCTATGATTAAATGACTGAAATGCAAATAATTATACTTGATTATGTTCCTGCTTGCGACAGTTGGTATATAATTTAATGCTAGTTTTCAGCCCTCTAAATTTTCTAAGATTATTGTGTACTATCTCAAAAACTATAGTTTTTATAGAAGTTAAGAATTGATAAGGCTATAATGAATTAAAGGAATTATCAATGTTATAAGTTGATATCCTACCTTTAAAAGCTTTATTAACACTATAATTTTTATTGCTTCTCTTCTGTTTCTTTTGCTTATGAGTACATTAGAAAAATAGTGGGATATTTCTTTTAATTCTTTTCTATATTGCTTATATAATTTATTGATATTCGCATCTGATAATGGTAAATATGTAAAATTATTCTTTATTGTCCAGTGTGTTATCCATTTACTTTTATTTCCAGACTTTTCAAATACATTATTAGAAAATGGAAATATTTATTTTATATTCATGTTTATTCTTTTTGTATAGATCTCTAATGTTGACATATGAAAATGGTAAATTTGCAAAATTGCTATTTCTTTTTCATTAATAATAAATGGTTTAAAAGATGAAATTAAATCATATTTTCTTTTTTGTACCAATACTTAATTTTATATCCTTTAGCCAAAATTCTCAAATCCCGCACTCTCTTCTCACTCAACACAACTTTCATATTACCCGACGACTTTTTTTCTTATATTCATAAAGAAAAAAATTTTAATTAAAAAAAGAAAAACTTTAAATATGAAAATAATAAAAATAATGGAATAAAATAAAACAAGCAATTAAATTATTAATATTAACACCAATTTTAAGTAGGAAATTTTTGAGGTGATAATGCTTACGATATTCAATAAAACATTTTTTACATATAGTTGTATCTTTGTCCTTTCAAGTTTTATTATAAGAAATTAATTTTATACGTTTATTTTCATTACATACTGTACGTGTCTTTGTTGGATAATTATCGTGTTGAATTTCATTTAGAATACCTAAAGTAGACATAAGGGTAAAATGAATCAATAGTTTTTGTCATTGCATGCTACGCATGTCTTAGTTGAATAAGCATCCTGTTGAGATTAACTTAGAATATCCAAAGCTGTATTGTGTAATTTTGTATTTTGATGCTTTTTCAAGATTTGTCTTACAAACATATTTTCCACATTCACATAGTACTTTCTCATTTTAAAAGGCATAACGGTTACTATAATATTCCCTATAACAATTTTACAGTTTTTAATATGCTTATCTTTGGTGTGTTCATGTGGTGAAAAACTTTCTATGTTTAATACTTCGCCACACCTTTTACATTGTTTATTCATTTCATAACTGGGGCGCAGCAATTCCATTTTGTGTTTATTTAAATGAAAAAATGTAATACTAAATAATTAATTATAATTTTAATTGTATTAATTTTTTATTTTTTTTATTCTATTATTATTGTTTATTTTATTAGAATTGTTTAATTTTATTATTTTTAATCTTATTTTTGTAATTATTTTTATTTTACAATTATTTTTATTTTATAATTATTTTTGTTTTATTATTATTTTAATTTTGATTTTTTAAATTTTATTATTACTTTTATTTAATTGTAATTTTTTTAATATCATTTTTTTTCTTTTAAATTAACACAAAATTGAATCGCTGCGCACTAGGTTCAACAATTCATATAAATTGGCTAACCTACAAAACCTAGAAAATAAAAACCTTTGTTGCTAACGAATTTCAATTTTATGATTCTAAGTTTGGAATAAAAATTACTAGTATGCTAGATGGTAAATATAAAATTACTTTACAAAATCGCTATATAAGAATGTGTGATAAAAAAACCTTTAAAATTAATAAATGAGAATCAAAATTTTATAACCTACAAAGGTTTAAAAGAAATGAAAAATGGAATATATATATATATATATATATATATATATATATATATATATATATATATATATATATATATATATATATATATATATATATATACGATTTAGAATTGACTTAAAATATATAAATTTTATTAATTTGAATATTTTTAATATTTAATTTGATTTGTAGCTTATTTTGCTTGTTTTACCTTTAATTAGTCATTTTTAAATAATGCAAATCCTGAGCACGTATTTTTGGAAAAATTGAAAATTTGCTTGATATTTGATTGATTTTACTTTTTTTAACTTAAATTTGCTGTTTTTTAACTAACGCAAATCCTGCACAAAATTTTTTGTAAAAATTTGCTTCTTTTTTGAAAATCGAAAATTAAAAATTTGCTGGTTTTTTGTCTAAATTTGCTAGTTTTTAGTTTAAATTTGCTTGTTTTTGAGGATCGAAAATTGGGGTCAAATGCTGTTTCTAGAAATTTGAAAACGATAAAATTTGGCTTAAAATTGCTTGGTTCTGATGATTAAGGAGCTGTTCTTGCTCTCTCATTAGCCATCTACTCACCAATTTTCGCTAAATTTTGTACGAATATTATACTATTATATGCTAGGTAAATGGAAGTTACTGAACTCTATTAGCACTTATTTTCAAAATGGTGGTCATACTAATATTTTAGGTTTAATTGGTATAAATACCATTCCATTTGACCGATTTCGACCGAATTTCGTTCTCTGACATTAGCTATCACAAGCAACATAAAAGTTATACAAAAACTTATTTTGTCCACCAATTTGTAAGATAGTGCTGCATAAATTAATGAAATTTTTGTTTAATATCTTGGTAAATAATTGACAGATTCTTACCAAATTTGGCAAAGAAGTAGTACTGTGGCAATTCATATGTACAAACAGGTTTCAAGTACGTCAGGAACTTATTTTCAAAAAGGCTGCTATCTAACTATTTTAGCAATGTATGCTATATCTTCGAAATCATTTAAACAATTCCAACTTAACTATGTATGCTGGAAATATATATAACATCAAATGTGTATAACTCGGAGCTTCTTAGATCCTCCATTTTGTAAGATAATGCCACACGAATAAATACGATAATTTTTTGTTATATCTCGAGAAACAATTGGCCGTTTTTTTTACCAAATATGGCAAACAAGTAATAGTGTGGCAAACAATGTTAAATTATATGGTTTAGGTATGTCAGACACTTATCTTCAAAATGGCGGTCATAAATTCCTTTTAGTTTTATATGTCAAACCATCGAAACCATGTAATTTAGTCCAGAGAAACTTTGCATGCTGAATGTACAATTACATCCATTTAATTTGTCCACACAAAATATTTTGGGAGCCATTTTGTAAAATAGTATCACATGTAAAATAAAATTACATATCTGCTAAAGAGCAACCACTTTATACCAAATCTGGCAAACAAGTAGTACTATGGCAGACCATGTAAACTGATAAATTTTGAGACGGTCAGAGATATATATTTTGAAAATGATGGTGATATTAACATTTCATCACACTTTTTCAACTTAAATTTGTATGCTGTCAATATGTGTTATAAACATCAATATTTTCCATGCAAAGCCTCATTTCTCCACCATTCTGGAAGATAGCCATATATATGTATGTTACTGTATTGCTATTAAAGGTCTTTTATTTTCTATGTTAATATTTTTATAATAATTTCTGTTCTGGACCATAGGACTCGGTCGAAAAACTGAGGTACATGCCAGCCTTTTGTTCTTGCTGTGTAATTCCAGTTGGACAAAGGAAATGTTGTTCTTTAGATGGTCTTGACCTTGTGTTTCCTTGGCCATTGAGTGAACTTCACCCTGAAAATCTTAGATTTTCGTAAGATCAAAATTTCTTTAAAATAATTTATTTTCCTTTTATTTTCATTATGACGATGCAAGATGTTGAAGTTCCTGTAATATTGAGGTAAATTGATATTTTAGAAGCTATGAAGCATAGCTATTAAAAAGATAAAATCAGGTAAATATTTTACACTATTACTTATTTTTGCGCAGCATACAAAATAATTCTAGAACTAAAAATATTCAACTATAATTTTATATAGTAATGTGTGATATGGTACATTAAATTCTGGCCTTAAATTATGTTTTTTTTTTCGTGCAATGTACAACTTCGGCATTTTTTTGTAAACTGTTTCTTTCACTGTACATTAACTTATTTAGAAAATATTAAAAGGTTATAATATAATTGGAAGGGTATATTTATTTATTAATTTTTTCATTTATTTACAATCGAATGATTTTTGATCGAGATTTAAAAAATGTATCTGCAACTCCCAATCTTTTCAGTGGTTCGTTGCAGTTTTTACATAAAATTCGAGATATATTACCACATTAGATATTAAAATTAAAATTGTGTAACGTAACTACGGGTCTATTTTCATGAGACAACATCTGATTATTTTAAAATATGTTGTACATTTGCAGTATTCCAGAATAAGTATTCACAGAATACATTAACATTCGGAAATAACATAACTGTATCGTTTATTCTGTAGACATCACCACCAAGTGTTTGGCTGTGTCACTGTTATGTGAAAACCGAAGGACAGATAAAATTTCGAGAACTTATAACTTAAAATTCAGTGAAAAATTGGAACATACTTCCCCCACAAAGGTCTATGCAAATATTTTGGCGAGAAGCTCAATGGCTGGACAGAAGTGATCCAAATTTTTACAAAAAACTTCCGCGGTAATATTTTTTAGTCAATGCAAGTTTCATGAAAATACGTCCAGCCACACAGTTTTTAAAGCACAACGCTAAAATTTGCTAAGGCCTACAGTTTTGCTTACAAAACAAATCGCTTTTTACTTATAAATTACTTATGAATTTAATTTAACACAATACTAAAAACAAAGTGCCTAGCCAATGGCAATGCATTTTATGAAACTGCATTCATGTATTTAATCCATAATCTAAATGTACCACAAATTACTTACATCTAGTTATGGTCATGGAAACTTATAGTTGCTTTTTGATATACAGACTAATACAAATTAAACCGTTCGGACAGACAGTAAATACTGTATCAACATATTCCTTAACACGCGAGGAATGTTTCACGTGCCGTATAAAACATGTCCATACTGTTATTGTTTCAAGACGAGTGACATCGTGCCGATGTATTAATTCTACGGTCGTAAATTGGGATTCGCCTAAATATAAAATAACTCGCACACATTTATTTAAGCTCCTTAATTGCAACTCATATCACAAATATAACAAAATACAGTCAGAAATTTTTCTTCAAGTTTATTAAAGGTTTAAAATTTATACCGACTTCAATTCAACAGCGCATCACTTCTTCCAGATCAGTAAATTATATTGAAATTCCAAGGATTTTCGGGTCAATACACTGCGTGGAAATACACCAGAAAACAATAAAATATGTATATTTTGATTTCATGAATACTTTACTTCATGAGTTACAAGCATTTTAAGTTACATTGGTCGCGAATTACTGTTTTGTTGACCCACATGCATGGACCATAGAAAAATATAACAAAACAATAAACCAGCAAACTTGAATGTTGCATCAGTAAGGCGAAGATATTAAAGAATTAGAATCATAAATGCGTTATGATCATGCCAAATTATATTCTTACTAACATATAGCAAAAAATACCAAAACAAAACAATAAATCGGCTAACTTGAATGTTGCATCAGCAAGGCGAAGATATTAAACAATTAGAAACAAAAATATTTTACCATCACGCCACGTTATATTCTTATTTACATACAACTAAAAATTCCAAAACAATAAACCAGCTAACTTGTCCATTAATCTGCAAGGCGAAGATATGAAAGAATTAGAAAAATAAATTTGTTACCATCATGCCACATTACATTCTTATTTACATACAACAAAAATACCAAAACATAACAATAAACCAGCTAACATGAATGTATGAATGAAGATCTTGAAGAATTAGAAACAAAAATAGGTTACCATTACCCCACATATTCTTATTTACATACAACAAAAAATGCCATCACCAAGCAATAAACCAGCTAACATGAACATTGCATCAGCAAGGCGAAGATATAAAATAATTATAAACATAAATGTGTTACCATCATGCGACATGAAATTCTTATTAGCATACAAAAAAAAAATCAAAAACAAAACAAGAATCCAGCTAACTTGAAAGTTGTATTAGTAAGTCGAAGTTATTAAAGAATTAGGAACATAAATGTGTTACCATCACACCATATAATATTCGTATTTACATAAAACTAACAATATCAAAATAATAAACCAGGTAACTTTTCCATTGCATCAGCAAGGCGGGGATCTGAAAGAATTAGAAATATAAGTGTGTTACCATCATGCCACATTATATTCTAATTTACATACAACAAAAATACCAAAACAATAAACCAACTAACATGAATGTTGCATTAGCAAGGCGAAGATATTAAAGAATTAGAAACAAAAATAGGGTTATCATTACCCCACATTATATTCTTATTTACATACAACAAAAAATGCCAAAACCAAACAATAAACCAGCTAACTTGAACATTGCATCAGCAAGGTGAAGATATTAAATAATTATAAACATAAATGTGTTACTATCATGCCATGTTATATTCTAATATACATTCAACAAAAAATACAAACACCAAACAATAAGTCAGCTAACTTGATCGTTTCATCAGCAAGACGAATATATTAAGGAATTAGAAAAATTAATTTGTTACCATCATGCTAAATTATATTCTAATTTACATACAACAAAAATACCAAAACAAAACAATATACCAGTTAACTTGAACCTTGCATCACAGGGGAACTTAAAGAATTAGAAACATATATGTATTACCATCACACCACATTATATCCTTATTTACATACAACAAAAAATTACCAAAACAGAACAATAAACCAGCTAACTTGAATGTTGCATCAGCAGGCGAAGGTATTAAATAATTAGAAACATAATTGTGTTACCGTCACGCCACATTATATTTTTATTCACATACAACAAAAAGAAACTGAATTGTAGGTGACCACAATTTGTTAACTTTACAAGTAGTAAGACGTTAAAATACAGAACAACTTCTAGTATTTCGCTGCTAGCTTGACTGTGAAAATTGCCGTCACTACTTGCCTTAAATATACGCTGCTACGGGCAGTGCTATTTTTCATAGGTTGATATCAAGAGTTCTCACTTTAACGTGATACACCTATACCGTTATTTTTTCCACATTTAATGATTATTAACGTGACTGTCCCAAGGTGCTATTAAACTAGGTTTTGTGGCACACATATGTATTGGCTAAATTTATTCTTCATAAGATATGTTTATTTTCTTTAAATAACGTACTCTCTACATAAGAAACAGATGGTGTGAACACACGGAAATTCTTTCATGTATGTATTTTGAACCCAGAAATTTAAAAATATTTTCATTTGAAAACTATTAAGTGGTCTATTAGAATATCCGCCTGATTATACCATTCCATTAAAATACTAGAACATATTATTTGGCAGGAATAAGAAATATAATTGAAATGAAAGAAGGTATAATCCTGATAACTCAGGTTTTGTCTCCAGAAATGTAGGATACATAAAATCATCAACGAATGTGTTTCTACCTGTACCATTCCAAGTTAAGCATAAATGTGTTCATTAGTTGTATATATGTAGCATGTAACTCTAAAACTATAACAATCTAGCAATTTAGCAATCATGTGATTGGTTCATTGACATTTCATTAGATTTAAAGAATATTTCGAAAATTAATTTTATATCATATTAAGGTAGACTCGATCGAATAGTTATAGTTACTGTAACACAATGTATGTTTTAAATTTTTCATGTTGTGCTGTCTTCCTGTATGGTAGATGAAATTAATAACAATAAATAAAATAAATTAATTATTTTATTACTTTAGTTAAATTAAGTTTGGTTTGAATATGATTTGACTCCGTGCATACAGCAAATTAAAAAAAAAAAAAAAAAAAAAACATAATTTTGTCGGTCTCCATAAATTATTAAGTTCTGCTGTAAAACTAGGCTACTTGAAAACAAAATTAGGTTAGAATTGGGCGCGTATTTCTGAGTTACAATAAAACTTGATTCAATTAGTGTCACCTTCTAAAATGGTGGATGGAAGGTGCTGTTAATATTACAATTTAAAGGATCTGCCTAGTACGGGACCGGGCGAACGCAAACACAGGGTTTTACGTGCTAAATGATTTTATAGGCCGTTCACGATAAAGTGAGCACTTTTTGAAGGTGTTTCATAAGACATAATAACTAATAAATACATTTAATTGTGGCCTCGGACTTTTGGTTTTGGGTGTATTGAATATATAAGCTGTGTTTATTATTGACATGGCAGGGTTTACATTGCCACGTGGTGGAAGGATATAAATTTGTTGAAATTAAAAAGTATCTAGGGCTTCAAAAGTGCTCACTTAATCGTGAACGGCCTTTAGGCGTATATTCGCCACGTTTCACGATATCGCTGTCAGACAAGAAACACTTTGTGACCTCTGAAGAGAGGAACCAAGCTACAAGAGAGCAAGTAGGAGAATACTAATATCAGTTTGTGTTTCTCTGTGTTTATTGAGTCTCTTATACATTCACTCGGGTTGTGGCATACTAGACGTATGGTACAGCCGAGATTTCAGTTCAGGTCCAATTCAGACTGTACTTCCTGAAATACGACGCAGCACTTAAAAATTATTAAAGGCTTCCATTTTGAGTATATAGAGCGTGTTTATCTACAAAAGATGAATTATATTTAGTAATTAATATAGACATAATGCTAATTTTTCAATAACACCCGCCACGTATAGTGATTAGAGGCCTACGGACCGCCCTAGTCGCCATGCGGCTCTCATTGAAAAATGTTATTTTATTATAGCCTAACTGTTGACAACTATAAAATATTTTATTGTAAATATTTTTTTAAGGACAGAAATATTAAAAGTCGATATTTTGTTGCCCATTCGTAAATTCGGACATTGAAACCAAAATTAGAATATGGAAACCTAAACGTGGTGTTGGAAAAATGTCAAAGTCAGAACAAATCCTGTTAATAACACTGAGTTTACGATATTAATTCACGAGCAAAATATTATTTGAAATTTTGTGACACTTATTGTATATTTTCTGGCAATATATTATTACATTAACAGAGCAAAATATGTTAGTAGTATCAAAATGTCTATTCGAGCGCAGCCCCCAGTTTTCAGAAAACCAACAGTAAATTAAATTCTCGAGCCATCAGAAAACCATCAGAAAAAATTCCTCTTAATTTTCTGACCAAAAACATCAACTGCCGATTCGAGCGCAGCCGCAAAAAGTGACTACAATAAGTTGCGTGTGGGAGCAACCGCAAAAAAAGTGACTACAAGAGTTGCGTTTGGGAGCAGCCGCAAAAAAGTGACTACAAAAAGTTGTGTTTGGATGCATCAGCAAAAATACGCGTAAAAAGTTGCGTTTGGTTAGATCGTACTCAATAGAAAAAAAAGTGGTGTTATACTCTGCGTTGAGTGCATCTACAAAAATACGCTTAAAAAGTTGTGTTTGGGAGCAACCGCAAAAAAAAAGTGACTACAAAAAGTTGTGTTTGGGAGCAGTTGCAAAAAGTGACTACAAAAAGTTGCATTTGAGCACAACCGCAAAAAAAGTGGCTCAAAAAGTTGCGTTTGGTTAGATCGTAGTCTTTAGAAAAAAGTTGCATTAAACTTTGTATTTGAGTGCATCTGCATAAATACGCATAAAAAAAGTTGCGTTTGGGAGCAGTTGCAAAAAAAAAAGAGTGGCTCAAAGAAATTTGAATGTGTAAAAATAAAATGTTGTATATAATAAAGATGGATCAGTTGCTAAATGTATTAAACGGAACCAAACAATTCAAGAAACTTTCCGAACTTACAATTGGACAGTCCTATCCCATAGACCATGCTGAAATAAATTATACACGGTATGAATACAAAGTGGAACCTCTGGAAATTTTAAAGTAACCTTGCCAGACAGATATCTTCAGATTTTCAGTGAAAAAGTTGTAAATTATGTTAATCGTGAAGGTATAAATTTTGCGTATGATGGAATGGTGGATTGTGGTGTTAACAAATGCATTCTATTCGGTTTTATAAAGAGTAAATGATCGTCGTATTAGACATCAGTTGATTTTTATTTGTGCTCATATGTCTAAAAAGTTTTAATGGTTATCCAATCATTAAAACACAATTATCGGTCTGACTTCGGCAATGTGCTACAACATAGTCTAATTAAAAATTTAGATACACATCTCCAAATTCGACATATTAAAGAAGCCGAAATATGAATATTTTTTCTAAATCTTTCATTGCACTTTCTATAGAAATATTATTCATCTTTATCACATGAAACTTTAATATTTTAAAAACTATTAACGTTATAGAATATGACTACTTTCAAAACAAAAGAAATATCTACGGTCTCATCTCTAATGAAACTGTTCTTTCAAACAAATCAAATTTAATTAACTTACCTTTTTCATCCCTAATTTCAACTATTATTTCATTAACTTTATTTGTTTGCACTGGAAAAAAATAATGGATAAGCAGGTTCGTAATAGACAGTCTCGCCAAATCCAAATATTGTTCTTGGTATAAAAGTGGCAATTATGCAAGTTTCTCTATGATTATTTTCATCATGTATTAATATCATACCATTTACTATAGTACAGTGTATATTTATTGTTTCAAATGGAGCAAATTATGGTTTTGTATCGCCATAATGGTCCACATTTTCTTTCAGAGTTTTATTTTCTACGAAACCCAAAAGTTTTCCGATTGAACCCTGTTTTCCGAACTGTAATTTAAGCGTACATTTTACTTTCACTCTGTTTGTTATTTTATCAAGCTCGAAAGATATATCATTTTCTTTCCCACCCATTGAATCTATACTAACTGGAAAAATTGCTTTTATAGTTTTTCCAAGATCATTTAAGCCATATTGACCAACTGGAATATCAATTGCTGATTCCATATCATTCTGACCTACAAAATATAGCTTATTTCACCCAGAGATAATGTTAAGCAATATATAAGTAGTATAAAACTGAACTAAAGCCAATGAATGCCCCTCTATCACTAAAGGGTAATGTAGTCTCTTCTTCAACACTGATTTGCTATCTGTTAGTTTGAATACTTTACTCATTTATTATATTATTTAAAACATCTATTAATAAATGAGCAAGAAACATGTTGACTGAGATATTAAAATAAGAATACCAGACAAGACTGTATCAACAAAACGTCATGGAGAATTATTGCCTAATAATATTATATGTTTCATAGTGGGTCCTAGTAACTGTGGAAAAACTACACTTATGATAGATAATTTTATATATACTCTGGGATGGTTGGACTGGGTATTCTCTATGTATGTTCAAGAAGTCTGGACCAATCGAAATATATCAATTTAGAGAAAGATATAGATTGTAGCATCAAAATTATTTAATGAACCAATAGCATACTTCTTTCCATGAAATGAAGAAATGGTTGACATAAATGAATGTCATAAAGAAGTTGTTTTCGATGATATCATACTTGAAAACCAAAATATTGTAAGGGATTACTTTACTCGCAGTAGACACAAAGATATTGATTGTTTCTATTTAGCCCAGACATACTCAAAAGTACCTAAGCAGCTTATAAAAGACAATTCCAATTTTCTTTGCATATTCAGACAAGACAATACCAACCTTAAACATATTTATAGTGATTTTGTTGGTGGTGATATGTCGTTTGAGAAATTTAGGGAGACTTTGTTCAAAATGTTGGAATAATGAATATGGATTTGTTACAATAGATATGACTGATAAGTTAAATAATGGTATCATAATAAAATTAAAGACTTTTTAAATTCTTAGACAGTAAGTTTTGATTTTGATGGAAGTGTTTCCAATAATAACTAATATAATCTGATATTTTTTAATGTATTGGTATACCATAACTATTTCAATAAACACAGTTCTACCTTCGGGTACATTGTGGGCTTTTGGTATTTTAAAATATATCATATCATCAGGGTATACTTGAAAAGTTTTTTACATGTCAATTTTTTTCCATTGATGGTATAAGTTGATAACACTTTTATATTTTCCTGGTTTTATTATTATTTCAAGTATAGTTCCATCTCTCATAAAAAAAATATTCTATTCGATTATCAAAGTAAAATATTTTTTCTTTTGAACTGTATTATCCAACTAAACGAATAATGTTAATTCTGTTTTTCTGATTGTACTCTAAATTGATTGCATCCGTCGGTACAATGGGATCTCCCACATGTCTTTGCCTTTTTTGTTCAAAATCTATATTACTATCTACTTCCAAGTAAGTGAGATAGGCTTTATCCAATGACCTTTTATTTCTTGTCAGTGTGAATATATAGTCGTTGAACTGAGTGTTGGAAACAAAATCATTATGATTGATCTTCTCAGTAGTTTTATCATTGTCCGTGTGTTCTTTAATTTGATCTTCAATCCAAGAGCTCATTAATGCAGTTCCAAATATATCCATTGTAAATTAAAGTGAAATAATTTTTGGAAATTTAAAATTATGCGAAAAGTGATATAGCACAATTACACACAAATGACCACAATTTACTTGATTAAAATTTTGAATTCTATCATCGTTATAAAAAATATTACTTCCGAGATATGCTATTAATTGTCGCGGTGGATTTCTGCCAAATGAATCAAAATGATATTTGTTGTTTGCTTTTTTCCAATAGCATACCCAGTGTGTACCATAGTTTGTTGAAACATCTAGATTAACAATCCCACATTCATTATCGAGTGGTGTGTAAAGTATCTCATCGATCATTCAAAGACTAAACTAGATACTCCTTATCGTAATAATGAACTGCGCTTCAACTCTGAGTCATTTATTGGGAGAAGACCATTGTATGTTATTGATTGTTCTTACAGAAAAACCGCTATTGTAAAAGATCGAACTAATCTGAAACTTACAGTTAATTGTAATAACCCAATATCAGCTACAATTATTTGTAATGTGGTTCTAGTAAGCCAAAGAAACCTAATTTATGATGTTAAAAGTGAAAGAATCACCGATGCCCGATAGTATGCAAACATGTATGGTTATTAGTTTTTAATGGATGGTTATCCATATAAAAAATTTACTGTTATATAATAATGCTATAAGAGTTTTTTTAATGGGCTCTGAAATAAATACCATCTGAGGATGTGCATTCTTAAGTTGGGTGACTCTCTTTAGTTGGGTGACTCAAGTCACCCCTTTTAATTGTAACAATGGCTTCTTGTACGTTCCTGTTACAGTCACTCACAGCGCTTTTTTCAGATCGACATACTCAAGTATGCTCGCAACGTCTTTCGCTTTGAACCATGGATTATTCTCTTAGTCGATAACATCTTTAGCCATTGTAAGCTTCTTATTCAAGTCATCCATTAGCAGTTTGTAGTTCTGCTCGATCTTGTATTCGCCGTATTTGCGTATGGACGGTAGCACTTCCTCGTACACCCAGTCCTAGAATTGTTCTTCAACTGCCATCTTTGACTTCAAAGCCCGGTTCATCTGATAAATATGGTATGTGGATGCACATTCAAAGGGAGGAGTGATTCGCTCCTCCCTATATCCATGTATGACAGCCTATACTTTTCTCTAACATGTATTCGTCGTATTTGCGTACGGACAGTAGCACTTCTTTTGTCACCCACTTCTTAAACTGTCTGGCCTCATCCTTTTTGGAAGCCAATATTTACGAATACAAACCAGATTCGTTGATGAAAACCGCGTCTGTTTGGGAATTATGGGAGTCTGTCGCACATACTCCCTTTGTATACGCAAGTTTTAAAGGATGTCTATCGTCGACGTGATGGGCAACTGCTCTTTCATTAGGTTTTATAGCATTACAGGATTGACGTTGCTGACAGATAACGCTACATGCATCTCTGGGTATACTTGTCTAATCGCATCGAGTCATATGCTCACCAGTCGCTTTTGACATCTCATGACATAATAGTCGTTACCGCAGAGTGAGATTAGCACAAAGCGGTGATGCGTGTCAAGGTTGTTGGTGAATGGCAATGCACATTTACTGATAACATCTTTAGCTGCTATAAACTTCTCATTCCGATCATCCAGTAGCGGTTTGTACTTTTGCTCAATCTTGTACACGCCGTGCTTGCGAATGGACGGTAGCACTTCTTCGTACACCCAGTCCTGGAATTGTTCTGCAGCTGCCATCTTTGATTTCATGATCAATGCGTACAAACCCGGTTCATTGATAAATACAGCGCGTAGCTGCATATTCAAAGGGGTGAACGATTCGTTCACCCATATATCAGCATATGATTGCCTATACTTTTCTCTGACATGACCTCTGATTACTTTTTCAGGATTTGTGTATTCCAAAATCAGCTCAACATATTTTGCTTTGAACCACAGATTGCCTTCTCCATCAATGATCACATACACAAATCTCTACCGCCATAGTTCAGTTTGCAGTTTACAATGTTCATGAGCAATTGCATTTTGTTATACATGTGCTTTCCTTTAAGCTCACGCACGACTCGCGAATGATATGAGCGATATGGTGACTCGCACTTTGTGATGGGCAACTGCTCTTTCATAGTAACACTCTTTTTCAATTTTGCAGTGTCCCCATGGTAGTGTATTAATGTCATCTTTAAGAATAAATCTTTTATCATCTTCGGGACTTAATGCTTTTTTCTCATCTTAATCGTGTAGAGTTCATGTTTCTTACTTTTAATAAGATTCATACTTTTGTACAACACTTTTTTACCAAACAAACACATTCTGTAGTCACCAAACCAAATCTCATTTCTGACTACAATGTTTTTCACACCCTTTGCTCTTTTTTTACACCACCTTCCTCATTTATTGCATACATTTTCGATCTCAATCCAATCAATTCTTCCATTATTTTTCCATTACATTCATCTTTAATTTTGCCAATAATCTTTTTGTTAACTAACGGTATACAATATGGATTATCTTTTTTATAGTCAGAAGTATCAAAATGATCAACCATTTTTTTCATGTCACTGTAGAAATCTGGTGTTTTTATATAATAGATGTATGCATCAGTATCTTGATGGCACAGTTCAATATTTTCCCCATACTTTGGTTTCATTATGTTATAGTGAAAACCATACATTAAGACTTTGGATAGATCAAGTATACTCAATCCAAAATTAATGAGTTTGTTAAAGTACAGTTTTGTTTTAATTATATTAACTACATCCAAAGAGTTAGTAAATATAGTTCTATCTTTAAAGTTTGGTTTAGCCACTAGTTTATCCATTTTCTTAGAACTTGTACACAACCGTATATCCACTCTGTTTCTAATATTCTCCATTGGTTTTCAAAAAACTGAATTGTTCATTAGCTTGTAGAAATCTTTTTCAAAGTCATTTGTAAACTTTGTCCGCATATTTGTGTTTAGATCAATATAGGACTTGAGCCAATCTGATTGATCAAACTCCAGAACTCTATGGATCTTTTTCAACTTCATTCCAAGATATAGATATTGCTTAAGATTTATATATTGTAATACATATTTTTCTTTAGCATCAAGATTAGTCAAGAGTTTGAGATTTTTTCAACCTTCTGGTATTTTATTCTCTGGTGCCAATGGCAGATCTTTGTGGAGATCATGTAGTCCATGTGGGTATTCCAAATCAACTTCCAATATATAACCTTTGCTAGAATCATCTTCTATTTTTTTTTACATCTATATTTGTATTTCTCGACTTAAACCCACCATACGGTAAATACTGGCTCATAGCCCATCTATATAAATTATTGGCATCCAGATATATAAGATAAAATATTTCTTTGTACTATCATAAGCATTCATATATTTATTATTTGCTTTAGCATATCGCTTACAACAATGTGAAATTCCACCACGAATACGTTTTTTTATCATCAAAATCATGTCGTAATCTGTTAATAATTTTAGTTCTATTTTAGTATGTTTGAGCATAGCATCCCATGCTAACCCTGGAGCTTTGAAATACAATGCTGGATCTAGCTTATATGTTTTGAGATACACATCTCTAAAATTTTTCCATTATATGAGACAATATCAATATATCAGATTTGTTATAGAGTTCTCTGTACTCTCTTAGAGATTTTATGTTGAATTTTTCCCACACCTTTCTCGCAAATTCGTAATCTTTGTCTGTAATGCTACATTTATTGAGTTTGTTGTAAAATGCATCTTTGGATGGAAGTGATGTCTCACAAAATTTTTCAGCACTATCCATGTAGTCATATGGGTAAACGCATTTTCTTGTAACAAAATATGAAGTTCATTAGAAAAATGCTTACACGTTTCTCGGAATTGGCTTCTGGAAAGGATGCTAGAGAGTTTATAGATACTACTAGGCTTAAATTTAAATGAGTCAATAAATCTAAGATTTACACTTTCACATACATGTTTCATAAAAGGAATATATTTATCTTCATTGTTGGGAATTAGATTCATTTTATTTTCGTCGATGCCAAGATCTCTTATGAATAAATGTGTGTCATAGCCAGATAGATTGTGCATAAACACTGGGACAAAACATGGATATCTATATGATAAGTTGCAATCTCTGTGTGCAGCTCCCCTAAATTTCCCCATAAGATGATCATGATCTCTCACAGAATCACAATTCAGACTTTTCACTAATATGACAATAGGTAGCTGTATCATAAATAATTTGTTCTTGTTATATCATAAATAATTGGTTGTCTGAGTTATTGGAAGCATTGGTTTTTCATTTGTGTATATATCGCCAATAGACGTTGTTTCTTCCATTAGCATTTTATCGAATACAGTAGATGCATCAGATCCTTCATAAATTTCTGGTGGTTTATAGTATCCATTTTCATATTTTACATAGTAACAGAAGCTAATAGGCTCGTGTTTTTGGTATGGTTTCGTGTAACATTCGTCGGGGTTTGGTTGGCAAGTGTCAATTTAAGTCAACAAACATTCAAAATTAGCATTTATCACAAACGTAACTCTCAAAGAATGATTTTGGTTTTGAAATCTGAATATGTCATTTTTTCCTCTAGATGATAGTTCAACTCTAACACCATCGTGATCTCGATAGTCTTGTTCGTGATCTTTTAGCTTATTTACAGAGTAGAAATGTTGCAAACATATATCGCATATAAATATTTTGTGACCATTATTTGTTACTTGTGATGCGACAAGTCTCGAAAGACTTTTTATCCAGCAGTAGTAGTGGTCGTTCTTTTCGTCTTTGATATAGAGTAGGTTTATGTGCTTATCCATCTTATTTTTTGTTGTTTTTAATGGGCAGATTATATATTTCTTACCACCATCTTCTTCTTCGTATGCGTATACATTAACAGAAATTCCACTTCTCTTCTCAAAGATTGGTATGCTATCCAATTTCATTGGAAATTCCAAACCCTTAAGTGCCTCATCAATCTCATGTTCGTAAGCTATGTATTTATTCTCTCTTTGAGGGTATCTTTGTACTTGATGCAATGCAGATAGAACAGACCACAAAAAACATTTTTGATCATTGTTCTTAACATTAATTACCACCTGCTTAGCTTTGATATTTTCTGGGAGATCAACATAAGAACTGCCCTTGAATGGTACATATTTATTTATACGCACTTCTAGTTTAAATATTATGATGAGTACCCACTGAGATCCCTTTGATTCGAAAGCCCCCATCTCAGCTGTGATTTTTGAAATGCTGTTGGTATAATATTCTTCCAGATCAGTCGATTTCAGTATAATTTCGTTCTTTGTTTTAAAGGAGCTTTCTACATATTCAATATTCTCACGAATTCCCCTTTTTGTACTCAGTGAAGAGTTTCATGTTCACTTTGAGTGATTTTAAATGTTTACTAATTAGTCCCGTGACAGTTTCTTGTACATTGTTTAGGAAATGATTTGGGTCTACGTATGCATTCACATTCTTTACACCGTAAGTCTTCATCCTACTTTGAAATGCTGTTTCGATTTCTTCTACACTGAATTTGGGTGAGTACTTATGAATTTTACTTCTCAAGTGACTTCTTATGAGAGACGGTTTGGAATAGTGACTACACGTTTCACATTTCACTTGTTTCTCTAGTGGGAACTTCTGTTTTGATATTAAATGTTGTGGCACTTTAAATAAAAATTTCCCATGCATTTGTTGGTTCATGTGATTTATTATGTATTGGTGTAAGAATTTTGTGCAATCTTCTTTTAAGATGGCTTCTTATGAGAGATGGTTTGTAAAAGTGTTTACAAGTTTTTTCACACTTGAGATACTTCTCTTGAGATTTCTTCTTCTTTCTTTCCGCAAAAACCTCTTTCTTAAACTTATATTCTTTCCAAACATTACCAGTTGCGTTAGCCTTTTTCATTGCCATGGTCGTCATCATATTAGACATCAGTTGATTTTTATTTGCGCCCATCTTTATTATACACATTTTTTTTTTTTCACATTCAAAATTTCTTCAGCCACTTTTTTGCAACTGCTCCCAAACGCAACTTTTTGAGCCACTTTTTTGGGGTTGCGCTCGAATCGGCAGTTGATGTTTTGGATCAGAAAATTAAGAGTAATTTTTTCTGATGGTTTTCTGATGGCTCGAGCATTTCATTTACCCTTGGTTTTCTGATAACTGGGGGCTGCGCTCGAATAGGCATATTAATACTACTTATGTTTAGTTAAATTAAATGCTTAAAACATACGTAATATTTCTGCGATCATCACTGGAATACTATGAATATGTTAATAAATAAGAAAATAATCAATTATGCAATAACGATTTTTAAAAAAATTTGTAATTTATATTTACAAAGCATAACACTTACTTTCTTTTTTAAACATGCGTAGTGTATTTTATGTATAGTTATTTGTTTTAAAAGTCATTTTATTTACGCATTTGCGCATGTGTTTTTAAAGCAAAAACGAATAGGCGCTGATTTTGTCATTTTGTATTTTTACTGACATCCGCTAGATACAAAATACGAACTACCAAATTATCAAATACATCAATATTTCTCTATACAAAATTGGGTCACGTGGTCATTTTGTGAACAAATTCTTACAATTCGGACATGGCCTAGGGTTGGTGAGTTCGAAATTCGGAGTACATTTAGGCTTACCATTAAAAAATGTTCTTACATTATATTGCTTTGATAAAATTTTAACTGTCTTCGAGCATAAAATGACAAAAAAGAGTAATATAAATGGCACTCAAACACTTCCAAATAATACATGTCTCTTTGCGTTACATCAAACCCAGGAGAAGTAAGTAGTTGCCATCTTGGCACGCCATTTAAATATTGTGGATTATCTGTTTAAAAAGTAACTTTAATTGAAGAATCCAAATGCTAAATTTTTTTATACCGTCGATATTTACGCCCTATTTACATCACTTCTGGTGCTATTTAAGAACTAGGAAATCTTTCAAGGCTAAATGCGCACATACCTGAAATAAATGAACTCTTTTTGTTCTGATACGTGACACGAATCCCGTCTACCATTTGTTATTAACTACAGGGGCGTAGACATATATAACTATTTATTTATTTTTTCAAGTAAAAGTTTTTTATAGGTACTGCTTCTTCAATTAAAAAAACCTCCACCAAAATAAATTTTCAAAAAGCCAAATCAATTTTAAACGACTCACAATAAGCGCCAAAATTTTGGCTTGTACTGACTGATGTTTGAACCCTGCTTCATATGGCCGGGATGTTCCGTGGCGATATACACCCGCAAAAAAAATTATAATTGTATACCGTGCGTATAGTACCGCGCATTCTAGTTGTACCAAATAGTAGCAGAACAGCGCACACTATCGATTTTGCAGTGTTACAGCAGTGCAAATACGAGCCATCTAGCGAGAGCTATTTGAACCATGTGGGTAAGAGACGAAACGCACTCGGAACATAGGAGGAGGGTGTAATTAGAAATTAAACCTTGTTTGATTTATGAGTCCATAACTGACAAGGTAAATTGGCCAGAATAATGGCTGAGTACAGTATGAGGATTAGGAGTCGACGGGGAAAGACTCGGCGGCTGTTTTCATTAGCAAACAGTGCCATTATTGACCCTGTATTGCGGACAGCTTCATGGCATCCGCCCTGATTACTGATGCGTATTTTAAATCCTAAGCTGTTCGCGGTTAATTGAGAACTCTTGAAATCAATCTTCGAAATTGTCTTCACTTCTCCCTGCATACACATTAAGAGTCTCACTGGCTGCCAACCTACCAGTAAAGTTGGTAATGACGGAGGGAAAGGAGTCCCCGAATATTAAAGTTGAATTGAAAGTGTTAGGTAACCATTTCTGAAAACATAAATGATTTATTTGGTCTTCTGTTTTAGCCTATTTTCCGAAGGAAAGAAAGGCGTGTGAGATCACTTCCCAGTATGTGTGTCTCTGCGTGTGTCCCCTCTTATAAATTTCGAACGCGTCAACCGAATTTCACCAAACTCGGTACACATACAATAAGTAAGGAAACCTGGCTTTTACAGTTTTCGACCACGTCGGACACTTACTTTCAAAATAGTGGTCAAGCTGACAGAGCATCAAGTAACTAAATAAATTTGACATGGTTATTTATTGTTGTTCGGCCATTTTTAAAAAGAGCACCAGATTAAGAAATTAAGATTATACATTATACTTCTTTAACTGTTTAGCAATTCTCACGTCATTTCACAGGTAATTAATATGATTGGCCAACTAATCGTAAATTATTAAAATTTAACTGCCACTTATTTTCAAAACGGTGGCAATATAAATAATTTTTTAAGTTTATTTAGTACATGTACCACACGATTTAACCAGTTTTGACGAAATTTTGCATACCGAAAATATCTATAACAAGCATCATATATACCAACGCATTACCATGTTTATCTGCATTTTGGTAGATAGTGTCATACGATTAAATAAAGTTATTGTGTCATATCTACGTAAAAAACTTACCGATTCCTACCAAATTTGGCAGACAAGTGGAACTAAGGAATGCAATATTAAGTACTTTGTTTTAAGCATGTCAGGCACTTATTTTCATAATGGCGTCCATATAGCTATTTTAGCTTAGTATGCTATATCGTCGAAACCGTGTAATCAATTCCAACATATATTTGTATGCTATCAGTAGTTATTAATAATGTCAACTCTATCTATATGAAGCATATTATGTACTCAATTTTGTAAGATAGCACCATTCAAATAAATAATGTTTTTATATTATATCTCAGGAAACAATTGACACATTCCTACCAAATTTGGCAATCAAATATTACTGCAGCAGGTGTTGTAATCTGGTACATTTAAGTAGATCAAGCACTTATTTTTAAAATGGTGGCTATATAAATATAAATATCTTATCTCACCATGTTTTACAAACTAAATATATTTCGACATAACTTTGTATATTGGCTGTATCTATTCCAACCATCCAATTTTTCTATGACGAGCCTCATTTCGCTACAATTTTGTAATATAGTGCTACCAATAAAAATATAGTTTTACCTCATATCTCGGGAAACAATAAATCCATTTTTACAAAATTTGACGAAGATATTATACTGTGGTAAGACATATTAATATTTTTTTTTCTTAAATATGAAACAGTTATTTTTAGAATGGTAGCTATAAAAGCAAATTAGTTTTGTGTGCCATATCTGCGAAATTATGTAATATAATTTATCTAAATTTTTTTTAATGGCAGTATACAATAATTAAATGTGCTCCTACATTATTTTTTGTCCTCCATTTATGAAAATCGCCACATGAATATTAGGGATGTTTTATGCCATATCTCAGGGACCAAACAATCAATTTTCACCAAATAAAGAGTGATTAAATCCGACGTTCATGCTCTGAGTGCGACCTCCGTAACGCAATCGATTGCACGCTAGCTTATTGTATGCAGTTCTGGGTTCAAATCCCGTATAAGGCACGTGTGTATTTGTAATTGTCTCACTACTGTCGTGTAAGTTTCTGGTTTCATTTATAATGTTATTGCTTTCAAAGAGAAGTCAAGTCCTCCCTACCAACTAAGCTTTAAGGAAACTATTTAAATATTAATTCCACGCATGTTGAGGAAAACAAGCTCATTAGTTATATCAATATCTTCTTGTTAATACTTGTATGTGTTGGAATTAGTAAATTTGTAAAACCTTTGCCTTTCTTATAGATTCACAGCTTTGCTTGACCTTCGCATGAATAAAGTGATTTTAAATTTACATATGGCTGAAGATTATGCAATATGTACTTATACAAGTAGTTGTTACGCAGGGTTTTCGAAAGTGGTAAGTTTACCCTGAAAATCTTGTCAAATGTAACATACTGTACTACCTCAACTGCAATGCCTGCTTTTGGACAGTTGGATAGCACGCTGAACCACCAAATTTATAGGTATCACAATAAATAGTGATGTTTGCAGCACCTACTACCATCTGGTTAGAAACTTGTTTTCATGGTAGGCGTATATGTTGGCAGCACATTCTTTGAATAAAGCATTACAAATAAATGGAGTAATTTAACATTTTTGTCTAAAATTATTTACTATATTGCTTTTTCAGCGACCTAAACACTTTTTTTAATGTAGCATTTTTTAAAGTTTTGTGGAGTTTCTATTTTGCCCTTCAAGAATTCACATATTCAAATGATTTTCTTTTTTGAATACAGCGCACGGGCCCGCCACGCATTGTTGATCAACGCATGATGATTGTATGTTTGAAGGTGAAGGAGGAAGAAATAGGCAGTGCTAGATCTAGGTGCAAGCGAAATAAGTGGCTGCTTGGGGGCCAGGCCCGGAGGAATATCAGGAGAAATAAACATTTGGTTAAGAAAAAATTAAAATAAATTACCAACTGTTAAAACTGTTTCAGTTTATTGGAGACCGAAAGACTTTAGACTGTGATATTATTACTGAAACCGAATTCCCATCTCCCTGCACCCCCTGAATGCTACGAGATTCGAGGCACCCACTCCTTCTAAACACCTAAACTTAATAGGACCGATATTAACATATTCATTCGTCTAAGATATATTTAATTTTTTCTCAGCTTGTACATGTTGATAGAGCATCCTGAGAAAGTATTTTACCTCACTGACAGTAAAACATTTCACGTGCTGGGAGCGCAGAATATTCCGTTAACGCCGCATAGGTATTGCATCGAAGACGGTGCATTAGGTTGTTTGCGAGGCAAGTGAAGATCAAATAATTATATGATTTAGGAATCAATAGTGCTGCTGGAAGTGTCGAAAAATGTATTAAACTTAAAATTTTATTTGTTGCTTGCTAACTTGGCATCACGTACTATTTAAAGTCAATGTTGTCAGCAAACATTTTCAAAATAATACTCTGGATCGTGTGATGAGTTTTCCTCAGGGTGTCAAGGGGTTCCTTGCTGCCATTGGATTATATGAAGGATTAAACACACCAGCACTGATGTTGAGACCGTGTGCCTCAAGTACACTGTAAAGTTACCAGCCACGCCCCCAACTTGACTGCGGAGCACCTGCTTGCCTTACCTTACATCGCATGACGCAATATCAAGCGAAGTGAATTTTTCCGAGAATTGGAAATATGCGAAAAACCTCGTGCACTACTGTGTTACGTGATAAAAATAGAGAATTGTACCTTGACTGTAACTGTGGTATTCTGTTGGCGAACGATATACGTTTCGTGTTGTCCGTCTGGAGCGCGAGCCACAGCAGACCGGGTGGCAGCAATGCGCCTGTCATTCTGAAATGCCTGGCAAAATAGTTCATTGACCTGCCACCTTGGCACTAGTGTATCGAAGAGGGCGTGTGCCAGCCAGCATTATAGATGGTACCACGAGGACTTTATTTCTGGGAAAATAACTCCTTCTCCAAGGTGTCACTGCTCCCCGGTGGTTAAATTTAAAATATGACTTTGTCCCAAATGTAGTGGGGTGTTTCCCCAGCCCAAATTGTACTATAAAATGACCCAGCAACTGAGTGGTCCTCAGAGACTCGGCTGCTGAGGTGCAGAAACGTCAAAGCTAAGCAAACCCAAACATGTATGTAGGGTCCACATTGCCAGGCAAAAGTAGAAATGGACATTCTTGCTTGCCCATGTAAGCAGAATAATTTATTCTGGTATGCCTCGACATGGTTTGGGATGGTTTTCAGTGTAAAAGTTTGGTAAGAAAGGCTGTTAATTAAAAAATAGTTGTGCTTCAGCCTTGACACATATCAGTAACCGATTTCATATATTTGTATTAATACGGAAAATCTAATCTTTCGTTGTTTTGCATATGTCTTGAAAGAAAGTATCATTGTTACTTAAGATATATTTCAAGTATAAGGAATACCTAAACGGTATATTTAGAAAGGGATATTGAAAGGAATCTTACAAGATTTTAACAAAAACATACCGAGTAAAGTACAAATGCATTTGAATGAATTCCAAGTATAAATTTTCGTGCTGTGTCATGATAGATATTTGAAGGGCGTTTTAAAAACCAAATTTTGACATTTGAGCCTTATGAGAAATATTTTGAATGAATGGCAAGTTTAAATTTTCATGCTGTGTCATTATGTTTAAAAGGTTGTTTTTAATACTATCGTTTTCAGCCTTTAAGTAATGAAATATGTAAACGCCAATTAACCGAATAGCAAAAAAATATATAATTATTAGAGTTTTAATGAACAAGGAATGTATGGAGGTAGAAGGATAACCATAACTGTAGCAGCATGTAATATTCTAGTCAGTGAAAATATTCTTATAAATCTTGCTGCCTTGCTAGATTTTTAACGTGTTTTTCAAAATAGTTTTCAAATATAAAAGATTTCCCCATACTGTGTGTGTGTGTTTGTAATATCAAGAGATGTTATGCGTTTAAACTGCATTCAAAAATTTTCTTGCTGTTTTCAAACGACTGGTGGTGTTGAATATTTCTTGGTTACGTCGTGTTTATTGTGTCGTCCTACTCTGCAATGTGTCGCCCTGGGCCTCAATGTCAAGTATTTACCTAAAATGATATTTGTAGTTCCAGAATTATCAAAAGAAGAACGGTATTGGCCAAGGGAAAAATATGAACTCTCCCTAAGTATGGTGGTAGATCCGGTTACTTCTAGGAAAACGTCACTTAAATCGGACTTATTTGTCGTCTTATATAAAGCCGCTAGATCACTAGCGCAACGATTTGAGATAATGGGAGTCGTAGTAAAACTTTTAGTTTGCTACGACGTTCGTCAACTTTAAGAATGGATTAGTAACGAACTGAAAGCAAAATGTGACATTGATAGCCCGAAGATTTATCATTAATTTCTCGTCTTACCATTTATGTTTTTTTTCTGGAAGTTATCCAGAACATGCGCCAAGGTCCGTTACAATAAACACTCTCATGAATACCTTTTCCAGTGTTTTTGTTTGCCTCGCTATTCTTTTAACTTACCCATCTCTGTTGCAAGTGATGAACAAAGCTTTTATAAGTTCGGTACGTAAGCTTGCTGAAGTAGTAGAAAGCTGTAAAATAGAGGGTTTAGTAAATTTATATGAATTTTTTGTGTTTTTCGTATGTTATAAATTCTCATCTTTTAAGCGCTGGAATTAGATGTGCTCTTCAATCACTCTTCTCATGTCGGTATGCAGTGAAGCCGAAGTCATGTTGCAGTATCGACACTGTTGTCGAGATGTTGACGAAGGCATGAGCGTTGGCTCCATATTCCTCACAGTCAGCCGTGATTCTTTGTATGCGCAACTAATACTTGTTACAAGGCGAGACAGCCCTTCTAAATCAATGTTCGCATCTAAATGTTTAAAGGAAAAAAATTCCACTGGTGTCTTATCACATCTCTATATACATGATTCAGTTTGGAGTGTTATGTATATCTGTGGCTGTTTAAAGTCGACTGAGTTCTATTTAAGAACTATTTTGTGGTATATTTTTGTCGCCTAATATTGAGGACAGGTTTTTAAGGCATGTTTTCAAGGCGTATTTTGGAAGTATGTTTTAAAGCATGATTTTTGAGGCAGTTTCTTTGAGGTACGTTTTTGAGGCATGACTGCCATCGTATTATTTAATGTAGTCGGTTTACCTTGGTGTTAGTGACATTTTTGGCCTGCTATTACACTTGTTCGGAAACATTAATCGTAGGATTAGACGATAGATTGTGAGATTTATCAAAAGGTTGATGGAAAAATTGGTAGATTGATGGGAATTCTGATGTAAAGATAAGAATATTTCATGGAAATATTGATTGAATTATTGGTTAAATGGCGAAAAGAGTGGAAGATTGATGGAAAAATTGAAATATTGATTTAAATAATCGAAGATTGATTGAAATATTGAACGAAACATCGATGGAAAGATCGCGAGACTGATGGAAACATTGGGAGAAGATCGGAAGATTATTAAAAAGGTTGGAAAATTGATAGTAATATTGCGAAAGTGATCGAAAGATTGATGGAAAGATTGGAAGATCGATAGAAAGATTGCGAGATTTATCAAAATATTGACGGGAAAATTGCGATATTGATCAAATCTTGATGTAAATATTGCGAGATTAACCAAAAAACCACTAAAGTGATCGAAATATTAATGGAAAAATTGAAAGATATATGGAAAGATTGCGATGGTGATCGAGTGATTGATGTAAAAACTGAAAGATTGTGAGGTGCATCAAAATACTGAACGAAGAATTGATGGAATGATTTCGAGATTAATAGAAATATTGATAAGAATATTGAATGATTGATGGAAATTTTGCAAGATTGATCTAAAGATGGGACAAAAGATTGAAACATTGAAATAGAAATTGCGAGTTTCATCGAAACATTGATGGGAAAATTTCGAGATTGAGAGAAATATTGCGAAAGCGATCGAAATTTTGATGGAATTATGGAATATGGGGTAATATTGTTGATGTATTGATGGCCAAGAAGAACATGGAAGTAGGGCTGTCACCCGAGCTGCGCTCGTAAACTCCGAGTTTCAAGGGCCAAGTACTACATGTGCTTAAAACATAATTAAGTATGCCTATTAAGTGTTGGGAGATGCTGATCCATACCATGATTATAACCTACTTGTACAAGTAGTCGCTACTTGTATTATGGGTTTGGTTTCGTCACATATACATACCATAATTTAAGAGTAAATTTGAGTATCTTACTTGTGTATAAATAGCAGTTGAGACCATAAATGATTCACAGATTCTGGCATCGTTTAAGAATTGGACTTGAAGAGAGAAGACCGAGAATATACTACTGAATTCGAGACTTCTGCAAGGATCCGCATTAGTCTATGTGCAATTTAGATAAAATTTAAAAAAAAAAATTGTTTTTAATGAAGTGTTGTAAAATAAGATTTTTTAATACAATGATAAACACTGACTTTCGATTTGGCATAGCCCATTGTGCTTCGGCCTATAAAACCAATATGGCCACCAACTCGATTGTCGGAAGAGTAGATTTGATGATGGGTTAGTGGTCGTAACTTTTGAGCACCTTCCGGTGCATTCGACAATCCCGAGTCGAAGCTACCAAGCACATCCGAGTCGAGCCTAAGACCTCCCTAGCCACACAGCTCCTATTTAAAATACATTGTCACAGACCTATCATATATACAATACTAATAAAAGCAAATAGTTTTCTATTATTTAACACTAGAACGAATAAACCGCAAAGAGAACTCAGACGCCACATATAAAGTGCTTGCCTCCTTTTTATCTGGTTTAAAGGTGGTTGTCGTTCGTTGTAAAATTGATTCTATCAATGTCTCACGACTCAAGCCAAGCTCTCAGATCCATTGTTTCTGTTAGATGGACGTGAGAATGGTGTTGTTTGTGATCCACTTAATTTGTCGAAGTGTTTCGGAAACACGATTCGTTCGCGTATTTTGTTAGGAATAATAACAGTTCGAGGTAACTTGTCGATATTTTGAAATATCGACAAGTTTTATTGAAACATACGGAAATAATGTTAAAATAACACAAAGTAGTTGAAGATTTAATTAAGTCTTAAGGGTTCAATATTACAATTCTTTGTGATAATGATACTGCAACATTTTATATGTTGCAAACATACAAATCTACTAAAACTAAATAGATTGGAAAAATAATGAAATCGTTTAAAGGCTTCGTATTTTCAAGATCTTCACAATTGTTCAATACTTCACTTACAGCCACATAGAGGGGACGACACACATACAAGATGGGTGTGCCAGTTTCGGCGTAAGCCACCGTCATGTTGCTTAAAGACAATTATCCAACCTTAAGGACTTCACACACTATAGGCATGTAAATCGGTGGTCTTAAAGTACGGGAAAATGTAGCATTGCGAAGGGTAGGAACACTAGAGACACACTGGACATGCATTAAGTGCACGCGACACATGACAGTGTCGCAGAATTACATCCAACACGGTGCCCAGTAGCTGCGATAAAGAGTATTATATAATTTCAGCATTATATGAAAAAAAAAAAAAAAAAAAAAGCGAAGCATATTGTTTGAGTTAGTGATATATGTCAGAAAAGAGGGTTATGGTGAATTACATTATTCTATTCCTAGACTTGTTTGCATAAGAGTAGCAGGATTGTCCCAGTACTTCAGAATAAGCAACGAATAATACATAAGTGCATTAATAATTTACACTTGAAGCAATTCCAGCATACGTTAGTTATAGGTAGTCATCGATAAAGTGAGGACTCTTGAAATCAAACTATGAGAAAAAATCACTGTCTGTATATATATATATATATATATATATATATATATATATATATATATATATATATATATATATATATATATATAAAGTATATATATACTTATATATATATCTATATTCCTTGCAGTCATTCCTTATGATATATATATATCATAAGGAATTACTGCAATATTAATAGTTAAAATGGCAGCGAACTGCGAGAAGTAGTTACAGTACTGCTCGTAAAGTTGAAAATTTTTGTCGCCTGTAATTCAGTTTTTTTTTTCTTGTATGCCAATATAAACAAAATTTGGCGTAATTTCTATTCATTTATGTTTCTGACTCTTTCACATCATCACATGGCTGATACACAACGTTCAAGTTAGCTAGTTCATTGTTTTGGTTTTTTACATGTCTGCGGCATCCGCGCTAATGTGTCAAGGAAATAGCTTTCACGACCAACGAGAATTTAAGTGTCAGATTGTATCATTTGAAATAACGTATTTATCAACGTGATAAATAAAACAATTTTGTACATGTTTAGATAGAAGTGGCAGTATTTGTTATAACTTTCTGCTACATCTCCCCATAGTTTATTAACCTAAAAATTCTGGAAATGTCATATAAAATGCCGGCATAGAAAATGTACTACTTCGTTAAATTTTATTCGGTACAAGTTTTGAACCTCGAATAAACTTGAAGAAATCTCGAAAGTGTGTACTGTTATATTAGTGATATTTGTTGCAGTTCAGAAAGCTTAATTAAATGTGTGTGTATTTGCTCGTTAATATATCGGTACGTACGTCAATCGTTTTGAAACAATAAAACCGAATTATAACTTCTGTCCGAACGATTTAATTTGTATGAGACGATATGAAATACGAAGCACTAGCTTCCACGACTATCCTGCAAAGTAAGTAACTTAGGGCAATATTAGATTCTACATTAAATGCGTGAATGTAGTTTCGTGAAATATATTGTATTACGTATTGTGTTTTTTCGTATTCTGGTGTATTTACGCTCATATCAACGCAGGCATTAAAATTCCACAAGCGAAAAATTATTTTTTTTCGTAAGCAGATCAGAAGACCTTACGGAAAGTTAGAGTTATGTGCTTTAAAAATTGTTTGGCTGGACGAATTTTCATGAAACGTGCATCAAGTGACAAATATTACTGTGGAAGTATGCTGTAAAAATTTGTACAAATTCTGATAAGCCATTTAGTTTCATGAAAATTGTTTTCGTTACTCGTAATGTAACAGCAACGCCCGCCATTTGCTTGGGCGTAGTTTCGTTTTAAAATATTTATTTGTGAGATATTTTTGCTTTGTAATTACACTCGTTAATATTGTTGAACATTATTATTAAGTTATTTAACGATTGTTTAAGGTTCATTGTATTCTGTGTGAAGGAATATATATGGCGTATTATCTCAAAGCGTGCCTATTTTACGAGTATACAACCTAGGTATAACTAGCGAGCATTTTAGCTTTTCACATTTTTTAAAGGCGTACGTTCGAAACGTCTTGATGTTTTCTTAACCGGGGGGGGGGGGGGGGATTTTATTTAGCTCTTCTGTAATCTGTTGATAGCTGAGGCCAAACATATTTTTTTATGGCCTTGCCTGCTGACCACAGTTAAAGGCGTTAATAATTATGTAAACGGAAAAAGAATAGTGAACATCAGTCACTTCACAAACCAACATTATTTAATTAAATTAGCGTGTGCGAGTTTTTAGGACCGATTGCAATTTTTATAAATTTTCATTTTTTATTCAATGAATATCCAGGGGACATATGAGACAGCTGAAGAAAACACCAGCTGAAAGAAATATGGCAGTGTTATTTTGATATATACGAGGACATATACGCAACCGACGAGCTGAAAGTAGACACGTAACAGTTCTTTCAAAAGTGCTCACTTTACCGTGAAAAGTTATGATTGACTCAGTAAATTTCAGTGTGTCATTCGCGTATACGTACTGCACCACGCGAATTTGTGATCAAAACTTAATAGAAAAAACTCTTTGGTAAAAATGCGTAAGATTCTTAGTTTACGAGAAAAATGAAACGAAAGGTCCAAAAACCATTGTAGCAAACATGTGGTGTTAAAATTATACACTATCGACCAAAAAGTAATTGGACACCTGTCCATAATGTTTGCTAGGTGGATGTCACCCCGTTAGAATCTTGTAGGGACACCTCTTGCGGCTATAACAGCAACCACCTTGTCTGGCATGCTCTCTACGAGTGTTTGCAGGACATCCACGGGGATTCGTCGCCATTCCTCTTATAACCATTCCATGAGCTGAGCAATGGATTTTGGCCGCGCCTGACAAGCCCTAACCCAGCCATCAAATTCGTCCCAAATATGTTCTATAGGGTTGAGGCCGGGGCTCTGGGCGGGCCATTCCAATCGGCGAACATTGTTGTCGGCGTACCACTGCATAGTAGCCCTTGAAACATGGCACCTGTCATTGTCATCCTGGAAGTAACACGGGTCCATTCCGTAAAAACGCCAGAATGTTGGAAGCATTTCATTATCCAGAATGTTATAGTAGGCCTCTGTGTTCATGCTACCACGGACAAACACCAGCGGTCCTACGCCGATGGCCGTGGAACGGCCCCAAACCATCACTCAACCACCACCGAATTTCCCAGTTGGCACTAAACACTCCGGCAGAAACCGTTCCCCGGGTAGACGCCACATCCATACACGTCCATCGGACCGGAATAATGTAAACCTCGACTCATCACTCCACAGAACCGATTTCCACTGCTCCAGTGTCCAGTTGCGACGGTCCAAACACCACCTGAGTCGCCGAGCTTTATTGCTTGTCATGATATGGGGCTTATGTGCAGCTGCTCTTCCGAAATATCCAAGTCGGTGAGCCTCTGTATGCAATGTTCCAATGGAAACCGATACTCCTGTTGCTGCATTAAACTCCTGTCGGATGGTAACCTTGGGTTGTGCGCTATTTTTGACAATTTCGCGTTTAAGGGTTCTGCTATTTCTGTCGGTCAAGATTGGAGGTCACCCGAGAATGTGCAGCATTGACACAATGCCCATTAACCTTCTACTTACACAGGCCGAATGCAACCGTTGATTTGGGCCTGTTTACCTTCCGTGCAATCACCGGGCTAGACAGCCCACTGAGATGGCAACCCACAATCGCGCCCTTATCGAAGTCCGATAGCTCTGTAACTCATTCCATCTCCTTGCCAACTGGTTCTACATCGGCCTGCAGCATATGGTGGCCACACAAATCAGATAACGTACTGAGTTTCTATCTTCACGGGTGCCCAATTACTTTTTGGTCGATAGTGTAGGTGAGGTGATGTGGCAATGCTGCAACTAATTCGTCGTAAGGCATACGGCAATAGAACAAGCTGATCTAAGTAGTGTCAAATAGATTATGGAGTTGACGTGCAGTGAATACTGGGACATGGCAATGGCCATGAGTGCATCCGGCGGCCAAGCACCATGCAAGCTGCAAGCATCCAACGTGCGAAAAATAGATTTTTATGGTCAAAGCAAACTTGTAACACCTGTTATGACACTTCGACTTTTTTATGCTGATGCTATGTATGCTGTGCTCAACATGAAATAAAATCATCTTATCTACTTTAGTGACATTTTTCTCGTAAATAAATTATCTTACACTTTTTTACTAAAGAATATTTTCTTCTTAGTTTTGATCACAGATTCGGAGGCGATGAGTTTAAAATAAATTTAGGCTAACCGTAACTAGGCGAAATGGAAGTTTCAGATTTAAGGATAGGCGCAATTAAGCTAATCGATGTTATAGGAAATTAATTTATGCCAAACGCAGTTTGGCCAAACACAGTTTCTGACAAGAATATTCATAAATCGATATTTTAGGATAAACTAGTGCCACCTAGGTTTTGAAAACATATGAAATCCAAGATGGCAGTTGAACGAAAGTGAAAGACAAACTGCAGCATGTATAATCAAATACTAAACAAAAAAATCATACTTCAAAAACACGCCTTAACACCCAGGTTTCAATAGTAGGACACAAACATTGACCACAAAACATCAAACAGAGCTTAAACAGAAATCAGTCTGCTTTAAAAAACCCTAGATAGACATAACACTCCAGATTTAATCATGTATATAGACATGTGATAGACCCAAGTAGCATATTTTCCTTTATCCATTCAGACGCAAACATTGATTTAGAAGTGCTGTCTCGCCTTGTAATGAGGATAATTATTTGTACAAAGAATCATGGATGACTCCATCATGTGATAAAATGAGTAAAGATGATGGTTGGGGCAACCTCTGGAAATGGACGTTGTTCTAGATATATTTTTCCCATAAACATCGTATAATGTCTTTTAAACCCTGGTCCCAGCACATATCGCGATAGACGAGCTGTTAAGGGCATCTGCATGCTGACCCAAGGTCCAGCAGTTCGATCCCGTCCACCTACGGATGATATTTTGAGCTCCGAAATAAAAAGCAGTGCCCCTAGCAGCCAACTATAGAACCAACTTGGTGGCCGAGCGAGAACAACACCAGCACTCCTAGCAGGCTATAAAGGAACTACATATATGGCAGGCGAAGAAGGTAGCAAGAGAAAGGAAAGAGAGAAAGAAATGGGATGAGAAAGAAAGAGATCGAATGACAGACAGCCAAGAGGGGATGAGAGAGCATGAAAAAACAACATGGAATGGTAGAGTATGAAAAAATATCAATGAATGATAAAGCACGAAAGAACAGCAGAATGATGGAACATAAAGAGCAAAAAACAAAATGGCGTCCAGAAACAAGATGGTGACAAACTGGCTACCAAAATGGCGGCCGGAAACAATATGGCTACGTACTACAGCCAAGATGGCAGATTCCAATATGGCGGCCAGTGCCACAGCACCACTCCCGAATCCTGTTGCAACTGGAGCTCCATAAGCACACTAGTGTTGGTGAATTCCACACCACTTGACATGAGGGATAAGCTCATTACGCCGGAAACCTTTGCCCATGTGTGTCGCAACATGCTTCAGCGCTGCAGAGCTTGTGTGGCCGATGGTGACGAATAGTTTGAACAGAGACTTTGAACAGAGACATCGAACAGACACTCGGTCTCCATGCCTTTAGCCCATATGTGTAAATTAAGTGTAATTTAATTACACTGCTTGTAGCCGAGTTATTGTGATTACCTACCTGTCCCTGCACATCGCCACTGGAATTAGTGGGTTAACTATAAACGTTACACTATCAGTTCCTGATTGAAATATGCTCCATTTGTACTTATCCATCCCACTCTGGTGTTTATTATCATTTGTTAATAAAAAACCAGTACAATTCATTAAGTAATTCATTAGGTCTCGATACACTGTAAATTGGGAATGATTTTTACTTATTTAATTACTCTGATTTCTTTAAGGAAATTGTAAATTGTATTGATTGAATTCGTTAATTGTATACAAGTGACAGCAATGTATTGTGAGATGTTGAGCCGAGAGAATTTTGTTTGTAAACATTGTAAACAAGATTAGGAAACTATAATTAAATCTTATATTTAATTAAGTCATCCGTCTCTTAACGAACTTGGTTTAGTGCACCATATTTGTCAGAACTTGTAACAATACAATAAGTTGAAAATAATTTATTCGTTACTGCTACAAACTTAAAAAGAGAGCTTACTGTTAAATAAGTACCAATTGGCTTAACTTTACACGTAGATAAATGTTACACCTTTTATCACAAGAAAAAAACTTCTCACGAAGAAACAGATAGCCTACCAATATTGGACAATCTAAATAAAAGGAAACTGTACCATACATACAAAACTAGACACACCAAATTTCTACAAGTTTTACGATATGTAGGCTATAATTTCAAAAAATCTTTCAGCTGTCTCCCCCGTAGTCAATGGAATGCTCTGCCAGAAGATCTAAAATACTGTAACGTATTCGAGACTGCTGATTCGCCATAATGGAACCACAATTACACCATGATATTTAATTACTTACCAAGATACATGTTGAAATATTAGTATGTGCAATAAACAAGAACAAAAAGTTTCCAAATTATGTATACATAGTTAAATGAAAAAAAAATCGTTGCTCTCTTCAATATAACTTACATAAAGTGTACCTAATTTAAGTTGAACAAACAATTGATTTCGTGTAAATGCATTTTGTCAGTTTTATACACAACTAGCATTAAGCTAGCGGATTCGTCCGCGTGAAATACATGAAGCATCGTCTATTTTTCACCGAAGGACCACTTTGCACTCCACAATAGTGGTCCAGCTCTCAATTGCTAAGATTACAAAGGTAAACTTACTCTGGAGCAGATCATGTATAGCAGCGCATGTGAGAAGCAGTCTCCTCCTCAGTTCTCTTTCTCCGCCAAGAAGACTGATTCTCGTCTTCTGCTCAAGTAGCTACCATGAGCTACTTCAAATTCCCGCACTAATGTCGAAGTCACGTGGTCAACAATAATAAACACATTTGTTTTTATTTTAATTCTTAAATGACACGCCATTTTACTTCAATAAAATGCTTTTTTTTTTCACTGCTATTTAAAGTAATTGCGTTAAAAATTGTTGAAGGAAGTTTACAAACAATGCAAAAGATGTGTTTTTATACGGAGTATTCAAATCTCAAATGCTATCCATGCGATTTTTGACAGTTCTGTAGTAGGAAAACCAGCCCAATATTGGGACACATGAAATTGAATTCGGAATTTTATTGGATCTCCATTCTACAATGACTGCGAAATTAAAAACAACAAAAAAGAAGAACACTGTATATGGATGAGTAAAACAAAAGCAATAGCAATGAGATAATTTAAATAAATACACATATGGAACAAGAGACAACGATCCAGTTAGACAAACTTCGTAGCCGAATCAAAAGAAGACAGTGATAAATTTGTAAATGGATCCAAAAAAACTAAGATACACTTCGACTAAGAACAATAGAAAACACCATGAACAACATAAGTTTAAAAACACAGATGACTAAATAAATACTAACAAGAAGGAAACAGTACAAAGTCACAAAGTTTGGGTAGCTGCGACCTGTTCCCGTTTTCAGGTGATCCTAAGACCACTTTTTCGGTATTTATGTAGGTAATGTTTTAAAGACAAAATAAAGTCGAGGTCTCATTTGGTTAATGCGCTATTGTGGAGAACTCGAAAACATATTATTCATTACTTTTCACCCTCTTAGGTGTCTAATTTCAAAGAACAACTTCTTAGTGGGTTCCACCACCCCATGGGCAAGTTACCACTAAATTTTCATGTTTCTGCTTCCAGTGGACTGGGATGTTCGTTGAGTCGGTCAGTCAGCCGGGCACTTCATTTTAAGCATAGAGACTTACCTTTAATCGGTTAAGGGCATAACACTTCAGGAATAAAGAAAAAGAAAGAAATTATTTGAATTGTTGATCATTTTCGTGTATTTTGTTTGATCTGAAAGTCGGTAGCTATAAACATCTAGGATTTATTTGATGTAATCAATTTAGTGTACTGAAATGTTACCATATTCAAATTACATCACACTTGAAAGTAATTGGTCTCTAATGGTAGCTAATTTCCTGGGATCACAGTATTGGTCGCATCGTTCGTCTATGATACAATTCAGCTTATTCCTTTATAGGTCTACTTATGCGAAATATTAATCAATATGTTTAAGTCATAAACGGCATGTTTTCATACAGTAAAACATATTTTCAGTTACATAGTTTTTGCATGATTAGCTGTCAAAGTCACAACTTCGATGTTTTTGTATTTTAGGAATTACAAAAATTAAACAACTCTCTAAACTGAGATTGGCATAATGGTAACGAAAGAAAAACGTTGTGAAATTTAAAGACTTTATTGGCGTATTCAGCACTCATAAACATAATTCAATTGAACTCAAAGAAATGTCGCAAAATTTTCCACGAATTTCCAATTATGATAAAAATGAAAATTTTATGTATAGAAATCATCCACACTGTTATGGCCATTAAGGATACCGACAGGCATAACGACATCTAGAAAGAGCTGGTCAGCCAGGGAAATAGTTTGGGGGGGGGGATGAGGGCAGATTTTTCTATGTCTATAAATATGAGTGTCATCATCTCATTGGCCGCTAAATAGATAAATTAACGCCACTTATGTTTTGAAAATATAATCCAACATGGAGGGTGCCAGCATCACAAGCTATACTCTAGAAAGATTTTAAAAATATGGCTGCCATCTGGTGACTAGAACGACAACTCGCCTGGTGGCGATATAGATTATTAATATATTAGTGCCACCTAGGTGTTGTAAAACAAACATATGACATCCAAGACGGCGTCCCCCAGCAAAGTAAAATGAAATTACAAATGAAAAACCCAAATTGGTGTATATGATAGAATGAATTTAGGTTAGTTATGATGGGGCGGAGACCTGCCGACAAAACAGCCAATAACAATTGACGGCGAGGGTCATTCGTCTGTTGAGTGTGGTGCTGGGAAGAACCTCCGGAAATGTTGGTTCTAATAAAAAAAATATAATAACTATTTAATAATACATTTTAATAATACATTTTTATATTTTATATAGTTTTATAATAATTTTAAGAGATTTTTTTAGTAATTTTTTGGGATATTTTGGATTATTTGGGTCAAGGTCAAAGTCGCCGACAACCAACATGGCAGATAATATAGTCACCAGCCTACCAGAATGACAGAGCATGAAAAACTCCAACGCTCCACTCCAGATGCTGATGCGCCCAAACATACCAAATCATTCTACTCGAGTAGCTCAACTAAGAGATTTTACAGAACTTAAATAAGCACTTCAATAAATACCCAGTTCACATAAATTTGACGAAAATAAAACTACCATTCTAGAAATGCAATGCTTCACAAAAAACTGTAGGAGCATTTCTCATGGAAGAGGGCCGTAACAAAGCTAGAAATATTATAACTTTTGCATCGGCAAAACTTTCCTCTAACGAGGTTAGTTAATCAACAATAAAGGGAGAATAAGATGCCATAAAATATTTGTGTAGATATATTAGACAATATTTGTAATGCAGGATATGTATAATTGAAACTGTACATGCTAGTGTATGATACTTAAAGAGTATGGCAAAGCCTAATCTACGAATTCAGAATATGACAGTCTCACTAGTAGAATTTGATTCTGAGGCAAAATTAGTAAAAGGGAAGCTAAATATACTATCAGATGACTTAAGCAGATTTTTGACTATAGGAACACCAAAAGCCATAGGTATTAGCGTTGACAATACAATTTATAAGTTAAAATTTAAAAAACTGCATTATATCTAATAGCCAGGGTACAAAAAATAATGATTACTGGTTAAAATAAAGCATTATTCATACCAGTATACAGCTATGAACAAGAATATATAAACACTGAAAGTAATAGGAATATATTTCTATGCTCGTTACACACATACTTCCAAACTCACTCTTTCAGGGAGAATATGGGAAGAAACTCTCAAAACGGCTTTAGTGGAGACAGAGAAAACGGACACGAAAAATCTCAAAATGGCTAGGTGATATTGTATTGCTGCAAACGGGGAAATATACTTAAAGGTACACATGCCATCAGGATAAAAACATCTAACATTACTACCAAAACATTATCAAAATGAAATAATAATGGCGAATCATGATTTGCTAATGGGAGGTAGCCATGTTGGAACGTATAAAACATTAGTGAAATCAAACAAGGATGTCATTGGGACTCAACTAATAAAGATGTCACAGAGTATGTAAAAAGTTACGAAATTTTCCAAAAAAAAACTAAAAATATCAATAAGAAACATATCGGGCAGCTACAGGCGATTCAACCACCTCCATTTCTAAAGGCATCGATCTTGGATGCTAAGGGCCCCATTCCTAAATCACAACAGGACAATCTGTTTATTTTAGTTCTGACTGAATTTGCATACAGATTTGTAGTTGCCAAAGCGGTTAAAGGTATAGATGCAACAGCATGCGCCGACTTTTTTAAACGGTTATTTTAAGATACAGTTGCCCGGGACAAATATTAACTGATCGCTGGACATCATTTAACAATGAGCTAATAGTTACAAGGTTAAACAGCTCCAAATAAAGTAGCTAAAAGCCACCTCATATAACCCGAGCTGTAATGGCTTAGTAAAGAGTATAAATAAGGTAATTGGACAAAAATTGTTGGCATATACGCATGACGATCCAGAAAATTGGGATAAATACCGGGATTTTATCAGTTGTAATTATAACACTCTGATGAACTCAAACACTAAATATACTTTATTTTACCTACTACTTGGCGTAGAGGCTATGCAACCAATACACCTCCCATTTGGAAAATTTTCCATGCGAATAAAATACTGGGATTATTGAAATAATCAGTTATAGAAGGAAAGGGGCCAAGCTAACTAAATCAAGTGATCTAGTGCAAAATCAACAGATCCAGAAATGTATTTTCATTGAGAAACATGATGTAAATACAACTAACATTGGTGATTATATCTGGGTGAAAAAGCATTCGTGGCATAAAAGTTTGGCATTTAATTACAAGAGGCCTTATCTAGTAGAAAAGGTTCTTCATCTATCAATACTACTCATACATGTTGCGGAAACAGGCGAACAGACACGTGAAACAGTTACCACCACGAATATTAAGATTGCGCACATAAAAACTGTGAAATGATTATGATATAGTTGCATTTAAAATGTAATTTAGCTGTGTATTACAGGCACCAGCAGGCACAATGCAACATGCGGCAGCAACGGAGGACGTTCCGGACACATGCTGGGGTGTACTGGAGACGGATGGATTCAAGTTTATATTATGAGGAGTAATTTCCTCTGGTATATAATATACCGATAGAAAAACTTACGCAACCACAAGCACTCGTTATACAGAGCGTGTGCAGTTAATTCCAATAATGTTTGTACGATTGCTAAAACAATAAGGAAATATATATTAACATACAGGACTGAATTCCTCAATGAAGTGAAAATTCCAGTTCATAGCAGGCGAGGAATACAAATATTAGGTGATCTCGGATAATGGTGTTGTAACATGATGACCGACAAACATTTTGATAAACTTGCCACGAATGACAAATATTTACCAAAAAAATTATTACTCTACAGAGTATGGTTCAAATACTAAACACATTGTTAAATTCAACAATTGCAAATATTGTAAAATTAAAAAACTCAAACTGGGCATAGAATGAATAGTCCTTCCGAGGCAATAAAATCATTTACCAAAATATTAAATTGACAAATAACACCAGCAAACAAAAATGAACATCCTATTATTTTGCAACAAATACCCATGACATACTTTGCATACAATAAAAACAGTTATAAAGGAACAGGAAATTCTAACTTATATTTCACACTGTATGTAAATCATCTACCATTACGCCTCATAGGCAGACAAGATTTCTAACAGATCTCCAGAGATTTGAGCAAAAAATACAGGTACAGGGGCTAGAACTCACTATATTGATAAAAGAAATTGATAAATGTTATTCGAACCCTATTACTGAATGTGTCATGTCACCTACAAAAATGCTTGTAAAATTATGAGTGACTATTAAATCCAGTAACAGGAAATATAAAATGTATAATATTATTCGTATTCCATGTAACTATCAGAATCAAACTTGCTGCATATGTAATGAAAACCTAAAGAAACCAACCAATTCTCAAACAGGTGAACTGAAAGAAATAGGTAAATTTCCAGAACACAATGAAAACATCTATTATATTCCTAAGGAAATCTCTTTATCACAAAAGCACGAATGCATCAAGGCAGCAACATTATTAAATAATAACCAAAAACTATTTACCACTCTATGTTTTCATGTAAGAATGAAACATTTTTATCGATTAAAATCACACTTCCTCAAAAAAAATGTGATTGCAAATGCAAAGGACGATTTACTTATTATATGTGCCAACAACTCACTCAACTGAGTCATTTTACCAACTGTATTGATAGCACTGAAATAATACAACTTCCATGTGGATGCTTTCTCAAATATAGAAATAAGGTTTTTACAGAAGCAACGTATTTGGGGGACATATATTCGCACAATATATATTGGCACTAGTCATCATTGTATACATTCGCATTATACAAGTGACCGAAATATTAACGACAATAACTAAACAATAAGTTATCAGATCTGTTATTCACAGCTCCCCAGTACTTCTAGCAGTATGTAAGCAGTTTTTCAGCTCCAGTGCAACAGGAAGAAATATTCCAGGAGGTGGCAATACAACAGTCGCGGCACATGGTAAAAAGGTGCTTTGAACCAAATAAAATAGCTCTGGAGAGAAAATCATAATCAGTGCGAGTGCTAAAAGTATCAACAAGTCACCAAGAAGGGTCCAGTAATACGCGTAAAGCAAGTATCAGTATGTCATTAAATAATTAGTAAGTGCAACATAATTCACAATATATAATGATTAGGAATAATTTTAATAATACCACAAATGCGAGTTCTTCAATGCTAAATGGCACGGGCATTGAGCAATGCTGGTAATAAAAAGTACACCACGTGCGCTTACAGAAGAAAGTTACGTTGAGGTAACAACATAAAATAAATTTTATCCGACGATGGTCAAATAGCAGTCTCTCCAGAAGCCCGTATGAGCTTTATAATTACGTTGCAGATCGAACTGCATCTTCAATACGTTGGCTGGTTGACGTTACAGTAAATACCATAACGATTAGTTGAGACTAAGTTCCGATCAAGTATGCTCACATGTCATAAAAAGTGCACACAAAATTTGTGAGTTCACTATTACTCAAGTACACATGCGTAAGTACAAAATGCTAAACACAAATACACAAATACAGCCTACCTTTTTCATGCTGGTAGGACTTAATTCGCGTCACTCGCAATAGCGTTCAGCTTTATACAGGGAAGAATGTTACAAACAATCATACGCCTGAATGTTATACTAGGTACCATAAAACGCCCCGGGAGCAAGCCAAATAATTGAAAATAAAGAAAAGTAGAAATATAATATGTAAGGTTTAGTTGGTGTAGTAAATATATAAATAATAGGAACAATATGTTAAGGTTATATAAATCACAAGGGAACAACATTAGATTAGTATACATTATCAAATGAGATTTAAGATCGATATAGAAATGTTATAAGTCAAATTAAGTGACAGAGACAACGGAAATGTGTTGCAGCAAATGTAAATAATTGTTTTTTTTTTAAACTACACAGTATAATTATAGTGATATGATTTGACAGCATGATATTACAATTCATATACCTTGCATTTTTTAATGTCAGTTAAATAGAATTATACAGAGCAAGAAGCTATGGGGCAGAATGTCATGCCTTACACATAAAATTAAACATCCCCTAGTCCTTTTAAGGATGGCAGCTAAAATTTTGATTTAATTATTTAAATTAGAAGATAGTTCGCAGTCAATATTTACGTCCCACATTCCCACCAAGACATGAAGCCCAGGGCTAGTGTAGAGTACAAACTAGTGATAAATACACTTAATTTAAAATATTTTGTTAATATATTTAAAAATTTCATGGAGTATTGTAAATTAGTAACATTAACAATAAACGCCTAAAGGCATAAAAAGTCTTATAAATAAATGAAATAATAATATGTAACTAAGATGTAATAGTCGTGTAAGAACACAATCAAACTATATTATGTATAATGTCTACAAGGGTCAATACAATTAAAATATGTATAATTTCAAATGTCAAATTGTAAAAAAGTAAAAGGGGATCTAATAATGTAAAATGTAAGGTTTCGCCTAACCAGAAATAACCACGACAACACAGTATGATTAATATCTGAAAGGGACAGTTAAGGACATTATTATACCACTGCAATGTAATTCCGGAACAACCGCGTTGAAGTGGACAGGTTCCCGCCAGGAAAGGCCAGTCATTTAACGCATCTAACGAGTCCACTGGCAGCCTTTGTGATGCATTTATAACTACTGGCCGGCGCTGCCACCCCTGCATAATCCGTTCCCCGCACCGTGATGGTCAAGGAAGACTGCTATTTTGACCAGGGGGTGTCGTTATGGCCGTCAAGGATACGGACAGGCATAACGACGCCTATGGAGAGCTTGTCAGCCAGGGAAGGGTAAAGGAGAAATCGAGCACATGCGGTCAGCTTATATAAATGCCGAGACTACAAGGTTGGGGGGTCGTGATTCCTGCAAGACTCGCGTGGAAGTTGACTGCCGAGGCGCAGCCTTTGGGGAAGATCGATGCCGCCGACACGTGACCTAGGCGGAGCGGGCCTGATCGAATCTGTTCCAAGTGTCTTATAACAGTAGTGCGTCAAACTACTATTTCTGGTGTACAGAGATTGAATAGAGCACCTTGTTATAAGTGAAGTATAGTAATGTCACTCAGACGTGACTGTAGGGCCAGGTTAAAGGTTGACAACAACCTCCATGGTGGCTAAATCTGCAACTCTTCTGGTGGTGAAATCGGTAATTAATACATTACCATAACTTAGGTGATGGAAATGTAAACGAATGATAAACGAAAAAATAAATATGGTCGGTGGAGTGTATTCGGCAGAATGAGCAAAGGTGAGGGGGGTGGAGCCCTGTCGACTAATGAACCAATGAAAAAGAACGGTGTCGATTGAAACGACTTTGAGTAATCGACCAATAAAAACACTTTTGGGGGTTTGGGGGGTGAAACGAGCACAAGTAAACAACCTGCGAAAATCACGGTGGAGGGAGTGGAGGGGAACCGACTAATTAACAAATGAACATTTGTGAGGGTCAGTCGCCCGCTGGATGTGGTGCTGAGGGAACTTTCAGAGATTTAAGTTTTTTATCTACATTTTTAATAATAAATTTTATAATTGAGTAGAATTTATGAATGACTTTATTTTTTTATTTTTGTGAGTTTTGTGAATTTTTGGGTTTAAGGTCTATAGCATCACGGGGTCAAGATCAAAAGTCAAGTTCAAGATCACTTTAATTCAGTATGATAGTTGGGTGTTGTCATATCATGGATGCTGCTTGGTTCCAGTTCCCCGTCCACTCTAAGCCAAGCTTTCGAAGTTTTATTTATTTTTATAAATTTATAATTACTTTTTTAAACGTCTTGGATCCGAGTTGACTGTCCGGATATGTGTGAAATTTTTACCTCGGTTTTTAATTTTAATTTTTTTCTAATATTTTGGAATTTCTCTGGTTTTCAATGTGAAAGGTTGCCGGGGTCAATGTCAAATTTCAAGGTCAATGTCACAGACATCCAACATGGCGGACGAGATGGACACTGGCCGATCTGGCAACTGCCGGCCGTGTCTAAAGTTTAGTCGATCTACCTGTCATCGAACCCTGGACCTTATTCATGTACACCTTTAAATGTTTTCTTTAAATAATTTTTTAGTTTTTTCAAGTTTTTTATTTATTATTATTTTTTTAAATTTTTAGGATGTTTTGGATTATTTCACATTTGTTGTTTCAATACCTTTCAAGGTCATATACAGAGGGTCAAGGTCAAGGTCATGGGTAAAATTCAAGTTCACATGTATCAAACGAGCCCCTCAAAAGATTCCAATGGTTCGTTCTTGCAAAAAAAAAGCGGGGGTTCATTCTTTTTCAAATTAGGAATTCGTTGCTTTTTGAGAGAAAAACGGGAAATTTTAAACGGGAAAAAGGAACATTTTATGGGAAAAAAAATTTTAAGCGAGAAACAGATGATTTCAAGGGAAAAAAAGGGAAAGTTTGATAGAAGATAGGGAAAAAAGGGACATTCTAGATGACGGTCGGCGCCTGGCACCTACTCCCGATTCCCTTGCACCAGACTTCTCTATATCATACTACTGCGTATGTGTTTAACCTAGCTCATACGTCATCCTTTTTCTCCCTTAGTGGAGGTCGAGTGGATAATATAAATTGTGCTTCATTCTGAGATTTTGATAAATGAGAATTAAGGAAAGCTGTTAAGGAAAGATAGCTGTACCGGACATATATATTTTCATATGTTTGTACAGGAAGGAAATAACAGACAGCCCCTCTGTCGTCAATAACTTTCGAAATTAAGCAATAAAAGAATAAAAACTAAAATTTTATCTGTAGGTATTATTTACAGTGTATATGCAGTGCTGTAATTTAAAAAAAAAATCATAGAAATTTAAGTGCTTAATTTTTACCACCAATTTACAAAGTCGAGCATTGTAGGCGTTATTTAAACAATTTTATTTTTTACTATGTCTTTTATGAGTAACGCGCACATATAATAACAATTCTACATCTTCTATGTAAATTCCATTTGGAGGCTATAGACAATAATTTTTTGTAGTTTGCATAAGTCACGAACTCTAAACTTCAGTAATATTTTCCTAGCCGCATAAGAGTGATGAAATAAATACAACTATAAAACGTTCATTTTTTTAAATATTCGTTTGAAGCGTACCCGAACTTTCGAAAGATTTTTATTCGATACAAGGAACTTATCTGCTTGCGTGATGCGTCATAGTTTGGCGTTTGAAACAGCCATGCTCTACATACACGAGAGTGTAACAAGATGCACATTATGTGTTATGTGAAATGATCGTAATCCCGGCTTACATGGAAAACTTTAACCTCTGACTTAACGTTTCCGTTACTTAAAATAAATTATCAATACCGAACGCAAATATGATACTAAAATTCAAGCAATTGAAAATAGGTTTGGCGGTTTTTGTAAAAATGTGAATCTTGCCACTTAAAACATGTTTATGTATATGAACCAGGAATATATTTTACATACGTATATTTATAATAGAATTTTATTTAAAACTAAATACCTGCTTCTTTTTATATGTAAGTATCCATTCATAACCTCTTCCTCAATTGTAATTCGATTAGCATTTCTTTATTTGTACAAAATACTATTACAACGACCCTGGTTCAATCTACCGAAATAAAAGACGCCTTACAATAAACAAATACATTTAATCATTCCGACTAATCCCCAAAAATTTTCACATTAAGTGTTAACTTTTCAAAATCGTAAAGACTAGAGCGCTTAAGTCTTATCATTTACAGTTCCTTTGTGTCCTGCTCCTTAGGAAACAACATGTTGATAAGCAAATAGAAACTTAAATGCTAAAGTTTTCAATTGTGTGGCGGCAACTTGCAGCCAGGATGGTCATAGTTGTGGCCACAATTGGCCACTATTCTGGTAATAGGCGTTTATGTTCCAAAAACCCAACAGCAATCGCCTTAATTTTTCATGCTGCGTGGCCAAGGCAGTCCTTACACGGTAACTCCCTTCTTTACTTCTCTGAAGCCCCGCTGAAGTTCTACTTTCAGGATATTTTCCCGCCTCATGCAATCAAAGCCTACAATATAACACCTAAGGGTCAACGCACTGCATGCGTGCGTATTCAGATTAATGAGATTTTGCATCAGAACTATTTCCTACTTAGCATTACTAACACACCTATATTTTCTCTGTCTTTTTCATAGCAATTATAAATAAAATATTATAATATCTATAAATAATTTGTAAATATCAGTTACATTTAACTAAAAATGAAATTCTTCTACATAAACATAAGTACAAAATGCTTGGGTCACATCACATAGTAATTAGTAAACAACCAAACACGTCACTATTCAAAGGTTCGATTCAAAAAATGTAACGAAACTGTTAATAAACTATAACAAGAATAACCCTGTGGTACAGTAAAACCAACAATTAAAACTAAACATATCGCAATCCTCAATCTGCAAACGTGTTTCAAGATTGCAACCCTCAGCTGAGAACATTAGTGTGTTCTAACACTTTTTCCTAGCGGGTAGTCCTTTGCATACCTGTAATATCCCTTGTATGATTTCAACAACTATAGGCTGTTTGCAGTAAAATGAGCACTTTCAAAGCCCTGCTTAAGATCTACTTGTATGCACGTTGTGTGTTATTCCATATTATGTAAAATTATCATTCCCATTGGCCTCATCACTTAATTCATGCGTTGGTCAAGTGAAATTGTGAAATTATTAGATAAGCAAATATTTGATAAATGTGATTATTTGTACACACTGAGGCGTTAAAAAAACAGAAAGAGTAAGAAATAATTCAAATTATCACAAATGGTTACCTAACACTTTTTATTTGACGTTAACATATGGAACTACTTTCCATCCATCATTACCAACTTTACCCGGTGCATGTCACTCAGTGCGCCCGTTAAAATATATGCAGGCAGGGCCAGCGACATTTTTATAAGGTCGATTTTAAAAGTGCTAACTTTAGCCGTGGTTACACGAGTGCTGTTAAACACATTCAGCTAACACATTTGGTAATCATGTTTGAACAAGTTTGAACGTGTTTTCACGGTCACACACCCAAAGCAGAATGAAATTAATGGATATTCTAACTTCGACAAACATGGAACTTATAATGTATGATATTTAATTATAATAGCCTTCAACTTTTATCGCTACTGATTCATTTATTGTTATGAAACTTACACTTTTACTGTAATGACGTAATAGGTTTGCATTAGTACATTCAAACTTAAACATAAGATAATTCTACAAGTGCAGGAATTCCCGCCAAATACAGCAATATTTTTTTACACTGCATGTTTACTTTGAAGCAGCGAATAGGAGCGCAGCAGAGAAGAGAAGTTCGAAACTACTTATGAAACCTGTTCACTTTGAAAGAGAAACAACTGTGATAGGAACTTGTTCGAAGGTAGTGTAACCTCTTCAATAGCTGAACTTTTTTTTTTTTTTGTGAAGTAGTTCTGCACCCCTTGTAACCGCGACCTTTATCGTGAACCGCTTAGGTGCTTCTTGCCCCTTGCTTGGTGCTAGTCTCCGACTGACAAGGAAAAACCGACTAGCGCCAGTTCTGCCCACACTCCCCCTTGCGTCATCCTCATCATACAACTCCCGACATCACCAAAACCACACCACGTGGCCTGGGAAACCCATGCTCCGGGCCACAGAAATTGTTTGAGAGAACTTAACCACAGCAGTATTCCTTATCCGCGTTTCCTTAAGGCTTAACACGTAAGCATTATTGAGCACTTTCGAACTGACAGCAGGTTCATAAAATCAAGCGAACACAACAGGGATCGTGCCGCTTTTCCGCAGAATAAATGCATCTTAAAATGTGTTGTGTGGAATGAAAATGTTATTGTTGTTGAGAGATTTAGTCAAAGTTTAACAGTCTTGAGCGCCGGTGAAGGTGAAACGAGGTGAGACTGGAGCAGCGATAGAATGCAAGAGTGGGAGGATGCGGGGTTGCCCCGAGAAAACCCGGTGGCCAATGGCAACGTTCACCACGTTTCCCAAAGCAAAATAAAAATAAAATATTATTTTAGTTTTTTTTTTCCTTAGGTAATTATTTTTAAAAGTACAAAATAAATATAAAGATAGTAGATCCTTTATTCGGAATCAAAACTGTCTGATTAATAATTTTGATGGTAAAGCTTAATTCTAGGAAACTTATAATTCTACTTTCCGAAGTAAACGCTTGTGAAACATACGATGGGAACTTTCCGAAGAAGTGGTGTTAAAAAATGAATGCTTCAGTAGCCTTCAGATTATAAGGTTGCGTCAGAAATAAGCGCTTGTTGTGCTACGAGCTCAGCAGGCCGTAAGCGAACTTCAGCCTCACACGTCTCTAGTCAGCAACAAGTTGGAACGACGTTCACCTATCAGCAAGTGGCAAGCACTCGCCAGCGGGCAGTCCAGCCAATAGGGGACATTCCGCAGTATTCATTAAGGCCCTTACACACGATCACATTTTTTTTTGTTTAAATTAACTGATTTTCTTTTCATTCAATTCATTTATTGCTATATGATGCCATAGAAACATCATGATTGCGGCTATTTTCTTTTAAATTTCTTGAATGTCTCATTTTCCTTCCAGATTTTCTTTTAGAACATGTTCTATATTTTCTGGAAGGCAAAATTTCAATCGCCTATAAAAGCTTTCCTGGCAGTATCAATGGAAGTAATCTCGAAATATTATAGTTTTGTGCACACATTTAAAGTTGTTGAAAATAAAGACGCATGTTTTTTGAAAAGAAAATATACAATAAAATGAAGGAAATTTGTTGTAGTTTAACCAATTATTTTTGTGTCGTGCGTGAGTCATAGCTACTTCTAAAAATTTACTTTTGGTATGTTTTGACTGATTTTATTCAAAAGTTGTCCATATGGAGAGGGCTCGTGGTGGCTAAGCGGTTAGACCACTCGCATCCCACCAAGGCGAACCGGATTCAATCCCCGGCTGGCTCACTCATATATTTTCGCAAGTGGGAATCGTACCAGACGATGCCGCTGGTTGGCGAGTTTCCCCGCCCTAGCATTCTGGCACTACTCTATTCTCGCCTAATTTCACACTCATCGGCTCTCAAGACCTCGTCACTATGAGTCACCCGAATCTCTCAACTCAACTCGACTTGAAAGCTTATTGAATGCAACTCATTTGAAGGGAAATGAAGTGATATTTCCTTGTTACCAGTAAATGGGTGCGCCTACTTTCTCTTGTCTGACACGAGACGCAGTTCCAAGGCGTGTCGTTGACCCACGGCCGCGATAGAGCCCTCGTCGCGAAGGTAAACACGCTTGTTAACGACGGTGACTTGGACCGACCTTCCAACGGCGTGGCATTCCAACTACTGTGCATAGCTGACCTTGCCCGAAACAAGGCGCGCGCACACTCAATAATGACCAACGCTGTCACTAACTACAGACAAGTCACGGCTACTTCCAACTTTTCTGGAGTTCCATTTTCAAACTAGGAGATTACATCATTGGGACAAATCACCGCAATCTTGGAACTCGCTTTAATAATACTTTGCATGAGAACTATTTCTTACTAAGCGTTACCAACACACCTACTTCCTCACTGTTTTTATTCAGATTAACTATACATTTTATATTATATGATATAAATAAAATATGAGTAATATTTAAATATCTGTAAAAATAAAATATTTTAATGTAAACTAAAGTATAAAAGACTTGTGGCACTTAAGATATTTAGGAGACAATCCAAACATCGTAAATTGGGTCATATTTTTTAACGGTATAAAAGGTATGATTCAAAAAGTGTGAAGGTACTGGTAATAGGCTATACGTCATTAACTGTCTTGTTGAATATTCCGCGCATCTACGTGGAAGGGGTTGGAACATTTTGGTCGGGGGAGAGGGCGTGCAGCAAGAGATATACAAACACCGACAGTATGATGACATACGCTTATGTTTGAAGCAAACAGCAAACACAATAATTTATCATAACAAGAAGGATCCGATTTTTTACCACTGTCTTCTTTTCATGATCTATATCGCAATGGTTCCCAAACTAGCATCAGTGTAGGGCGATGCTACAGCATCATCGTTGGCCAAAGTCGCTCAAAACTTTATGCTCAGTTCACAAGGTTTCGGGTTCGAATCCAGTACGCTATGAGCTTGTATACCTGTTTTATGATACGGTTAATTTATGTTAGCGTGTACAATACCCCTGGTTTAGCCTTCAAATAAAAAAATGTTATGACGGTAAAAATCCGTTAGAGATATAAATAAAACTATTATATAATAAGTATACACGCAGTAAGCGACAGCTCTTAAACGAAATTTATAGCCATAATCCTTAAGTTATTTTCTGAGTATGTAAGAACAAGCCACATACAAATTAGTCACTACAGTAATTTTGTAATACGAGTACAAAAACTGACCACTGATTAATTTAAGTTTGCTTTAGGCTTCGCCGTTTATTAAACATTCTTCCCTAGTCTGATAAATACTAAGGATGTGTCCATAGAGACAATGTGTGGGTCTACTTACGAAATTTGGACATGTTACACTTGCAATTATAAACACTCGTTCTGACATTCAAAGAGCTCATTTTCAGTTTATCTATATTCGACTCTAAATAATGTCTAGCGCATAAAATATAAACTTAAAAATTACACACAATATGTTTTACGTAGATCGTGTCAATAATGTATTGTAATACAATATAATAGGATTATGGTTATGTTTGAAAAATTGTTAAAATTTTATTTGAAGGGTTATATCCACGAACGCCAATATAGGCTACAATACAATGCCCAGGAAGAAAACACAATTTACTTGCAGAATTTTGAGGGTCTGTGCCTGACTTGGAATGGGCTATATGGGCACATCATTGTTATGGTTGTTTTGAAACCATTATTACTTGTATACTGCACCAAAAAATACTAAGCTTGGCCAACTGATTTTAGAATTGTCATGAAAATAAAACTACATCGTAAAAACGCTAGCCGAAACGTGTCGTCACGTCATAAATCATGCGCGAACTCGCCCGTGGACTTCTCTCGCGTTGACTGTAAAGCGTGTATGTTTATAGGCCACTCGCGGTAAAGTAGACACTTTTTAAGGCCGTCCCAATAGAAACTAACCACTAATAAAAATATTTTGTTGCAGCCTCAGGCGTTAAGTTTTGAGAATGGTGAACTGTGTTAATTAGTCACATGCCAATGTTTATATTAAAAATTTGCGAAAAGATACATATTATCTGTAAGGAAAAATTTCGCAGGGCCTTAAAAAGTACGCACTTTACCGTGACTAGCCTATATCAAGTGATATTTCAATTTTGCGGGTTAGGAAAGTATCGAGAAGAACGGCAAGAAATCCCAAACGGCGTACCACACCGCAGTGCGGAAATAACCTCTACAAAACATTCAAACATTCACTAGTATATTCATAACTGTCATACCAGTGGCGTGTGATGAAGTGTTTCAAGGTGAGCTGGTACTTGCCCAGTGCTGTACACACTCGGCGCACGCATGAGGAACCTGTGACCGGAATGTAGCAGGGAGAAACTGGGTGTACTGCGGCCACTCACGAGAGAGCGGCGAGGCACCCATTACTCACGTACTGTGACGTCAAATGCAATGCTACGTTTAAGTGGCCTATATATGTGTAAACTATCAAAATATTAGGTATAGGTACCGTGTGCGCTACTCTGGCGGAGACTGTGGTAACTAATTGCAGGACGGTAGGGACAGAAACCGCGCGGCACTAGCTGCCACTTCAAAACCATTAGTAGAATGGATGTCTTAAGAAAGCGGAAATGTAACGCAGATTGCTGTGTTGTTTGGTGCACAAATACTTACGGAAATACAACCCCCGATGCAGTTTTTTATTTATTTCTGATCCGACACGGGAAACTGAAGATGAGCGACGTAAGTTGTGGGTCCAGGCTGTACGCAGACAAAAGTAATTAACGTTACACGGCTTATAAAAGTATTATTGTACACATAGGCAGAATGTAGAAAATATTTTCAATGTAATATATTTTTTTTAACTTACTGTTAGGTGACTAAATTTTTATTAATGACGTCCCTATTAAGTATATTTAACATCGTAAACATTAGTACGTATAATAGGCTTACAAATTAGGCTATCTAGTTAATTGCCGAAAAATATATTTTTTAATATATTCAATTCGGTAATTAGTGAATAATTGTTTTTTAGTCCTGATGAATCACCTTGGGAGCCAACAGCCCCATCAAAAATATGCAGCAGTCATTTTATTGGAAACAGACGGTCAGGACGTCCCCAGAATCCAGCATGCGTCCCCAGTATTTTCCCACAAAATTATAGGGAAAAAAACAGCTTCATCTCAAGCTATGGGAAGGTTTGAAAAAGCCGCAAAACAAAGAAAGAATTATGTAATGGCAAGTATTGTACAAGATGAATGTTCAACGAGTGCTGCTGTTACGAAACACAAAGTTGCGATACAGATAGATGTCAGTGAAACTATTCCCAGCGATTTCGTTTTTTGTTGCACGATCAGTGGATGTGAATTGTCTATTCCGTTGTATGCGGCACTTAAGTCACACGTGAAACGTTACGACTAGAGCTCAATATCAAGTAATACTTTAAATGAAATACTAGGTTTCCCGTGATATTCTTCAATCAGAGATGAAACAGAAATACGAGATTTAACAGGAGTGACATTTGTGGTTTTCAACCTGTTGTTAACATTGTTATAAGCTGTTCACAGTCAAATGAGCACTTTTGAATGCCCTGCTTAAGATCTTCTTGTATGCCCGTTGTGTATTTTTCCGCCTTATGTAAAATTATCATTGTCATGGGCTTCATCACTTTATTAATGCGTCGGTCAGTTGAAACTGTGAAATTACTAGAAAAGTAAATACTTTACAAATCTGCTTATTTTTACACTTCGGTGCATTAAAAATTACAGGAAGTGAAAGAACTAATTTAAGCTATCATAAATGGTTACCTATCACTTTCTATTTGACGTTAAGATATGAAACTACTTTCCCTCCACCGTAACCAACTTTCCTGGGCTCATGTCACTGTGCGCCCGTTTAAATATACGCAGGGATGAGCATGATTTTTTTCTTAGGTTGATTTCAAAAGTGCTCGCTTTATTGTGAACAGCCTTTACCAACTGAAACTCAATCGTACAGTGAAATTAGCAAATAAAATCGCTTGTTCATATTTTTTTGAAAATGAAAGCTGGATTGTCTTATTCTGCTACGAGAGTTATGTTCGGGGTTCATCGTACAACAGTACCACGCATTTATACCACAACTTTAATGTAACTAACATCTAAAATGGCTAAATATGTGTTTTGGCCTAGCAAGGAAAGTGTTGTAGAAACAAAGCCAGCTGTATTTAAAATAAAATACCCCAAGTGCAGAGCGATAATTGATTGTACGGAAGTTAAAGTTGAACAGCCACCAAACATTGATGAAAGAGAGTTTCTTTAGTCAAATTACAAGGTTACGTGCACAGTTAAATTCTTAATAGGCAATTCACCCAGTGGGATGATGTGCTTCAAATCAAAATGCTACGGTGGAAGGTCAAGTGACACATTTATCACATATACTGCGGGTTGTTGACGTTATTGGAGAGTGAAGACGAAGTAATGGCTGATAATGGTTTTCCAGGAATTAAAACAAGCCTCTCCGACAAAGGGGTTATTGTTGTTACTCCGCCATTTCTGCACGAGGGTAAATTGACAGCTGAATAAGAAGTAACCACCTACAGTGTTGCCAATGTTCTAATTCACGTATAGAGGTGCATTCAGCGAATTAAAATATATAACATATTAGACAAACAATGAATTGAACTGCTCCCATATGTTGATGACATTGTTAATGTGTGTTGTGTTTTAGTAAATTTGCAGTCTCCCATTATTCAAGATGTGAAATCAAGTCAAGGTTTAAATTATTGCAACACACTGAAATAATTTACTTTGGAATTTATACGCACAATAAAACATACACAACATATTAGTACATTAAAGTGCACAGAAGAAAGCTACATGGTAACTGAGAAAGCCGGGCAACTTTGAAAACATACGATGAATAAACTTTCTGCTGGCATTGGCTGTTACTTTGTTTCATTGTAATGAGCTGCAACAAGTCTTGGTAAATAGTGAGAAAAATAAAATGTTCCTTTTTTATCAATATAAGTCTGAACGTATTTTAAGTCCTGTTGCAATGTTATGCAAACTTGTTGTTTTCTACTGTAAACAAACAAGTCTTATTTGTCCACACTTGTTACTTACATAAGCAGGGCCGGTCTTAAACCATTCGGCGCCCGGGGCGAGAGGCAATTAATTCGCCCCTGCATTTTTATAATTTAAAATCACAATTATTCTAATATAAATGCAATTTCGTTTAAGATATTTACAAATGAAATTTTCACGACCATCATTTACTAAGTAATGTTGATATACAAAACGAATTTCGCAGTATGTAACCACCATAATTTCTTAATTTTACTATCATTAACTTGCCTAATTCCCCGTATATCTTGTCGCTGTCACCAAACTTTGTTAGTACAGAACTGCGGCTCCATAATAATTCTCACAAACATAACTACTATGCAACGGGAAAATGAACTTTCATTGGGAACAGTAAATATTTTTTTTTTTTGGTCCTGGAAAAATGAGATTTGTAACTTTCTTGTAACTGTAACATCAATGAAGAAGAGATTCACTCAGATCTGCCATTAAATATATAATGTTACTATACAAATCAAATTGAACATTTATGTACACTTAATTGCCCTATAAAATGGGACCTTTCTTGCCTTGGCCTGGGCAAATTTGGTTGTAGATGAAGAAAGGTCACTCTTGCGAGCTATGTTATTCTCTATGGATAATATCACCAACAACAACGAGAGACGTTCGTCACTCATAGTAGATCGAAGATAAGTTTTGATCAGTTTTGTATTCGAAAATGCATTCACAGCTAGCTACTGTCACTGGTAAAGTCAGAAATTCTCGAAGCGACACCCAGATATCAGGAAATGTAGTGTTCATATTTGGTCTTCTATATATTGTAAAACTCTCTTAAGAGAACTCTTCAGGAATGATGGTACAAAACACTGGAAGTGTTTTTATTTTTCCCAAAGCTCCAAGCTATTAAGGGTCCTATGTACTGAAACATTTTCTGTAAAATCGTTGTTTGCGCGTCAACGCATATCTCAGCAAATAAAAGTTCTGGAAATATGACTTTTTATAAGCAATTATCTGTGGCCCTATTTTTTTACTTTTGTCATATCAATTGCATTCCCTGAGAAGAAAATCCGTGAAAATGGTCAAATATCGCATTTTTAAAACTTGCCTGTGTAGTTTCCTTAAATGGCAAGAGAAAACTACAAATAAATGGACGTAGTTTAATCTGTATGCTTTTATCGCGTGTAATAAAACCCCACTTTTATAGATCTAATTGGCACAATACAGCGATAAGACGGAAACACTGCACGCCTTGTGCGTAGGAGCGATGAGGCCCTAGGTGTGCGTGTAACTTTCACCCGTATCGTTCCCTCACTTCTTGACCTTGGACACGCAGCTACATAGTCCCCTTAATATCCGAATGACTTCCATAGGTGTTAGATCTGTTTGTAATACTATACACTTGACGAATAAAGCCTTATCAGCCTTTTCAGTATTATGAAATTCTCTTGTAGGTTGTTACATGACATACAAAATCCCCAAATATTTTTGTATTCTTCAAGTTGTTCAAACCGTTATTTCAATGATGTTAGTGTAGCATCAACTGTGACATACTCCATAGGAACAGTGTAAACGGAATTTTTTTCTAACATTTGCTGACTCGTCAAGGCCTTCATATTCAAACTCCCTCTTCTTTCTTCGTGTAGGAAGGTGCATACTTCATACAACTCTTGATTAATGTGGTAACAGTACAAATATCCATTACTGGGTTTTTCATTGATTTACACACAATGTTTACTTGATACAAAATATCGCACCCTATAAAAAGGAAAATTCAAAATTCAAATTTCACTAATTGGTCCGCTAAAGAGTGCGCTTCGTACTTCAAACCAGCATCTTCCAAACTACGTTCAAACACTACAATTAAAGCTTCATACATATTCTTCACATGATATCTAATAGCCTTGACACTATCAATTCTACTTTACCAGGGTGTAGGACGTAGTGGTTTCACAGTGAGGCTGGTCACATGGTCCTTCAAAATTTCCCAACTTTGAACAGTAGCTGAGAATAACACATAGGTCTACATATATTTTCTGTCGAACACCAAATAGTGTGATAAAAATAGTTGATGACGAAGTTGCATCTGAAACTAATAAATTCAAATAATGACAGCCACAAAGCAAAAATGATGATCTTGGATCTATTTGAAGAATTTTTGCTTGAACACCTATGTTTTTACCTTTCATATTGGCACCATTGTCGTATCCCTGGCCATGGCAGTCATAGTCCATTTTCGGATAAAGTAATTAATAGTTTTGACAAACTTTTTACGATACTATTACTGGCATTTAGAAATAGCAAAAAGGGTTCATTTATTGTAAATACACCATATTCTACACACAAAAACCTTATTGTGAATTGCATTTTTTTCAGTGTGACTGATATCTGGAGTGCAGTCTAAAATTATGTAATAACATTTGGCCTTTTGAGCCCGTTTGTGTTGTTTTCGAGTACTGCTTAGTATAAAATATTCATAAGTTAATTTTGTTTAGTTTTCCTGCAATAATGGCAATTTAATGACTTGGCTGAAACATGCCTTAGGTGTTCATGCATAACATCATCAAAATTTCCCAACAGTTGTACTAGACCAAGAAAATTTCCATTATTCTCTGTAAATAGCATGTCCGAGGATCCCCTGAAATCCAAATTATGTTGGACCAAGAACTTAATAATGGACAAAAGGCATTCGAGCACACACTTCCAGTGTTGAACTTCATTATTTATAAGTTGTTGATGTTTTGATTCAATACCTTGATGAGACTAACTCTGAGTTCTCACTCAATCCACTTGCAGTACACATTTATATGATGTGGTGACTTTTCATGTTCTTTCAAGCGATCACTTATATGCTTCCAGTCTCAAAAACCAGTTGTTCCCAGTTTTCAGCTATAGTCCCTATTGAATATTTTGTAGCAAAAGCACAACGCAGAGTCCGAACTATTAGAATACACAAGCCATCACCTTTTCAACTTTCCTCCATTATCTAGCTTCCTAATTGTATATTTTATAGAAAAATGCCGCTTATTTGCATCTAAAGGAAAAACAGTGTATTTTATTTCTCGAATCCCGGTTAATAAAAGCATGTCTATAACTGAAGGCTGCAAAACTAGGCCATAACACTGTATTGGACAAATAGGTGTTCAATTTCTTCTGAAACTATGTTAATTTTTACCTCCGAGAGAGTTTGGTTATGCATAGATTCCAAAGGCTCCAACTTCACTTGGGAAAATTGTTCTGCTGAAGGGGAAATTCTGTTCATGTTTACAGTGGTGCTGATGCCCTGATCATCTTTATGAAAGGTGTCGTTGCTGCAATTGTCAGAGTATGTTGAAGAACTTGCAGGGAAAGCTTATGTTGTAATAGTTAACAAGGATTTATTTATATTGTGCGCATCTTGTTTTATTTTAGCATCATTCTCGGTTTTCCGTTTTTTGTTCTCAGCCCCAAATAATTTCTTCTGCCCAAATTTCTTCATACCTATTGCATATCTTGCCTAGACATAAAAACAATTGATTTTATGTGCACAATAATACGAAAAAATATAGAGTTGATAAATACCCATATAATTAAATAAAGACCCTGTCATTTCTCGAAATAATTCAGAAGCGGGCTACACATCATTAAAGTTTATTCTGATATCACGTACGTAATTGGACCTTCACTCGTCCGAAACGCCTCTAATAACTTTAATCCATAAGCAAAAAGCTAACCCTTGGTTGACCTAACTCTGCGAGACTAAGTCGAACAGGAGAGTAAGGTCCGAATATGGTAACAACCAATTAATGAACGACCTGTACTGTAGCACTCAGGGATGTACAGAATTGTGAAGTCTAGCGAGATTGTTCTTTTATAACTAGAAATGGCAGGGTCTCTAACTATTGATAAATGATTTACAATGCTATTTGCAAAGAATATAAAGCATTAAAGTAGTTAATGTTAAAACGTATTTAGATAATCTTACAATGCTTTATATGAATAATAGCAAAAATTATTAAAACCTTGAAAACTTTTTTTAATATTTGAGGATTTTTAAACACATGCTCTTATACAAAGAAACTTTTTAGCATGATTGTATATGTTGTAAAAATATTATTAATTGGGATAACTGTAATTGGTAATAATTTATATTGGTTTCTCTTGTAAGGAGCCCACAACTATGCAAATATTTCGGTAGGATTGTTTATGAAATGACTATTAATATAATTAGTGGAACCAGTGATAATCTCATCATGTGACAGAGTAATAGGCCTTTATCATACTCATAAACATAACATATAAATATACTTTGTGGTGGCATCAGAAGATAACTTTTGAAAGCAGTGTAATGTAAACATTGTGTTTATTAGACCGCTGGTCCCACCCGGGCAGCACTTTTTATATTAAAAAGTTGCAGATGAACATAAGTTGCCTGAACGGAAAATCTAAGTGGTCTCAAAAATGCTCACTTTACCGTGAATAGTATAGATTACAAACAAAATTTATGTACGTACACGAAAAAAGGAATCATTCATTTAACTTACAGGCCTGCTGCATTAGATAACAAGTAATGAAATACCATTCTTGGTTAAGAGTAGCAATCATAAAATTATATCATCTAAGGTCACAATATCCATCTGTGAATATTGTTAATCGCCAACTAATTCCCAGATTGCAGATAAACACTTAAAACAAAGCACACTTGAAGAGAATGTTGCCCGTTTCCAAACTGTAACTACATCACGTAGTTTGAACTATGAGGCACAGAGCGCACTACGCATTAAGTCTGCATATTTTCAGAAGCTCATCAATTAGTCCATTTTTCAGCACAGTATCTACAACCACATCACATTCGTAAACTCTCCTAGATGTTGTGCCTTTTTTTATACCAATCTTGGACTGCCAACATTATCAGCAGTGCATGTGTTTGAATGCCTTTGTGAGTGAAAATTTTCACTATAATTGCAGGAAAAAAAATCATTTTCTCGTCTGATTTTGGCGCCACCTTCATCTTGGCCCCCGGGGCGACTGCCCCGCTCGCCCTGCCCTAAGGCTGGGCCTGTACATAAGTATCTGGCACTGGGTGTAATACATGTGATTTTGCTTTAATTTAATATTTTTCTTTTCATTTAAATACAAATACTTCACATTAGCATTGCCTGCCTCATCAACTATGCACTTATCCTTAAATGAAATTGGACACTTTACTTCTAAAACTCTTTCAGTTCGCCCTTCATTAACAATAATGCCGTCTGGACTTCCACACAGCCATGGCTGTAATTTGTGAATTAAGCCACAGCCTACAACTTTAGTATCGGGTGTTCTTTGATAATTTTCTATGGCTTCAGATTCCATGTCCTTTCCGTATTTCACCTTTCTTGAAGCAACACCTTTCAGGCATTGATCATTACAATCTACTAGAGAAGTCGCCAATGTGTCCAAATCTTATCTTCTAACTTAAATTCGGCGAGACTTGCTGCTTGCCGAAATGCGGATACGCCTTTCACTAAACCATTCCGGACATTCTGCTTGCTCGCATGTTCTTAAAGAAATTTCAAGTGCCTTCTCACCACTAAAATGACTGTTCACCTTCACCGAGTGGTCTGAAAACTGACGTTACAGCCAAACAGTCCCACTGATTTTGTAAAAATTCTGTAGTTACAGTTTTATGCTCATCCCGTAGCACTGACTTTTCCACTGATTGTAAAAAAAATTAATTACTTTTCTACAGTCTCGTTCTACTTCACTTCTGTTTTCTGTAATCAACATCTGGCGCACGGAACAATGTATATCAATTACCGCAGCTGCAGTTAAAGGAGATGCTGACACTGAAAATGTAGTTCTTTCTATGGAAAAAAGTCACTAATTCTCTTTCCCTTTGAATACTTTTATTTTGCAGCCCTTGTGGAACTTAGTTTACCCCAGGTTTGTGAGATGTCTGTTTTCGAAGCAGTGTGTTTTTTTTTTGTTTATGTAATAAACAACTGTGGCTACATGTTTACAACTATTACCAAGTCCTGCCGGGCAAGGGCATGGGCTAGCAGTGACGTTTCTTTCACCACAAATCTGCGGAGGAAAAAAATACGAAATACAATCAGGGATAACGAAAATAAAAGCATATTGCAAATTATTGCAGTACCATAAAGTATGCGAGACATAACCTTACCTCAAGTAACACTTTGTAAGGTGGGACAGTAACAGATGTTTGCCGAATCACTTGGCATGAACTAGGTGGAGACATAGGGCTGACTTGTATACGCAAGTTAGGGCTCATTATAGCACCACGCATGGGCGTCACTGAAAAGAATTGTGCTGTGGGAAAGACTGTAAGATAGATAGTGTGAGAAATAATATTTAAGCCCCACCTATGGGTATTAGCCACTGGAATGAATTGGAGTTCTTTAATGTCTGTGAAGACAAATAGAGAGATATTAATATGTGTTGTTATCATGCAACATGTAGGCAGGGTTTGCAAATAAACAACTGAATGTGTAGGTGACAGAAAACACACTGCAAATTTCTAAAACTCACCACCAAAAGATCAACAGACTTAAATCTTACCAGCACTTTTCCTTGTATCCAGGCTTATCTCCACCTCAACACAGCTATACATATGTCACACTTTAAATATTTGCTGGGAAATAATAAGGAAAATAACTACTAGCATATCAATCAAAGAAGTCTGAGGGTGAAGTGGAGTTTAATACAAAAAAAAATCGTTTCTCAATTCAAATACTTTTCCCAACTTTATATTGTAACCACAGAATATTTACAAATACCATGCAGCAGCTGGATTAGAATATTAAATTTAAAACTCTGTATGTCTGTCAAAAATAGCAATTATGTGTGTGTGCTTGGGAACCATAATTCAAGTCTTTGCAGTGTTTTAGAAGTTCTTACCAAAATTAAAGGGTTTTAGTGTGCAGAAGGTTTAGTTAATGTTCAAATAGTCTCACACGTTACATTTTACAAGAAATCTGCCTATGTGTCTACACTGAATAAAATGCTCCTGGCTAGCAATGTCAAAATGAGGTAGAGTAAAATACGAGTTCTTATTTTCAGGCACTGTGTGATCAGCAAGAAAGTGTTGTATTAAATGTGTAGTTAACAGGAAAACGTTAACACTCCACCGCAGGACCAAAGGTCAATTAGTATGGCGGTGATAAGATACCTTGTATTTCTGCGTTATACTTAAAGTTGCAAAACTCCTAAGCCCTCTTCAGACAATTTGAAAAAACACTGTCTGCTATTTACGTCAATCGGAGCATATTTGCCGGGGTCAAACTCACTTTAAATTTATAATTTTTCACTGTTCGGACGGAGTTCATGTCTACCTGACCTGTTATGTTAGCGACTAATTTCAAACAAGATGGAGATCAGAACATTCTTTCAACAACTCAATTTGGCGTCGGCTACCTGATTTGAATTTACCTGTGTGGCATAAGGCTTACATCAGGGTGCATTTCGTATGATTGTAACCAATACGTTGTTATCAACCATTACCAACTTGCACAAACTACCATGTAGCTCAAAACTTAACAATATGAATATAAATACGTAATGTTGAATACATGAATAAGAGTCACTCAACTGCTACGTGTACGATAGTTATGTAAAATAAAATAAATAAATATACACAAAATAAACATGTATGCACTCGTATGCTAGATTTCCATACCACTGTGAGGCTTAACAATACAAATTGGATGTTTTAAATAATGAGACGTTACACACTTCTGTTCGCATGAAAGAAATATCGCTCTTACTTATTGCTTTAAGATTATTTACGTGATCACTAATGCAAATATTTTTTTTCCCTTTTAATAAACTCTTCTCACTAGTATTAATAATTTTACTGGCAGTAACCCGCACGTCAATTATGTATCATACATATTTATTGAAAAATGAACTTGACGGTACGCCGTGGCGTTCTGCAATTAGTTACGCGGAATGACACGGCGCGGCGCCACCAGTACGATTTCCAGACCCGTGCACGGTACCCATAGCACAGAGCAAGAAACAGCTTCCCAAGCAACAGTTCATCACACGTCGCTTTCTTATACCATACAATGTACACTATACTTTTTAAATAAAGTTTTAATTGCTATACTTCTGCAAATGGTTTTACTACATCTATTTATAGGCGGGCCTAATAATACATTATTTTGTATACTTGTTACATTTCTTTCTTTATCGTGCCACGTATATAATTACATTTTTAAAGGAGTTTTCTTAAAAAAATTCATTTCTCGTGAAAATATTAGTTTGCATTAAAAGAGAGTAGGTTACGTGGCCTAGCCATGCTGAATGTAAGAATTATAACTGTAAGTGGAAAAAGTAAAACGGCCGTGTCTGAGAGAGTATTGCAATACAACATACAGAAATTCAGATTATTACTACAGGATTTGACGTAAGCTACGACCGTGTTCCTGTGTCCCCCTACGTCGCATTGTCCCTCAAACGCTGATCACGACAATGCCCTTTCTCTGAATGGGTCTTAGTCTCGTCCAGGGAACAGCCGATGATGACCAGGAAGACGGCAACGGAACGTAAGAACGGAAGGACAACCCACGGAATGAAGAGTGTAGTTTCTTTCAATTTTTCTTTCGGACAGAATGACAGTTTCAAAATTGCAAAGTTCGCGGTGGACGCTGAAGATCAACGAGCCGATTTATCTTTTGCTTTGCGGGGGTTAAAGTAAAGATTAGAAAGTAGCCATCTAGGTATATCATTTAAATAGGTATCGGCCACCTAGAAGGGAGGACGGAGAGGCCAGCGCCGGTTCCACCGGGAACCTCGTCAGTGTAGTGCTGCGATCAATGACGTCACTTCAACTAGAGAGCGTTCTACGCTCACATATTAGCAGCCGCATAAAAAAATCTGTTTTATATGGAAATAACGTCATCATCACCGATGTCCATTAACGAAACTGTAAACGGTTTCTTTCACATGTTCATCAAAAAGTGTCGTGTAACTGCCAACCACATGTTCTAAATTTACAGGTTGCCTATTCTGACGTAGCTATAACACGATTTGCGACATCGCAGGCAAGAACATTATCCGGCCTCAGAATGTGTGTGTGTATGTATGTGTGTGTGTATGTGTGTGTGTGTGTGTGTGTGTGTGTGTGTGTGTGTGTGTGTCGGGGCGCGCGCACGTGTTTGGATGTCATCGCGACCGGACGGAAACCCAACATATTTCCTGGCTCAGGAAGAAGAGTTACGCAATATCACACTGTACTTCCTTCTTTCATAACTGGAGAACCCCGATTCGTGGGCCTTAGGAAGGAGAAAATGAAAAGAAATAAAGGTATGACGCCGAAACTAAAGCGACCACGCCTAGCTTCCGGTTAGTTCGGATTGGTCCAGCTAACACTCGTTCTGGGGATGCGGTAAGTTTATTTGGACTTGAAACTCTGATATGGTAAGTTTCATGAAATTTGGGCACTTTTAGATAGCTCTGCTTCGTTTCTTCCATGTAACCACTGCGTACGACCACACATAAAGCCAAAATTAACACTCGTGCAAGAAAATACTAGCGATCGGTCAGTAATCAGGCGCCGACTTGGAATCAACAGAAACAAATTTGTTTGTATTACACCAGCTCTTACTATAATAAGTTTTAAAATAATATTTAAAAAAATTATTTTTTTTTTTGCTTCTAATCGATTTAACTAGGGGAATATTCCACAAGACGAGATGCTACCCAAAGTTGATATCACACGATGCCTGCTGCAGTACTTGGCCTTGTACAAGCTTCTACAATGCCATGTAGACCAGCCGGTATACCAGCCGCTATATAAGCCGCCATGGAAGATTCATATTACACGACAGCAATTCGAGTAAAATACTAACAGGTAATCTTTTATTAAATACGAGCTGACATTCGCATGGCATTTAGGTATTTGAATCGCTCTATCCACTGAGCCATTGCGACCCCACTTGGAATCGATCTAGCCACTGGGCCACTGCGGCCCCCATTTAATATATATCTATCCACTGGGCCACTGCGGCCCCACTTGATATAGTTCTATCCACTAAGCCACTGCGGTCCCACTTGGAATCGCTCTAGCCACTGGGCCACCACGGCTCTTGGGAAAGAAAGAAGGACAGCCCATAGACAAAAATGAAAGGAGGAACGACGGAACTTTTATATCAATGCTTTTTTATGCAGTAATCCTCATAAAAGCTTAATCAAGTACCTATGTACATCCCTGATCATCATATTATCGGAACCGTTTGAGATATCTCGATGAAACAAAGACTAAGTTGGTTCTGGGGTTATTATATATAGACTTTGTACATTTGATTACAATACGTTCGGCTGTTTTTGAGTTAAATCCGATCGGAGAAACAGACAGAAAGAGAGACACAAAAATAATTAACATTAAATATGGCTTAGTAATCAATTATACTATATTGAAAAAAGAATTTAAAGTGGAAAATTCGAAAATCGCAGAGAGACACTTCTATTTTATTTTTTAGTTGTATGTATAGATAAAAAAATTGTTTCCGACGGAGTTTCGAACTACTAACACTTACCAAGACCGGTTTGTAATCTAGAGGCTGTTTACGGTAAAATGTGCACGTTTGAAAGCCCTGCTTAAGATCTACTTGTATGCACATCGTGTATTCGTTCAACATATATTAATGTTACCACGGGCCTGGTCATTTTATTCATGCGTCGGTCAAGAGAAACTATAAAAAAAAAAAGTAAAGTAAATGTTTTAACAAGCGCTTTTATTTACACTTACGCATATTAAAAAAAAAAGGTAAAATAAAATATTTCAGTATTCACAAATGTTTACTGAACACATGTAATGTAACGTTAAATCATAGAAGTACTTTATCTTCATCGTTGCCAACTCTACTGGCCACATGATAGTCAGTGTGGCTGTTAAAATATATGCAGCTATAGACAGTGACATTTTACGAATGTTGATTTAAAAAGTGTTCACTTTACTGTGAACAGCCTTTGTCATGAAATATGTGTGCTGTGCCGGGCAACTAACCTCACTGCGTATCTAAGAGGAAACCAATACGCATTTATTCAGCAGTATTTTTTCTCTCTTGTAGTACTAGAATCTTCAGAAATGTTATTTAAACTCTATGCAAGCAAGTAGCAAGCAATGCAAGCAGTGCTTACTTTATTGTTTACTAGCTTTCTGCAAGCGGCTTCGCCTACGTGTACTACACGAATAAGTTACAATTTCCCTTCGCCGAACGGTCTCTTTGTACACCACATTAGTGATTATGCGCTCAGGTGCTAGGCTTATCAAGTTGCTATATGAGGTTACTCTAGACCAAGCTGCATACAACTGTCCGTGTAAGAAGCTGTTCTCCCTCAAGCTTGTTCCTACCACTACTGGGGACTCTCCGTGGGCTTTATTTATAGTTGTAGCAAAACAAACCTTGTGAGGGAACTACAGTCGCTTAAATTCGAAAGGGTATTCAAATGTAATTAGTGGTATACGAGGTATGAAAGCACGTCCAATGAAGACTATCGCCTCGATTATGCTTAATTTGCCAATAATTCACTTAGATCCAGATGTAATTAAAATTGTTTGGCTAGTTAATATTTCGCAGTAACATTACTGTAACCCCAAGCTTGAGGAAAACTTGTGCGGTGGTAGCCATGTAAGCAGATGCTGTTGAGGAACACCATAAGGTAATGGACTGCATCAGCCATTTTTACAATTATATCCATAGATTTCTACCCCATTTATACCACTTCGAAAAATTTAAACTGTCATTAATTACGTCAGCTTTGGCGTCCTTCGGGGTCAGAATTGCACGCTCGCACAAACAATCCGTTGACTTCTCACTAATGTAGGCGATATCAGGACATATATTTTCTCTGAGATCAACAGGTGTCACCACTGCTGTAATTAGGTCTGCGAGTATGGTCATATTTCCCTCAGATTCAAGATATGTTCAATCTCAAACTTTGAGTAGAAGATCATAAAATTGCCCAGTAGGGACATTTGTTCTTAAGTTAACCCCCGCAATTTTTCTGAGAGTTTCCAGATGAAAGGCCACAGATTCAAAGATTTGATGTACACATTTACCACGTCAGCTCGTGTTCCTCTGTGCGTTACTAGAAGAGCCTATCGGAAGTCTACAGCCATTAGCATGGAAAATCCCCCTTTAGCTACATAGTTGCCCCTAATGTCTTTAAAGTTTCTGCTCAGAGCTTCAAATCCTTCCTTGTGTGCCATGGTACTCTCGTCCAAAACAAAAAGCTTACAATCCTGCATAACTGGCCCTTTTTTACTTTAATCGGCGATGATGCATGGGAAAGGGAGTTATTCATTGGTAAGCCTAAAATTAGAATGAAGGCATTGTGAGCGGCCTTACATTCCTCCAACAGTGTAGCAGCGATACAGTAGATACGTAGTCTGTCTCATGAACGAATTCATATTTTTTGGTACTTCTGAAAGTAGTCTTGTGTACAGTTATTTCCAGGGAAAAAATGTTCTGTTGACATTCTGTGCTGGTTGACTGTCAAGAGAATGTCTTAATGCAGTATACATTATATGTGTCAGGGGGACACACCACTACATCTATGGGAACTGTTATAAATAGGACTAACTTCAGAAATGTCAAGGTGCACTCATTCGTGAGATAGACTACATGAGAAAATGCTATAACAACGGCGATGCCACTATAACTCCTTATATATGCTATGCGTAAATTAATAAGAAAGTTTTTACCAGTGCCGCATGGAGAATTCGGGGGAAATGCATGCTCAGCACCTGATTAAATGCTACACATAATGTGATGGCAGACAGAGAGCTGCTCATCTGTTACAGAAACTTCCCTGTTCATCACCACTTCTACCAAGGTGTCTGGGTCGTCACTGATTTTACTTAGATGGTCCATGTTCTCCAATTCTGCTTCAGATCTTGTTGGTTGAGATTACCCAAACTTTGGCAAGAACCATCCTTCTGGAGCTACCACTGCATTCTCAGATGGCTTCAGGCTTGTATTGTACACCTCTTTCATTTTATGCTATGCAATGCCATGCAACTCCCTTTAAACCAGCCACTTGATGTCCTGTGAGAGACTATCTCTTTATCTCTTTCAAATACATTGATGGTTGGAGAGTTGACAAAAATCAACATAATATTTAAGAGCTCTCGCGGCCTGCAGGGAGAATCACAAAATGCAGCTTCCTCCAAGTTAGAATCCTAGTGTTTGTCATCCTCCGCTATGTCAAGGGCCTTGCCTACAGACTGGAATGTAAGATATAAGAAACCACTTACAGTTTTCAAATCTTGAAAGATTTTGGACCTCCCAACTCATGTAGTAGCAACAGTGTTGTATAGATGGATTTTTTCCACTCTCGCTAATGCATTGTCCTTCTTTACTCACGGCTTGCCAATGACGCTTTTCCCCTGTTGCCTTATCATGATTATTTTTATTTCACACAAAGTATGGAGGAACCTCGTAACACAGAAGTGTTCGTGCAATTCGTCATTTTTTCATAGCTCAAAGGACGCCAAAAGTATTCTGCAAGAAGCTTTCAGACAAATTGTTGGAGGTGAAATACATACATTGAACATTTTCAAGGTGAAAGGTGAGTTGCGATAAGTGAGGGACTGGCCATTAATTGGGAAGGCGAAGATACTCCAAGCTGCCTCTAAGCTACTGAATTACTGATTGCTGGCATACAACTTCACCTAATCCTTGTCGTTTTCAAGACAGAAATCTGCCTGGTCACTACCCTTGTTTACATACTTGCAGATATATATTTGACAGACTTGACCGAATTGAAGTACTGCACTTTTATATGAACACTGAAAGGTCATGAGAGTACAGATTTTTATGAGAATGCCCAACGAATTTCAAGTTCCATCTCATTAATATTTACTGTGAAGCCTCCATCAGCCAGATATCTGTGCCGATACTGTGTGTATTCAACATTTTCTGTCTGAGTTTCCCACTATGATTGTCATGTGTAGGGCTTGCTGTAGCTCCCTCCTTTCGTACGGTGATCTGTAGTTAAGACTGCTAGAAATTCATGAATCACATTGACCTTGATGATGCCATAAAAGCGAGGATCATGCTCAAGGTTAGGTATTTCGGGAGAAATAAATATGTAAATCACATCGTGAGAGATGCATTGTTCTAACCACAGCAAGCTGTATAATTGGGAATGACCTAGCTGTTGCCATTCCACGAAGCACATATCACAATGCATTTCACCAAAAGTGCACCTTTTGTCAAGTGAACTATTATTTTACTAACTTTCAAGTGCAATACCCTGACAAAAACATCGTGGTGATCATGGGACTTTCGTCCAGGCATATGGGCATCTGTGACAACCTTTTATCTGGAGTTACATGTGTAAGACATGAATAGTTCTGGGCGACCATTGTAGCGAATATATGTTATACCATCCTGAGTCCCTTCGTGTATGTTTCAAGAGCTGCTAGTGAACGATTGTGTCAGCACCACTCTCTGACCAATTTTATAAGCATCAGATCTCGAATTTTTAAGGTTCATAAGTGTCTGCCCTCAGCTGCACCCAATCATTTCATATAAAATTCGGGCTTTCTATATCTATTTCAGCATACATATTTACAAAACATAGGCTGAACAGGAAGTGGAAGTAAACTAAGTGAATATATTGTCCTTCCCCAACCATAATAGGTACGAAAAGCATAAAAGTTCGCTGCAGAGACTGTCTTCTTTAGAAGCTGTTTGGTCTCGGAATCATCTTGAGGAACGGAAATTGAGTACTCATCCTCTCAACGGCAAAACAGGAGCTGTGTAATATAAACAGATGTTTCCTAATTTATTTAATTGCATATTTCTGGCAAATCCTATAGTTTGTTTTGTTTGTTTTCATTTGGGTAATCTAGTCTACGCTTTCAAATATGTTTATTGGTGTCCACTTATATGTTAATATTTATTCAAATATTACGTATGGTATACATAAAATTTCATTGTTTTTTTTTTTTTTCGTTAAGTCAACCACATCTTTGAAAAACACAAATGTACTGGTATATTGACATTAAAAGGTTCGTAAAATTGCAAAGCGAAAGTATGCGTAAAAGTACACTAATTCATGACACTAAAACACCAAGTCTGTGTGTTTTACAACCATGCCCATGTTGTATCAACTCTTACATCAGTGTAAAAGTACATATTTCTATATTTCACTCAAAATTTGGTACAGTCTTACAGTAAAAAAGAAATGCAAATATACTGGTATATTGAGATTAACAAGGGTATAAAATTACAAATTCAAAAGGATATGAGCGTATATTTACACACAAATTTACAGTAACTTTACATGCGTATATGTAATTTCCTAATACTAGTACATTATTTGTCATTTTACACCAATGTTCGTGTGAATTAAAATATAACTACAAGTATTTGCTTAAAACATACGATCTTGTGGTAGGGAGTAGAACTACTTCGATCTGTTTTTTGTGTTCAAAAGGAAATCTTAACTCCCACTGATGGAATTTGCTAGCTTTTGTATACAACACCTATTCTATGTCTGAAGTCAATCGTTATCCTAATTTTGGAAATTACTTGTATAACTCTGTTAAATCACCAAGATACAAACGGAGTAAAATTACATTAAAACAAATGCGCACACAAAAAGTTATTTAACATCATAATACGTGAAAATTACAGACTGGTATGGTAACCTTACGGCTACAGTATACATGTAACTGGGTATGTTGAACATTAAACAGTAACAGATTGGTGTAGTAAAATTACCATAACAATGATTGTGTTAATTTACAATGTATGGTAGAAAATTAGTAGCAAGTATAGTAAACTAACATGTACAAATTACATGTGATTTGATGTGATGATTAGTAAAAGAAACTGACAGGTATGATAAAATTACACTAACAAAGTTTGTGTAAATTTAAATTATGTGGCTGATATTGGTAACCAAGAAAATAAAATGACACATACTGAGTATGTGTGATTGAACATAATGTTTAGTAAAAATAATAACAAATAAATTAAAATTACACTGGCATTTTATTTGTAAATATACATGGGAGACACAGTAAAAGTACACGTACACATACACATATACATGAACAAAATACACGAACATGTGTGGATATTGTGCTGCCACGTACATTCGTGTAAAATTACACAACTTTTTTTTACAGTTTATGTCACTCTCAGGTGAATTTTTTCCATCTATGTTTGTGTACCATGGTAATATTAATTTGTGAACCCTCATCCGAATTATATACACTTTGTTTGACTGTCCCGAAACTGAGTAATTTTATTTAAGGGAAGATTTTAGTAAATGTGCTACCCAGGAGCCTGACAGAAATTTTTAACGCCTGAGTTTAGCCGAGGCATAAGCCATTTTAAAAAAAATTGTCAAACGTCAGTTAATTACGAGTGAATTAGAATATTTCAAAATCAACTTTGATCATTACTTTAAATGTTTACAATTCATTTCAATTTGCAATTTAACATCCTCGGGCCTACATTCAATTAACAAGGTGGAAAACATTTTTGCCCCAAATAACATATCATTCCTTTCACAGCTTTTCAAAGAGTAACTCCAGTGCTACGAAAAGTTTGCGAATAGCCTACCGCACTTGTTGCAAGTGTTTCCGTGTGTTTTTATCAATATAACTTGTATCCGAGGGAATGTTGTTTATATTTATGGTTTATTGTGTGTGATATGTTCTGCGAAGGTCATATTACATTGCCTATATCCATTTACTCTCACAAAAACTAATTACACAAGCTATAAGTCAAAATAATACATCGCAGCGGAAACTGTAATAAATCATAGACCTGGTGTAGCTAACGTGTTGCGGTGTGTTATCGTGGTTGTACAGAATGATGCCCCACTGCTGAAATTATTGGCGAACCATCACGAAAGCCACATTTCATCCTTATGGTTCGTTCAAACAACATAAATGAGCTAGAGTTGGTTTTCTCTCTCTACGGAAGACGACCTCTACCTGCTCGGAGGCACTTTTGAAAGGCTAACTTGAGATCTTTAGTACACGTTTATTTGATGTAACATGTTTTGTAAGCAATTCACCAACCCTTTCTTGACTTCAGGTAATCTGATACATATCACATGCGATTCCCTTTCATTTGCATCCACGAAAACAAAGTTGTATAATAATTTGAACTTCCTATTCATAAATTGGTAAAAGAGTGCTGATGAGGTGATAAACTTACGATCCCCAGTAGCAACATATGTAGGGCCAACATTGAAAATTGGTTAGTAAGTTTGGCAATACGTTGTGTAGGAGCCCACCATAAAATTGACATTCGGTCAATGTTGGAAATTCGTTGGCAAATGTTGTGTATGAATCAAACATAAAGGTGACTTAGGGCCAGTGTTGTTTGTCAACCAAAATCCAACGTAATATATTCCATGAAAATTATGTTAAAACATACAATAAAATACATACAAATATTAATAAATAATTGTAAACAACTGTTAAAATAGAGAATTTTGTGATTTTTAATTCTTCGGTGGAACATTGAATAAACGTGTGAAAGACAATGGTTGATGATTTGTAAATGTGTACACATTGGGCCAATGTTGTTTTCCAGCCAAAACCCAACCTAATTTATTTAATAAATATTGTGTTAAAACATAATAATAACATTCATATGTTAAACACATTTATTATAAAAATATCTCTTAAAATAGAGAAATTGATTATTTTTTATTCATTGGTAGAACATTGGATAAAGATGCTTAAGGAAACGGTTGGTGTTCTATAAATGTGTGGGCGTTGGTCCAACGTTGTTTCCCAACCAAAAACCATATATGTTTAATAAAAATTATGTTTAAATATACCATAACAAATATATATAAACATATTCATTCCATTAAATATTAAAAGAGAGAATGGGATGATTTTGCATTCGTTGGTTGACCATTGGATAAACGTGTGAAAGACAAGAGTTGGTGTTTTGTAAACATGTGCAGGTTGGAACAACAATGTTTTTAAAACAAAACCCAACACAATCTGTATAATAAAAATGATGTTAAAATATAATAACATATGAATATTAAATTATTAATTTTTAAAATTGTTAAAATAAAGAAAGTGGTGACTTTGTAATTTGTTTATGGAGCCTTGGATAAACCTGCTAAAGATAACGGTTGGTGTTTTGTAAATGTTTGCTTGTTGGGCCAACGTTGTTTCCCAACCAAAATCTACCGAAATAAGATTAATGAAAATAGCAACCTACATTTGCCCAACTTTGGCACTTTGTTGGAAAGGTTGGCTATATGTTGGGTTGGAGCACGCACATCAATACAACGTTAGGCCTAGATAATGCCAACAAAAATTTGCTATCACGATAAGTTTACGAGGTTACTTAGCACCCTCCAGACAGTGATGTGTAACAAACATTATTATAACAATGGTAATTACATATGTCTGATGAAATAAAACAAAAAAAAAATTATTTTTACTTAAAAGCTATGTTTTTAACACATAACACATGATTTTTTTTAGTAACTTCGTTCGTGATGTGTTGGTCACTTGATGGAAACATACTGTTGGAATTTGGTATGTAAACATATCTTAGGTAAACATTGTATAACCAACTATGACAACAAAGGTAATTGCCATATTTCGAATGGACTAACACTATAATTTTGTATGAGTTTTTTAAAGCAACATCTTTAGCACACAATGTCTTATTAAAAACTGACATCTTTGATGATGTGTCGGTTACTTGTCGGAAAACATACTGTGTCATTTGGTATGATATTATTTGTTGGTGCAACACTGTAGAAACAACATAATGTGAACAAAGAAAATTAAGATATTTCTGATGAAATGACATTATGTTTTCGTGCGATTGTTTAAAAACAGTGTTTTTAACACACAAACTATGTCTTATTTAAACTTGACTTCGTTGGTTATGTCTTGTTTATGTGTCAGAATGAATACAGTCGGCATTTTGTATGTACTGTATACCTTTTTAGGGCCAACACTGTACAACAAACATAAGTCCACTGAGAGAATATAATGTTTTAAATGGGAAAACATTAATTTTCTAAACATATGAAGAGTTACCAAATGAAATTTTCCATTAAATTGTGTTTTGTTCCACGTGTGTCGAGACAGTGTTGTAAAAATAACAGTTGGTAATTGGTTATTTTTGCTATGTTCGAACAATATTGTATCGCATGCATTATACAGCTACTTCAGTACGATTAACTTAATGATTTTTATGTGCGTATTTTTGTGCGAATTTTTTCAGTTGTTTTCTACTTTTAGTGTCGGCATACCGGGCCCGACGTTTGCAAGGAGCTTGCCGGCCACGGGAAGAGGCGATCGCTGTCAGAGATACGAGGCCAAATTGGGCTGAGAAAGAGGTGGTGATGAGGATACTTCTTCGCATTAACGTGTCAAGTACGCATCGAATAGTTCCAGTAAACCTCAAAGCGAAACTCGAATGATTGGCCAGCCATTACTAGATCACATAAACCGCCTTAATAATCGAGGCTAGACACGACAGCGGAATAATCAGCAGCGCAGCAGTATTTGTCTCCATCGCTGTCTTGGACACTATGGCGAACTCGTCCCAGTTTTCCGCAACGTAACCAACAATGAGTTCAAACTTCCGTAGCCGGCAACTAATTGCTTACATTGAAAAGGAAAGAGTCTGAAATAGGTGTGCTTCATGTCCTATTATAGAAGCAATATTGTTATGACTCATAAATCATTTACATTCAGAATTTCTACACCCAAGTCGAGCAAACAAAAAAAATTGTCTGCCAGATAAACATACGTACTAAGAATATTTTTCGTCCATCGGTTTCGGCTGTATGTTGGTAAGTGACAGTCATTAAAACACTTCATTTTATACATACATATTTAGTTTAATTTATAAGAAGAACTCAGTATAGTAACTGATGAAGAGCTTCGAATATTTTAAGATAGCTTATTACTATTCACGTGAGGATGTATTATATTTACAAACTGCCTTTGTATGCCAATTTTGAGAAGCAACATTTATGCATCATGCACATATCTTCTTTATCAATTGGTTCTATAACAGAGTTCCGGAAAGCGAATTTCCATACCTTCAATGCGTATAACTTTTCCGGTATTTACATATTACTGTGATAAAAACATTTTTTACTACAATTTAAAGGCTTAACTACTGAAAAATATTTCGTTTGTTCGAATGCATTGCCATTACGTCAATTTATTCAGCATCTTGCACTTAGCTGAAGCATTATTATTATGTCATATATTAAATTGCTTAAGTTTGTTATCACATACAGTTATACACTGAAAATAGAAAACTGTAGTATTATAAATGCCTTGTACCTTTCAGCAATTAAGATGGAAAATAGATAGCAGCAACTTCGTCACACTGGGAAGTCCACAATAGAAAGCAATCGCCATTGTATCGAGATGGCAGTCCCACACAATAAGAGCCGCCTGCGGCTTTCTTTTAGCGAACAACCTGCCTTCAACTCAATTTGTTTCGAAAGTGGCCGAAGAGATGATTTTGCACTGTGGATCGGGGACTATTGGAGTGATGCATATAAAGCCCTTTCATGTTGGTGTTAAATGCTAAAAGTGAAAGTATAACTCGTAATTGGAAATTTTGCTCAGGCTGGCCACTCTGGTCTCGTGTCTCAGTGTCCAGCAATTTAATTTTGTGTGTTGACTAGGTAGGTGCGTCGTTTGGTCGCATTACTGCTCCCTGTTTGTCACTGGTGTATCAGTTATCATCATGATATTTTTACACTTAAGGAAAGCTTATGCGTTACCACACAAGTTCACAGCATTCCCAGTTCTCTGTCAGTGTAAAATAACAGTACTGAGATAATACATTTAATCATGGTGTAGAATACCACAGATGGATGTAGACTTAGTGCTGTGTGTTTCACACTTTTCGAAAAATATACGTAGGATATTGTTTTGGAGGATTCTAATATAGTTAGCAGATAATATTTCTGCTAGCCTTACATGTGAGCGTGTAGGTTGTAGCGAGTCACCGTGTAAAACAGATGCAAATAACTTATATGTGTGTGACAGAAGAACACTTACAAATAACACATCAAAAATTTAGTTGCAAAACAACCAGAAACATTTCTAAGAAAAATATCTACTGTTACTGGAAATAGTTACTCAACAGAGAATTGGCCATAAAATGTGAAACTTAATTAGCTTTACTTTAATCAAATCAATTGTGACAGGTAACACGGTCAATTTACAGACTAGGTTTTATGTGTGGCATCAGAAACACTAGTCTCTCTCGTGACTGAGGTGTTACATTTTCTTTAGACCTGTTGTTGAAAATTTCTTACTTCAAGACAAATAAATTAATTTAATAATTTCTTTGCTCCAGACTAGCTCAGTGTATTAAGCGTGATATTATAAATTCCAAGTTGTCCGTGGATAAAATAATTTGAAGTTGGTTCAACTTGAGAAAAATATACTTTCGTATCTGCTTCGTAGTAAAATATCTCTTGAACGTAGTTGATTATATTTTAAAATCGAAGTACTCTTGGAGTTCTAGACATTCCTGGCGATCTCGTTGCCGGCAGTTGCATCCCCCTGGACGTGGAAGGACCTCTCATCGCCGAGTTCCCTGTTCAAGGCTCTCGGGCCTGTAGTGCCATTACAGTCTCAGCAAATATTCGCACACGCGCTAGCTCGAACTAACTACCCCGAAAATATACGCGGGCGGCGACCGATAAAGGACTGCTTCTTCCTTAGACTTTCCTCTCGTCTTCGTCTCCTTCAGGGCAGCCTGTTTTCATGTTCGAACTCGGGTCCTTATAATAAAAACCAAAATAAAACCCTGCGAGCTAAACCCACGTGGGATAGCGTCCTGCCATCGAACACCTATATGGATAAAAATTACTTTCAAAAAACTTAATTAAATAAAGCTGGCTACATCTGACCAATCACGAGAGAAAGAAAGACAATAATTAGTCATTATGTCACTTAGTTACCATGGCAACGGATCAATAACTGTTCACTAGGGCCTTCTAAACACACAACAAAAATTTACAGACTGGAGAGACATAAATTGTGTTTACGATAAAAAATTAACAAATATGTAAAAGAGCAGTGAAATTACATATCAATTAACATAGGTAATGTGCCACTGAAAAATAATAATATTTGTGAAAAACAGATTACGTTTTGCAAATACATAAATGAGTAAATAATTAAAATCAGCATATGGCCCAATTTAACGACGTTACAGGATGTCGCGTAAAAAATTAGACAAATATTTTAAAGAAAAAAATTAGGTGTGGCTGTGTTGGGGACACGGGCGTTTGGTTTTGCGTGAATACATCTACGTTGACGCGCTCGGACAACTTGATGTTTATTTTACGTTCCCGGCACAGTTTCATTCGATAATATGGGATTTTATGGGTGTCACTGGATTGCTTTTGAGATGCTCTTTCCAACGGTAAACGATTTCTATATTTCGACTTGGATTTTTGACGAGTATAGACTGACATTGTGATAAGTTTTCTTAATTTTTTTACATTAAACTCATACAATGCCACCATAACCACATCACACAAATGTTTTCTTTTATACCCGCAATCGATTGATCTTGACGAGAGCTGTCGATTGAAACTTAAGAAAGCGTCGTAGCTTCTCCTAATAAAAAGTTATAATACGTAGAAGTTATGAGACGCGGCGAAACGAACTCAAAATTGCGGCGCCCGCCCACTCTTATCCACCCGCACCCACAAATATTGCCATGCCCGAAGCTTCGCAGTCCTTACTCAACGTAATATATTCTTTGATCCTTTGACAATCGTGTGATTTAATTGAATTTCGAATGTAGACTATATATCCGGAGTTGCAATGCCAAACTGTATCCCCCGATTTGGTTATAATCGGATCTTCTGGATTTCCTCCCACTATAGTTGCAGATATAAAGACGTATTCACGTCAAAAACTACCATTTCGATGGTTACACGCTGGAAAGTTCGTTAGAAGATTGCATCTCAACCGAAATTTAAAAGCATTGTAAAATAAAACTCTCGCTATCTGCCCAAACCTCGTTGTTGCCCATGGATTATCACGAACTCTCAACTCTGAGGCTCTCAAGGCCTCGCTGTTAAGAGCCGTCCATATCTCTTCACGCACTCTTCATTCATCTCTGTATTCTGCTGGAACACGTATTAAATTCCACGAGTTGTCTAATGCCTATCCACGAATAGTTTGAACACACTTTGCGAACAGTCGACACACAAAGAGCAATAAGTTTTGAACTTTCAGGCCGGTATTCCGGAACATCCAGTTTCGTTTTACCGACCTTCTCAAGCGATTACAAAAAGAGTTGCCAATGATTATCTCACGAACGACTGTATGAAGGTCTTTTCTCTTGACGTTGTATGGAGTAGGTCATTCACCGCCATGTGCGAGGCTATAAACAAATCAAAGCGAGATTGCGTAGTGTTTATTTACAACTGCACTAGTAAAAATTATACATGCAGGTTTCATTTGTAACGTAAACAGTTTTAACATTTATTATAGACTTGTGACGACCGTAATTACAATATTAGAATATTATTATTATTATTATTATTATTGGGTGTGGTATGTTTATGTCTTCCTTTCTTTTGTATTTATGACAACTTACGGTATAAGTTTCTATACTGTACCGATCGCTGATATACAACTAACATGTTATTCCCACATCACACAACTACGTATAATGCTATTTTTAATGTGATTCCATATTTATATCTTCCGTTAGTTTAAAATAAGCACTCTTAAGAGTCCCTTCTTTACAATATGGAAATAAGACACAATTATAAATTATATGCTTGCATTTTAACAAGGGAACATAACTTTTAATATCAGTTGTGTATTTTCAACTATAGGCTATTCGCATTAAAGTGAGAACATTTTAGCCCCCCCCCCCCCCCCCCACTTATAAATATATGTTATTGGAGCTTTAGACGTTATCTTTTGAGACCAGAGAAATGAATTCACTGTGTTTGTTAGACACATGGCAATGCTTATATTTAATAGTGGGGGAAAGATAGAAATATGTTGAAAGGAAAAATTTTGCAGGGCCTTAAAAAGTGCTCATTTTACCGTGAATAACTTATAAATAGCAGATAAGCGTATAGCATTATCTGTCATGCGAATCCGAGCAATATTGCTTGTTTGAAGCAGAAAAACCAGGCAGTAATAAGGGTGAAAATGGCATATGGTAAAGTTCAACAGCTCAGGGTGGGAACACTCAACAATCATGTAGTATGTCAGCTTGAGAGAGTTCAACATCGAAACTACATATGTGACCGCACCATTTCGTACCCAGGTAAAAATTTTTTACCAATCTATCATGCTCCTGTAAATTTTCTGTACTGAGGTACGTGCAGTAAAAAATATTAATTGAAATATTATTTTATACTAATGTCGTTCGCGATTAGAATTACATAACCTAGTACATCAAATATTATAAATATGTGACGATAATCATATAAACAATATTTTAATCTGTGATATATGTTAGAAAATAATTTACAGAATAACAATAATTTAATGTTCACATTTTCAAGACACACCGTAACGTGTATATGTTATTGGAATGTCATGACAAAGTTAATATATATTTACTAGCAGCCCACCATCGCTTCGCTCAGGTTTTATGGAGTAATTAAAATACGTACCTATATATGCGACTACCCGTGACTACCTACGACTACCCTGATGACTACCTGCGACTACCCGTGACTACCCGTGGCTACTTGCGACTACGCTGGCTACCTGTGACTACCCGTGACTATCTTCGACTATCCGTGACTACCTGCGACTACCCGTGACTATCTGCGACTACCCATAACTGTCTGCGACTACCTGCGATTACTTTTGAATACCTGCGACTACTTTTGACTACCTGCGACAACTTGCGACTACCTGTATCTACCTGTGACTACCTGCAACTATCCGCGACTACTTGCGACTACCTGCGACAATTTGCGACATTTTCTGGTAACATTGTTTCAATTTATCTGTAATGGTTTTGGTAGAGCATGATTAGAAAACACCCAAGTAGACCATTTTTCTTCGTGTACAAATTTTGAAATTTCTCAAGGATTTTTTTTTTTTGCTGTGAATGTGTCTTTAAATTCGCAACCAAAGTGGTAGGCAATCCAGAAAATCCGATGATAACAAAATCGGAGGATACAGTTTGGCATTGCAGCAGTTCCGATCTATCGTATGCAATGAAAATTCAATTACACCACTCTATTGCCAAAGGATAAAAAAATATGTTACGTTGAGTGAGAACTGTGAAGCATCGAAAGGTTAGTGATGTGGGGGGGGGGGGGGGGCAGAATTTTGAGTTCGTTTCATCGCGTCTCATAACTTCCGCGTGATGTAACTTTTGACTAGGAGAAGCTAAGCACTCGTTTGAGTTTCAATCGACAGTTATCGTCAAGATCAATCGATTGCGTGTATAAAACATTTGTGTGGCGTGGTTAAAGTGAAATTGTATGAGTTTAAAAAAAAAATTAAGAAAACTTAACACAATGTCGGCCTATACTCGTCAAAAAGCCAAGTCGAAATACATAAATCGTATACGGTTGGAAAGAGCATCTCAAAAGCAATCTAGTGATACCAATAAAACCCCCCATATGAGCAAGTGAAGCTGTGCCGGGAACGTAAAAATACACTAAGACAGCCGAGTGCGTCAACATAGACGTATTCACGCAAAACAAACGCCCGTGTCCCCAACACAGTCACACCCCATTTTTTTTAAAATTAATATATCATATGTCCATCTGGAAGAATGTAACTTTCTAACTGTGAAATAATTATAAGAATCGGCCATGTAGTTTTGGTAGAGCATGCTTAGAAAGCAGTCAAGTAACTCCATATTCTCCGACTTGTTATAAAACTTTTGTACTATCTCAAAGATTTTTAAAAATTAAACGTAGCCTATGTCCATCTGGAAGAATGTAGCTTTCTAACAGTGAAATAATTTTAAGAATCGGTCGTGTAGTTTTGGTACAGCATGCTTAGAAAACAGTCAAGTAGTTCATTACTCTCCGACTTGTTATACAACTTTGTACTATCTCAAGTATTTTTCAAAATTAAACATAGCCTATATCAATCTGGAAGAATGTAGAATGTAGCTTTCTAACAGAGAATAAATTATAAGAAGCAGTCCTGTGCTTTCCGAGATTAGCCGTTACATATAAACAACAAACTCACATTACCTCTTAGTAATATTAGTATAGATTAGACACTTTACTTAGCAAGGCCTGTAGCAAATATTTAGTCACGTAATAAAACGTCATTTTCGCAACAGACTGTTTTAAACGAGTCTTGTCTTCACATGGAGCACTTCACCTCCAAACATTGTACTTCATGGCCATATTGACCGGAAAAAGAGTGTCATAGGGAGTACACTGATGCATATGGCCGAGGGATCGGAACAACTTTTATATCACATAGCAAGCAGAGTATAGGCAACTGAAGGTCTAAATGACCTCAGCATACCGCAGTACTTTCAAGAAATGATTTTTTGAATAATTCCACATGAACTGCAGTTTAAGGAGAGCCCCAGAAACTTTTAATGAAATTAATAACACCATGAAATTTATCGTTCCCCACCCCACCCCCCTCTCAACCCTTACCCACCCCATATCAATTAATGGAAATGTCTCGGCACGCTTGTCGTCTTATAAATTTTTCTATAAAAACAGATATTAGAGTATAAAAAAAAAAAGCATTTTTATGGAATGCAAATTAATAGCGAAATCAAGAAAGTTGCTGAGATTACGTTATGAATACAGGCAGCGTTTTGCTATAGGCCGTTCACGGAAAAGTGAGCACCTTTTGAAGCTCTTTCATCAGACATAATAACCAATAAATACATTTCATTATGGCCTCGGACTTTTGGTTTTGGGTTTGGTGAACGTATACACTGTGTTTATTGCTCACATGGCAGGGTTTACATTAACAAGTGGTGGAAGGATATAAATTGGTTGAAATAAAAAAGTAACTAGGGCTTTAAAAGTGCTTACTTTACAATGAACGGCCTTAACAGTAAGAGTATATTTATCGCTGAAATCTCCGCATACTAAAACGGTCGCTTATAGCCGCAACGACAGCGAAAAGAATGTTCTGACAAATTTTAAACAGGCTGTGTTACATGACTTTCAAGTTCCTAGGGATATTTTCATGTCTGTACAGACAGTTGCGTAAATTTTGTTGATTACGAATGCACAAACATTTACTGTTTTAAGACAGCACACATATACATATGTAAATGTTTGTTGTAAAAATTAAATTTCTAAAACTATTTTTTACTTTATTTTGGTAAAGTAAAGGAAAATGTTTGCTTCGTGTGCGGCATTGAAAAGCGGAGAGTGACACATTAACTATCCTCGCCCTCTTTAGCATTACCTGCCCACGCACCTACTCAAAAACTATTCTGGCTTACGCAAAGAAATTTTAACAGTAATTGATCAAATGTGTGTAGTTATTAAGTATGTCCAACGGTAGTTCTTACATTGCTCAAAGTACGTGCAACATAACGTTTTATAGCTTTGCGTGAACAACTTTCAGGTAATTGTTTTTTTTTTTAAATAAACTATTTTTTAGAGCAATGTGTATGTTTGGACACTTTTTTGGGTATTTTTAAGTATACATTGATTGTTTGCGACTATATGTTTTAATTGGGCAATGTTATTACTAAATTTTCTAGATTTGCTTCAACTGTTTTAATAGTACTATTACGAATCTTAGAGCAAAAAATTACAACGCATAAACAGTAATATAGCGTAATCTTCACACGTCGTTTTCTAGCCACCCGTATCTCGTGCAGTTTATCATCGATGGCACGAGCACCAACCATACTTGTTACTGCTAGTTAAGTGCATTCCTCGATACCCACATGTACGCAATTTAATAGTTACTTCACATGTCTCTTTGGAAGGAACAGATACGGGATTGGGAACAGGATACTTTGGTAACCGGTTTGTGGGTCCTTCCCTATCGTCCATCAATGTGCGGCGCCAGCCGAGCCGCTATGCCGTAAATGATATGGCTTTCCATCGCGCTAACAATACATTTCTCGCAGTACAGAGATCAAGGCGTGTTCTAGGAACAATGGGAAGGGAAATAGCATGCACTAGTTGTCAGAAGCATGATACCAGGAAACAGATATGATTCCAATAGCCTGGCGTCGAGAATACTAAGAACACATTCATATACTTATGATGGTTTTGATTGGACTGTGTCCATTGCCGACCATGAGACTAAATAAAAATCTCGTCGACGCACAGAACTCAGAAAGACAAAAATACGAAAAAAAATGTTGTGTGTTATTTTTCGTCCCTCTGTGTCTTCTTCTCTGTTAGTTTATTTATTTTTCTCTAGTTAATTTATTTGTTTCTGTGATATTTGCAGTGTTGGTTTATTTGGTTTTATAATCTGACAACGAATACTTTTCCTGACTTGTGTTTCATTGTGGTTTTTGTCCTAATTTTGTGTGTATTTTGAGTTTTACTGTTCAGCAGTGTCAACTGATACTGTTTTTTGTACTGTTTTGTTCACTCGTGTGGTGTTTTTGTTTTTACTGTCGTGTTATCTTTTCTTTGGATTGCTATTGTTATCCGTCCTTTTTTGTAATAATAAGTTGTCCGTCCGTCTTTTTGCTGTTCTAATGATATATAATTTGTTTCTCTTTCACAAGATAAAAGGTTTCCTTAATTATCTGTCTGTCGAGTATTAAAAGGGATTTTTTTTTTTCGTTTATGACTGTTGAGTTCTGTGTATGCACGAGATTTTAATTTAGTCTCATGGTCGGTAATGGACACAGTCTAATCAAATAATCCTCATAATATAAACGCACCATTACCATTAAACTTCAAAGATAAAACGTTCATGTTCCATCTCTGTAACGTGTCCACATGAGATTCCTGTTGTGCTGATATTTCCTCCTTGCGAATTAAACATTCCTTGTGAACAAAGCCTAGTCCGCACAAAGAATGCGGTCCGCGAAACAAGGAACTGTGGACTGTTTTTAGTTACCTCTTCATCCGTTGGCAGCACGCCAGGCGGCGAAGTAAATGTTTCTCTAAGTGCTGTGCGGCAGTGTGGTGACGGGACACACCTCATTGTCGTGGGCTACACAAAGCGAGCTCACGTACTACAAATACAGGCTGGCCAACAACACGATGGTTGCGACAGTGTAAATAACTGTACCTCTTTCCGTACTGTGCTCCAATATGATCGAGTCTAGTGTTATTTACACGCGCGAAAGGATATTAAACCTGTATACGCAATTATTTTTATAAACATCAATCAAATCCTATACGAAGTGTTGTTCTATCATTTCTTTTGTTTCCTTGTCTAGAACTCCAAGAAAATACTAACTTTGATAGAGAGAAGTACGGCGAAACGCAGCAAAAAACTGTGTGGACCAAAACTGACTTAATGTTGCAACCCTGCGTGAGCTATGTCCGTGTTGTGTGGAAAATGATTCACAACATTACTCACAACCTCTGAAATAATTATTGCTTCATCATACGTTATTAAGGGGCTTGGAAGAGTTTGAAATCATATATATTTCTAGCGAATCACGAAATATATTAGGCTATACAAAATCGAAACCTAAATACGAATTGCTGCCCAAAGGTGTTTTACAAGAAGTTCCTGATATAATTATTGAGTCTACTTTCTTCTCCATTGGTGCAAATAATTTTCGATGAAGATCTTAAAAACTTAGATGGTAAGTAGGCCTTAACGCCTGATTGACAGCAATATCATTAGTGATCGAACCAGTAACATATGCAACTGCAATGAGACAATTACAGATACACACGTACCTTACTTGGGACTCGAACCCAGAAATTCTCTTAAAATAAGCTAGCGTATAACCAACTGAAATATGGAGGTACGATTCGTTCAATTTCCACTGCAATCGAGCTGATGTTTTGAACGAATGAAATATTTGCAAGGCCGTCATTAAAAGAATTAAAATATGTAAGTTTACTTACTCTTACTGTAATGCAACTAGTGTGAAGAATTCGATGTAAATCGGATAATGAATACTGTTATCTTATAAAATTTAGATCAATTTTGTACAGAATTTTGGTAAGTTTTGTAGAATTGTTTAATAGATATAACATAGGTCTACTTGTTTTAGCGATTTATATTAATTAAATTTTTAAGAATGGCCTTCCCAACCTAAAACACATAAGTTTGTATACCCCTACCGGAGCACTACAATAGTGTAAAATTTGGTGGGATCGGTTAATTGGTTGCCAAAATAAGGCATGAAACATCCATTATTTCAAATGACAATCTTTATGAGTGGCTAACATAAATGTTATGCATTAGCGCATTTCATGTTTGTCACAGACACTGGCAGCATATAAAGTTCAGTTGGAATTGTTTGGGACGTGTGACATACTAAACAAATATATTAACATGGCTGTTATTTTGAAAATATATGACCAAGCCATCACACCATATAAATTTCGATGGACATAAAATCTTAACTTTGCATGTGGGTGCTATATTCCACAAATGCTGGAGAAAAGAGTTAAATTGATTAGTTATGGGATGCTTGCATAGATATTGCCAGTATAAAATCTAAATTATAACTGGCATTATAGCTTCGTTGATACAGTACACTTAGCTTAAATTTATAGCCTATATAGCCGCCATTCTGAAAATAAGTGTCTGGCCAACTTAAAACACATAAATTAATATGGCTTACAACAGTACATGTTCTTCGCCAAATTTGATAAAAATTAGCTTATTGTTTCCTGAAGTATGGCATAAAAAATGTGTAGTTTCATGTGGGGCTATCTTACGAAATGGGGGATAAATGAGGCTCTGTAAAGATATACTTGATATTTGTAATATATACTCACATCATGCACAGTAAAGTTGAAATTTTTTTCGTAGTTTCGTAGATATAGCATACTAAGCTAAACTGTTTATGAAGACACCATTTTGAAAATAGTCACTGGTCCACTCAATACATACAAGTTGACATGACCTGATATAGTGTTTCTTGTTTTCCAATTCTGGGAATCAAATCTGTTGGTTTTTACCGGAGATATAACATTTTTCTCGGATGCTTTTATCTTACAAAATGGTGAACAAAAAGACTTCGTATAGACAAACTTGGTTGTTGTGATATACATTGTCAGCGTACGCACATTATTACATGGTTTCGACGATGTAGCATAGTAATATTAAATGGCTATATGGCCTCATTTTGAAAAGAAGTGTTTGGCCTACTTAAAACACATAATTTTGCATCACCTGCTGCAGTGTTATCTACTTGTTTTCCAAATTTTGTAAGAATCGTTAAATTGTTTGCCAAGGTATGAAAAATTATTTATTTATTAGTGTGAGGCTACCTAATAGAATGATCATAAATGAGGCTCTGTTTAGACACATTTGATGTTTGTAATATATACTGCCAGCATACTAAGTTAATTTGAATTTTTTTGAATGTTTTCGTAAATCCAGCATAACTCTGCCTAGCCTATATAAATTGTTTATATGGTCACCATTATAAAATAAGTCTCTTACCCACTTAAAACACCTACATTTATATGGTCTACCTTAGTAATATTTTTTTGTCAAATTTGGTAGGATTCGGTCAATTTTTTCTCGAAATATTACATAAAGACTTAATTTATTCAAGTGACGTTTTCTTACAAAATGGCGGACAAAAGTGACTATTTACTGGCTTATATGAAGTTTGTAATATACACCTTCCGTATACATAATTTAGTCGAAAAAGGTCGAACCATATGGTAGATATATCAAATAAACCTAAAAAATTTGTATAGCCACTATTTTCAAAATAAGCGTGTTATATATTTACATCGCATGTATTTACATGGCCTGCCATAGTTTCTTCATATACCAAATTTGCCGAGAATAGGTCGAGTGGTTTTCGACATATAATGAAAAGCTTTATTTTTCGTGAAGTGCTGTTTTGCCAAATGGTTGACCAACAAAAGTACCAATCTGCAAATGAAATGCTTAGATACATGATGTTCTCTATGCCAATATATAAAAGTTGGCTTCAATCGGTTGAATGGTTCCCGAGATATGACATATCAACCAGAATTATTTAATGGCCGCTATTTTAAAGCAAGCGACCGGCGTGGTCGAAAACTAAAAAAGTCGGATGCCCTTGCTAAGTACTGTGTGTACCGAGTTTGGTGAAATTCTGCACATGTTTCTAGGGACACACACACACAGACTACAAACCTATGAACACACTCAAAGGAAAGTTATCTCATAAGCCTTTCTTCTTTTCGAAAGTAAGCTAAAAAGTAGTATTTGGTTGGGGACACTACGAGCATTAGAATGAAAATGATGGGAAACAATGATAACAAAAATTAAGTAGGTTGTTATGATCATTGGTGGCTTTAAATATTTAAGCGTGTAGCTAAGAGGTCAGATCATTGAAGGAGCGAGCCATAACCCCGAATAATTAATTTCTTTAGCGACGAGCAGATTATCAGGTGAATTTTAGCTTGCAGAAATTTTGTAGGGATTATGGCCGTTAGCCTCTTTTTGTATAGTCGTGTGCGGTAAACCTCAAAGTGTTACTTTTAAAATGTGTACCTACCCGAACCTAATCTGGACAGGTACACGAAAGTTGTTACAGTGCAAAAGACATGGGTGGTCAAATGATTCTTGGCGTCTACTCAACTCGTGCGACATAACGCTGACCCATGACAACGGTGTCCTACAGTTCTAGAAATACGGCTTACTCAGAACTGCATTGCCATAAATTTCATATGCGATGATCCAAGCTTCTGAAAATTGGACGTGAAGTCACAATGGAAGTGGTGCCTCTATACGTGGGATCAAAGTCTGGCATTCCTATCGGCGCGACACTATCAAGATACACTGTGCACGTCACAGTATTGTCCATTTCATATAAGTGGTCTCAAATTTGACAGACAATGTGACCAGCCTACCCATTATGTAAACAGTAAATGCTCTTACTCCTACAGTATTTTATCAGCTGATGAACTGTTGTGGGATCCGTGTTGTTAGGTTGGCTATTTTGATTACGCTTTGGAAGAAAATAGTACTCGGAACTAAAAGTTATAATTTAAAATCTTAATTATACTTGCAACATTTATGGTTTAAATTATACTTCTAAGCAATATTAAATTTATTGGCTATTAGTAACGGAAATTAAAAAACATGTTCAGTATTTATGACAGAGTATGTCGACACATACGAACAGTAAACGTTTCCAGCCAATGGCTAGCTATGTTTATGTTTCCAGTCCGGTGAGGCAGTTGTGCGTGCGCTTTTTTTCTCATCGTGTTTATTATACGAATATCTTATTGGTGTTGTCGGAATATTTAATCGGTACTTAATTGATTGTAGGTACTGTTGTAGTGCGTTTAGTTGAGTGAAATGTAATATTAATCGGCACGTAGTTAAAACTGCTCGTTCCGCCATTTTCCTAACCGCCTTCCACAATGAAGTGACACGAATATAATTTCCGTATACAAGTTTAAGCTTGTTTGTATCAGGAAACGTGCGCAGTGTTGATTTTACTGAATGATTTTGCAACTAAATTATTTAATGCTAGTGACGAAAAAAACGTGATTATAGTGAAGTAAACTCGCAAGGATTACCATAGAAAAACTCGTGTTCAACAGTAAGTTTGCGTGTTTTGTAAATGTAATGTAAACCGTTAATTTAATTATTGAAATGCACGTGGTCTGAAAAATGCCGCACTTTCCACACTTTTGTAGTGAGTTTGTCTACATCGTAAATTCGAGTGTCAGGTTAACTTCGGTCAAAGTTTGTACGAATACGAACAGCGACGTATGTATCGCGTTTTGTATTTTCACTAAAGCTATAGTTTTCGAAGTTGAATAATTTAAGTGTTATTTCCATACGGGCAAAATTTTCCACTGCTCCATCAAAACAACATGCAACTCAATATGCCACACACTCATGTCGGAATCACATAGACCCCCACCAACACAGCACGACACTGCCAAAAACGCAACCACGACACATTTCAATGTGACTACCTGAATTTACAGCGTGACCGACACCACGCTATCGGCATTTAACCGAATTAGAAGGCGCTGATAGGCTACGTTAGTCTCAAAGGCGGTGAACAAGAGGGAAATCGTAATGCATAATGATGACACATTGGTATTGCTAATGCATACAAAAGTAAAATTATTATTATTAAGAGTTACATACAGTAGTTTTCAATTAATTTTTCTTTTTAGCTTTGTATTTAACATTGTAGGGAAAGCTTGCAATACAATTTCGTTTTGCAATGTTGTGCATTCTGTGCATCGTGCCGCACGACATGACGAAGAATATAAATCATTTCTAATCGAAAATTGATGGTCAGAAAATAGAATCGACGACCTATCTTGTATTTCGTTTGCTGTTGGCCGTCGTGTCGTGCGCGTTGGGGATATGTGATTCCGGCATCGTAGGACCATCAAAATAATCCTGTCTCACGAAAGGCGATAAACTAAAGCTCCCCCACTCTGCTCACTTTTTCCTTTTTCCCTCAAAATAAAATAAAGATGATACCTTAATTGGGCCCACATTTCATTGCTATGGACATTTCTCTGTGTTATTATTGATTGAAACTCTAACACTCTGGTTCTGGAGGGTTTCAAAATGTAAAGCTTACTGGCCATACAAACTTGTAAGTTGCATCACTATATTATTTTTAGAACGTGTATAAAATTTGTCAAGCTTGTTACGCAGGGATACTTGCTAGTAAATTAATTTAAAGGTTTTTCCAGTTTTTAAAGGCTGTATTTGAAAGTAACATAATGACATGCAGGTTTCAGCGTTGGGGCCTTTCATAAACGTTTTGAGCATTTTTGTTTTGCAAATTAAAAGCGCTCATACAACGAAGGTGCTCCAACATAATTAAGAAGTGCCTCATGCATTAGCAGGAACTGCGACATTCCAAAATTTATCGCTAAGGAAAATTAACTTTAAGATGTCTTCAATCTTGAGTAGGTTAAGCATAATGTAACATGTTCGTTTGATATATTGTTGCTGTAGGACACATCTGCTTCTCTAGAGCGCTCTGTAACATTTCTGAACTGAAATACAGTTTTTCATTAGGTACCCGAGAGCAAGCCTAGGGCTGTATTCACAATTTTGAGGAGGGGGGTTGTGCGACTGAACTCCAGTGTAAATGTCAACACTGAGTTAGTCCGAAATAAATTTTTACTCGCAGCATGACAATCTGAACACGTTGGTATTTATGAGAAGTTATTAAAGTATTTTGTATTTAGATTTGCAATACTTATCATTTGAGTTACTAAATGATAGTTATTAAAATTACTGAAATTAAGTAACATTTGCTTAGATATTATTTTGGCTACCTACATACTTTAACATCCTGAGAATTATAACCACCATAAAAGTATCAGGCTGTGCAGATTTTGTTGTCATATCGTACCACAAAACTGAATTATGTACTTTTAATGCAACAGTAGGAATAGCCTGTATGTAAGAATGTATACTGTCTTTGAAAAGAAGATGTGGGAGGGGGTGGGGCAGTATTTCAGTATTTGCGCATTCCTGGGGTGGGGGGGGGGGATCTTGTTATTTGGTGTTCGTGGAAATCATGCTAAATTTTAATGTTTACAAAAACTCTCCTCAGGTAGGTGTGACAAGATTAGTTGTCATTCATATATTTTGAGTACCGTATATTAAAAAACAGTAAAATATCTTATTGATTTGACAGTCAAAATACAATTTCATTTTCGTGCATCCTGGTTACAAATTTCTTGCAAGGAAAAAAATTATCAATTTATAGACATATTACATGGGCTGTTAGTCATTTACATAAAATATTTATAAATTTAAAAAGTGGGATTGTAGCCAACCTGCAACTGTTTGACAGCCCTTCGCAGCTTCTAAAAGTCATTTGGGAGGAGGCATATGCAGTTCGTTTACAAAAACAGGCAGTCATATGTTGTTTGTTTACAAATACTGGCAGTCACATGGTGTTTTTTACAAACAGTCACCTTCTATGACAGTTAAGCTGTGGCGGAAGGATACATAGCCACCCAGATGCCATTGGCACTACTTTCCTAGAACTGTCAAATTTCATACCACTTATATTAAATTGACTATACGAGTGTCATATTCCATGCGGATGCCAACATCATGCAATGTGCACAGAACTTCATTTTTGCATAATTGATTATCCATCTTCCTTTAACCTTAAATAGCCCGTGAGCTAGACCCTAGATCTGAGAAAAATGGATTCAGCCCGAATATAAAGCTGAACCTTTCATATTTTGTCAATTCGATACTGATGTACACAAATATCACGACGCGGAACATCGAAAAAGATAGCTTCCTGCCTCAAAATAGCGTTCAAGGTTAATCGTTCAGGTGTCTAATCCTTTATCTTCATCTTTCGTTTCTATTGAATATTTTTTTATTCTGTAAAAAGATTTTGTCCGTTTTGAATAGCAGAATTACTAATTGTATAGATGTATCATAGCTTATATTAGCACGCATGAATTACTCAACAAGAGGAAATATGTTAGCAATACTTATTTTCGTACATCTATGTTGTAACGCGATTACTGAAATAGTTTGTACAGTAATCAAAAAGTTGTTATGATAAATGTTTTAAAAGTAAACTTTATTTGCTATATATTAAGACAAGCAACATACTTCTATGTTGAAGCACGCGTGAGTAGGCGCGTCAAAACAAAACCGTTACAACTTCAACATTCACCTAAATTCCTGGCACTATTCTGTGAGCCGAACACCACTGTGGCTTAAACTGGAACATTAAACTTGATATTATCAAACTTGGTTATTTCAATACCGCTGATTACGAATAGCACAACGTGGAAAACGAAATTAATAAATATAAAGTTTTGTTACCGTTAATCACAGCATACATGAATAATAAGCAAGAAGGGAAAGTTTTGTCAATATTTCCTTGTGTATGCCCAAATTGTTAAGTGAATGTTTAAAAACCTCGGGTCAATAATAGTGCCATAGTCAAAATTGTAATAAATCGTGTTTGCTGCAGATTGGGCTAAATAACGTGCTGCTGTGTTGAAGTCACCTGAATGAATGCGTCGAAACCAACCACGTCAACAGTGCTTCGTAAGCCTCTATCTATAGTTATGATATTTTCGATATGTCGTCGTCCTTCGCCTTCCCTCCTGACCAGCCTTCTTATTTTAAATATTATCAGACAATCATTAATAAACAAGAGTATTATTCTACACTTTAGGTGGTTACTGTTGATTCGTGTAGCTTCTATAGACATTGCATTGTAGCTTTATGATCCTTTAACAAAACTAGAGCTGAATATATATTCCATTCCCAGTAGAAAATTTTGACTACAAAACTCCAAGATGAAACCTCGATGTTTCCTTTTTCAGCCAGTTAGCCTTTAGTGCACAAAACTGAGGGAAAAAAATACAAATATATTTCCATTTTCAGAGGGTCCACTACCATAGGAGTTTTAGATGGTAGTGGTTATCCAGGAACAACAAATAAGAGCTAGCTCATCACGATTTTGTATATATATATATATATATATATATATATATATATATATATATATATATCAAAATAATTGTCCTATTTGCTGTACATCTGTTTTCTATGTATCTCCTAAGAAAAATTAATATACGAAATAGTTTTATATTTGGCATAGTGCAGATATGATATTGAACCGCCTATATCTCGAATACATGTAGTTATTTTACGAATACAGAAAAGAAATTCAAATAATGAGCAGATTTCAAGGATCACTTAAGAAATCTCTTCATTGACAACAAATGGGAATTTCAGGTGAGGTGGTGGATCCATTTTCTTTCTTCTGAACACTACAAAGAAAGTATTACTGTTTTCCTACCAGAAGCCTGGCAGTCGCCCTTGCTATGAGGTGCATTGGAGGGGAAGAAAATATTCTTGTCCATTGAAGGTAAATGCATAGGAACAAGTGAAGAGATGACAGAAGTGTCAGAGCTGGCCTGTCACCACGAGGACGCTGACAGTGTAATGATTCTGCATAATTCATTCTTGATTGACAAAAACATTCGTCGTGTTTGAATTAATGCATACGAAACAGATGTACTAATTTCATTAATTTAAAATTACACAAAAATTGAAGCTTAGCTTTTCATGAATATGAGCAAGGGAAACGATGGATTTGTGAAACTGTCCAACATTTACGTACGCATTGCTTAGGAACTACCACAAACCGTCACAGGAGACGAGTTTTTCTTCGTTGTTGGGTTCTCGTGCATTTACTAGTTGCGACACAATCTTTGCTTATTTATGATCAAAATCAACCTATGAGAACTTTAAAGACAAACTTCTTGGTATGTACGAGCTTCCAAATATCTGGGACTTTTAGGTTGTAAACTAATGTCTATTTGCATTTCTGGAAGCTTTTCTCTGTGAGATTTACTGAAAATTGTTAGCGGAGGTAAGCACTTTGCAGTACCAGCTCTACATAACGAACTCATTCAGTTTAGTAGCAAAAATAATCAGTTGAACGAGAACTGCTCACACACAGCCCATGAACTTTTCGGGTGCGTGTCCAGAGAGCAAACTACCTATAGGCTCTTCACGGTAAAATGAGCACGTTTGAAAGCCCTGCTTAAGATCTACTTGTGTGAGCGTTGTGTAGTCTTACGCTTTATGTAAAATTAACATTGTTATGGGCCTCATCACTTGCATCTACCCAGTGAAATCGTGAAATTATTAAAAAAGTAAATATTTTTAAAATCTCCACATTATTACACTTTGGTGCATTGAAAAATCCAGAAAGTGAAATAAATAACTTATGTTATTATAAATTATTACCTAAAACTTTTTATTTGACTCGGTTATATGGAACCACTTTCTCTCCATCGTGACCAATTTTACTGGGCGTATGTTACTCAGTGCTCTCGTTAAAATATATGTAGTTAGAAGCAGTTACTTTTTCATAGGGTTGATTTCAAAAGTGCTCACTTTATCGTGAACAGCCTTTAGCAAAAATATTGTGAAGAACTATGGATCATAAGATTTGTGCCCTTTCACTTTTTGGGCAAGGCTGCGAACATGACTTATTGTTGCTTTTGTAGGAGTGTCTGCAGACTCGACCAGCGCCACAATAAATGCTGTAACTTGTATACTGCGATTGCAATTTCTGCTTGAAAGACACCTCCTCATGTACATAGTTGAACCAAATATGCACAGAACTCCGCAATTGCCAGTCTATAAAATAATATTTCACTTCTCATCCTGAAACAGAAGAGCATATTAAAATCGATGAGAATATTTACAACGTTGATAGTTACGAGTAATTAGACTTGTAAAATTGAAAAGTAAATACATTAAAACCATCGTCAACTTAACAAGAGGACTGTACGCACCCTACGCAGAAATACACCACAAATCACCCATATTCATATGAAAGCGCCCTCGGACGTCACTTTGTAAGGGAAACCAGCCCAATGAAATTTCAGAAAGGTTGCATCCATCGTATAATCACATTTTGCAACCAGAAATAGAGAGAAAAAAACGGCATAGTTTCTTCCAAGTGTTTCTGAAGACTGCACTTACTTTGAATTAAATATTTGTTAGAACTTAATATTAAATTAATGTATTTTTACATCATACATGTAACGTATTGCAGTAGTCAGTTAATTCGATTAATACCAACCAAACAATGCCTGAAACGTGGTAACACAGTTAAATGTACACATTTCATAATCTGTATTATCTTCTGCTGAATTCCATGTTGTGCAAAGCATGTGTATAGGAATGTTGTGGATAAGTGAAAGCACCAGGTTATTGTCCGAATGTTGTTAGTTAAGGCTGTTCTGAGAAGTGTGGAAGTGGCCGCTATGGTTGGATGTTTTAGTATTGTGAACGAGAAGGCAAGTTTGGTTGTGACTGGCTGTGTTATTACTGGGCAGGTAAGACACGGTGGAGGTAAGACCTCGTGCCTCAATTGGGATATCTTAGTCTGTGTCAATTGTACTGTAAAAGAGAAAGCAATGTATTCAGATTCCACCTTAGATAATGACACTATGCTTTGTTTTTTTACTGTACCATGAAATCATCCATTCATTAGTTTAAAACAACTTCCAGTGAAAAGAATGGCAGATGTTTAATTCGTTGCCCCAATCTGCATGGCTGTAACATTCTAGTTTCGTATTTCCATTTTTATAAAATTGCAATTTAAAATTGATACTGCCCCTTAAGCATCTGAGAATACGTTTAACTGCCAAACAATGCATGGTTTTCGGATTCTTGTTAAATCTGCGGACTGCAGTAACAGCAAAACGTATGTCCAGCCTATTTATTTGACTAAGATAGGGTAGACTTTCTACAGCTTCTTGGCAGGGTACATCTGATGAAAGATCCTGATACTCTGGCGATGATAGTAGCTTCGCTCCAGAGGCCATTGGTTTAGGCACAGGTTTGCTCTCTTCCATGCGAAATATCTTCAAAATCTTCTCGATATATGAAGATTGGTTGATAGAAATAGATCCACTTATTGAGCCGTATTCAGCATGAATCCCTAAGCAGTTTTTTACTTTCTCTAGGTCTTTGATGCGAGATTCAGATTTTAATTCCTTGATTACAATGTGTCTTAATTTACCGCTATTTGTGAAAATGAACAAATTATCTACATAGACTGCGAAACTAACTGTTTCGTTATCATTTCTTTGATCTTTGATAGTAAACACAAGGGTCAAGGTTGGACTCTACTAAATTTATCCCAATGAGAACTTCATGTAAACGTTTGTTCCAACTACGACCGCTTTGTTTAAGGTCGTAAATTGCCTGTTTGAGCCTCCAAAATACTTTCTTGTTTTTACGTTCTCATTGTATCTCTTCGGGTGGAACAACGTAAATCTCTTCATCCAAGTTTCCATGCGAATATGCTGTGGTCACATCGATATGGCAGATACCAAGATTTTCCTTCACTGCAAGTACGAACAAATATCGCAATGAAGAATATTTTATGACAGGTGAGAATGTTTTCTTATAATCTAGTCTTTCTCTTTGATCACATCGCTAGATGACAGTCTGGCTTTAAATCTCTCAGAATTGTCTTCAGTCTTCTTTATTTTAAAAACTCATTTTGCATGTAATGGTTTCTTGTTTTATGGCAGTTCCGACCATTCCAATGTGTCATTTATTTTTATGGGATCCATTTCTCATTCCATTGCATGTCACCATTTAGCTGCGTTTCTGCTTGTGTAGCTTTTTTTATGCTCTGAGGTTCATCTGCATCACTTGCAGCAAAATAAGATACCAAATCTTGCATTATTTTAGGCTTTGACGCACATGTTGATATTCTTGTACTTTGTTCAGACGGCTCTTTCTCTACGAAGGAATTAGTATTCAGTTCGTTTGCCAATACATCTTCATCTGGAATGATAATATCAGCTGACAATGTTGCTTCATCAAACAGATATTCAACAGTTTTTTTCATTCTTAAAAGAAATGCATTCACTTGGTAGACACTGTTCATCTTTTTGAAAATTTGGTACTACTATTGAATACTCTCGCTTTAAAAAAAAATACATCTCTGCTTATACATAAATCGTTCGTAGAATCGACAAGACGGTACCCTTTAATAGTTTTCCGAGTGACCAATGAAAATAAATTCTTTTGATTTTGGGTCCTTTTTTTTTACGTCTTTGTTTGGGTACTTGTGCCATTGTCCGGGAGCCAAAAATTTTTAAATGACCAAGATAGGGATTTGTTTCATTCCATTTTTCATATGGTGTTAGATCTTTCGCCACTTTTGTAGATGATCTGTTTTTGAGGTAAACTGCAGTAGCAACAGCTTCTACCCAATAACCTTTGGGTAATCCAGCATCTATAACCATGCTGCTTGCTTTTTCCACTATGGATCTATTGGCGTGCACTGCGACACCATTTTTTTGCGATGAATGTTCGGCATTGTGTTGGCGATAAGTGCCAATTTGAGAATATTTTTTCTTCAAGATATTGTTTATATATTCTCCACCACCATCCGTGCGAAGAATTTTTATTTTCTTATCTGTCTGTGGTTCAACAAAGGCCATGAAATATAAAATAATCTCTGTTATTTCATTTTATTTTCTACAAAATAAACATGCGTGTACCTTGACATGTCGTCTATTAATGTCAGAACGTATTTGTTCCTTCCAATAGATACTTCTCCCATGGTCCACAGAGGTCAGTATGCACGAGTTAAAGTATTTCCTTAGTCCTGCTTTTACTTGGTTGAAACGGATATCTTGAATTTTTTTCCCAGCAAACACAATTCGCATGGTGTTGGATATTCCGTAATACCAGTGGTGCCTGTTGTAAATGATTTTAACTGGTTGTTACTGATCTTATTGAGATGGCCTAACATACGATGCCATAAATACTTTCTTCTTCTGCATAACCTGTTGGAAAATAATCTAAATATATGCTGCTTGATAAGATAAAAATGTATTTTCCATATAACTTTTTCTTACCGATAAAAATAAAGCAATAATCAAGATCATGACTCATATAAGAATACTCTATATTTTACACAGATAAGTGTTTTGTTCGTATTTCCAACATTTTTTCGTTAATTTCAACACTCTCATTCAGAAGCATACATTTATGTGAATGCAGGGTTGCATCATTTATTTTTCTATGGCAGTTTTATGGCAGCCATCGGTATCACAGTGATAGAAGATATTCATTCAACTACACATTATCCTAGATGTCATTGCTCTATTTCAAATACTTTCTGTAATAATTATACTAAACTTTTGTTTCAGCTTTACCTGCAAGGGTGCGTATCCCCCTTACGTAACATCGTCAACCCTATACCGTATGTTTACAACTTACTTTTTCGTAAGGAATGTGCAAGTTACGTTTGTCGGTGTTTTTTTAGATTCATCCTATTATATACACACATACATACTGTTATGGTTTGGGCAATCCATTGCTTCTGCGCTTGAGTGAAAACACCAGCACAACGCTAAACAGAGCGAGGTTGCGAAGGTGAGGCGCCGCCACAAAGTTATGGAAACAGATAGGACAGTTTCCAAACAGGACACGTTTATAAGGACTGCAGAGTTGCGAGCCAGGGGTTTGTCTTCCCTTACTTCAACACACAGAGAACGAGCAAGATGGACCAGCTGATGGGGTTCGAGCTGCTGTGATCGCAGTGTATCCAGCCTATGGCGACTAGACAGGTAAAGTCGTTCCTATAGGGTCAACGATGGATTTTCACTAGATATATATGTGGACGTTAAGTAACGTAATTAAATAGATAATATAGACGCTTGCAGAGTAGGTTAAATCAAAGTAATACGCTACCCCGGTGTAATATAAAGTATTCAATTTAATGTAATAAGTTGTATGGATTATATTGTAACAGATATTTAAGGGTTTAAATATATCTGACGTAGAAATGACTTAATGTGTTCTGCCTATGAATTACGCATTCCCCTAAAGACTGTTCGGCTATCCCCTAAGGTGAAGCCGGAACAATACATACACAAGGGTCATTTCAAAATCCATAACAAATGTATCATAGCCTGTGGAAAAGGTGCCGATAAGGTAAAACATTATGTGTGTTTGAAGGGTTATGTAAAATGCTTATGAATGCTACCAAGAAAATGGAGTCAGTTGATGAAGCGAAGGAAGTGGGGAGGTGGCATCTAAAAGACAAAAATTGAAAGTGTCGTGTCATTTTGAGAAAATTGCGAGGAAAATACACGAAATTACGTACAAACAGCTAACGTCATTCGAAAATTACCGCAGGTCTTCACACATCTTTGACAACGATGGAAGAGATTATGAAAGTCATCGGCTGCATGTGATTGGTTAATGTCTCAACCCAGCGTGCAACAATTCGGTATGACGAAGCTTTATCGCCCAATGTTTCTGTTATCTCTAAATGGCCCTGAAATGCATTCCTGCTATACAGAACTGCCATTTTGAGGTACTGTCATCTATTTCGAAGTTCAAGTCTAGAGCATACTGACGACTCCACACGTTACTGCCAGCTCTACCGGTAACCCAATAAACGCACATGCCACCAATTAGAGACATTTAGTACAATTTTCAAAATATTATCAGGAGTGTAAACTTTATTTTCCGTGATGCAACGTGTCCACAAGCTCCGGCACAATAGAGCCGGGCCAACTGTCTTCACTGAACCACTTTTCTAACACAGTTGCCACGACTTACGAACTGACCATCGTATGTCTGTATGGTACTATTGTAATGAATGAATATGGAATGTAGAATATCTGTGGAAATTCTCTTGTTTATGGGTAGGACAACGCAATTTATGCTTGTTGTACGTGTCGGTTACCATAAGCAGACTATTTGGATGATATTCAATGCACATAACAGTTTACGTAACAGGAAATACTTCTTTACAACATTCCAAATTTATGTATACATAATCTCAACACTTTGAAATATAATGACGTACGGACAAGAACATAACAACACCAGCCCGAACCAATCTGCATGTGATACGCTGTAGTTTGTTGTACGTGTAGTAGAGTGCTTAGTCTTGCTGCGCAATGTCGTTACAATGCCAAGACGGCCACATTCATACCCATGACATATAATAAAATATTGAGCGAAGTGTTTAGAAGAACACTTGTAAAACAAGTTTCAATTGTATGTGACAATGTCCGTGTCAGCTGTGTAATAACGTTTGCCCGGTCCACCACTGGTGGGGAAACTGAGGCAATGGCCACTCGTTTTGTAGAACAGCTATCAGACACACCATTTCTGTGCGAGCTGAAAACACCTTTTACCTAGAGTACTTAAAAATGACTGATTTTCATAGTGGACTGGAGCATAGGGTGTAACTACGATACACGAATGTAGTCGACCAGTGCAATTCTGACTTCAGAATTTTTAATGTTTTCCTCATTTTTCAAATTTAATTCCAGTTTAACTGAGTGAAAATAATTCTGTGAAAACGCTTGATGGCAATCTGGACACAGCTAGATGATATACAAAGCTAATCCCGTTGAATAGTAGTATGTGCCTAGCCGTTACGTTTCCCTTTAATTACTAGTGCGGGGAAGCTTGCCAAAGTCTTAGAGAAAATGTTTCCAAAAATCAATTACTGTTTATGCAAAAATACGTTAAACTGTGCATGTAATCTAGCCATTACACCCCCGTAGACTAGCAGACCACTGAACTACTTACTAACTAGTGTTCTCATCAACTGAAACAATCTGACCACATCTTTACAATGGGTAGGTGTCATTCAGAATAGTTAAAAATAGTTTATCAATTAGAAATCAATAAGTAATAAGACTTCGTGACTCAGCAATGAGAGTATTGTTGACAAAGGTTTGAAATGTAAAAGGCCTTCTTCGTTCAGCTATGCATTTCATGTAAACTGTAATTAAATTCACGATGTAACTGTCTTTGTTAGTGCGCCTTATTAAGTCTAGAAACTGCTAACATGGCAGGTATAGTGCTAATCATTATATTTTTTTTTTGTGTTAAGGTACAGATAAGTTTCCTCCAGTTTTCTTAGTTTACTGGTCGTCTTCCCTTTTGCCGTGAATCCTTATTGGCCAGATATCGGACTCTTTTTTTTTTTGTACAACTTACCGTGATCTTTCCCCGGGGTCTCTTGCTGGCCGCTGTTCTCTTTACGACCATTTCAAGTGTTTCATTTGGTAGTATTCTCATTAGTAAAAGATGGCTCTAAACAATAACGCTTTTATTGAGTCAAGCACTATGAATATAAGGGGAAACCTGTGTACCGCGTTTCCATTTAGTACTTGGTGTTTGCGATTAAGTAACAAGTTGGTGAATAGTGATTTGTGTCATTAAAATATAACACCTCTGAAATCACGATTAGTGATATCACCCCCTCATTAAATAAATAGGGGTTGACACCCTAAAATGCATGGATCTGTTAACCCTTTATTTAAGAAGAATTTTTAATCAGCACGCTTAAATTAACAGAAAAGGTAGCTTCGTCTGAAAATTCTTAGGCAAACTCTTTTCTCAGTCGGTTATTTTATCAGCCTTACTTTAGTTAATATTCATCTGAGTAGCCTACATAATAATAATTATTATTATATATATATATAATCAGCATATTATTTTAGTAGCGAAACGTTACAGACGTGTTTAGCAGGTGACTCATATATATGAGGCTCGTTAGAATTCCCAAATTTAAATACTTCTTCAATTGCACCGCTGTGCAGTGCCAGTAACAAAATTCCAGGGTACAAAAAATTGTAACTTTTTTATTTATTTATTTTTATTTTTGCCTTTATGTATATCCTTTACGAAAGCTCTAATATAAACTCTTCATTTGAACTCGAGTGGATGTTTGAAGTAAGCAGATGGACAATAAGTCTAATCTTTGGAGTTTCGTGAAGATTTGAACCACATATTCGGTGAGCAAATGATAGTCTGCGGTGAAGCCATTGCATGGTCTGTTCGGTTTCCCGACCTTAACCCACTTGACTATTTCAATCAGGAGGCCGCATTTTTGACCTTCTTTGTAAGTTTTTACCATTTATTTGGAATGTGATGGTTTCATTCTCATTCTCAATCACGACAATAATTACCTCCGTTATCAATTTCTGACCTATGTTTGTTTGATGACAAATATCTGTTTCGGTCTCTTCTAATATTCTTAAAAGTTTGAGGCTTGAATTTTGTTACTCCCCGGTTTTATAATAGTGTTATGTGATTAATTGTTTCCTCTGGCATGTGAACAATTACTTTAATTCAGTTAAGTTTTAATTTTTGTTATGCTGGTTAACGTTACAAGTTAGACTATTGCCTCAATTACATGAAATGGATGATTAAATTACTATAGTAAATAAACAAAATGGCTCCAAATTAGTGAATATCAACGAAAATGGCTTCAGGGGAAATCGGTGGCAACGCACGGATTTATAAGGTGAGTGAATTCTGGTGAAAGCCACTACTCTATCACAATGATTTCCTGTTGAGTCTCGCCAATCGTTAGCGCCTTTGTATCTCATCTACAGTAACTCGTATTTCGCTAATTGATAACCCCGACTCTGATTTTGATGTGCGAAACATCAGAGAAGGGGCCCCGTGTAGCTGTACTTTATCAACAGACTTGATTCCTTTTGTAACTATGCTTGGAAGATAAGGAGCACTGTTTACTGCTTGCGTGCGGTCGGCTGGTGCTGCAAGGAAGGAGGAACAGGAAATGAGTAACAAGAACGCCAATGGCTTTCCTGCGGAGTCCCGGACGTCCGCACTGGCTGGGGAAAGCCGGCTCTCGCACAATGGGAAACATGACTAGGTAAATATTCAACACGCCGCCCTCTGCTCAGTACTGCTTTACCTCGTACGTACGCCCGCCGTCATTAACAAGAACACGGAACATTAGGGCGAAATTGTAAGCGCGTGTTATGTAGGTCACGTAGTTTATTACATGGAGTACCATAGCATTACTTACTTGACAAATTTGGTAGGAATTGGTTGAATATTTTTCGAGATATGAAGAAAAAACTTTTTTTTTCATATAGTTCTATCTTACAAAATGGCATACCATGCCAATAACAGTATTCCTCTCTAAATTCATTGCTTGCGTTATGCACTGTCAATTTTTAACATTTTGTTTAAAGCGGTTAAATGGTTGCCGAGATACGGCAGCTCCCTGAAATTTTAATGACAGATATTTTGAAAACAAGCCTTCGGCGTGGTCGAAACTATAAAAGTCAGATTTCCTTACTAAGGCCGTGTCTCAACTAAAAAGTGTGCTCACTCTCTATCACCACTCTCACTCTGACACACACTGGCGAATTGAGACTTGTATCTTCTGTAAGCCTTCTGCATTATTTCTCTGACAGGAAAGGTAATAAATAGTGAAAAATAAAATATCACTGACCTTTCACTTTCCTCGAAGAAATGTACAGTGTTTTATGAAATAGTAACTTATTTTAATTTGTTACAACATTGCATTATTAAAATCATAGTTGTTATATGCGAATCACGGTATTTAATAATATTCACACAACAACCTAAATGAAACGTGACCATAACATCATAATTTGTTATGCTCCATATCAAACGGAATATTGTTGTTATTACACGTTTCACAACCGCAATGATTAATTTAAGTCGATAAAATATTTCCATCACTACTTTAGAAAACATAAAATATACCTTGATATTTGAGATTAAACTTGAAAACAACATGGCTACCAGAAAGGGTGCGAGAGTGAGAACCGAATGTACATCGTCCTTCACTCTCCCTCTTGCGCTCTCTCTTCGGAGTTGGTACAGCAGAGAGGCCTCTCTGTGACGTCAAAAGTGAGCGAGACAGTATTCTCTCGGAAAATTGGGACACGGCCTAAATTCTATATGTGTACCAAGTTTGGTGACACACACAGGCACACGCACACAAACACACACACGCACACTGCCAGGAATGTAAAATCTTATACGTATAGCTTTCATTCAACATATATGTTAAAATGGCATAAGGAAACAAGTGATACACTATTGACCATGTAAAAATCTATTGAATAATTGGGTTAATTTACTGCCTTCCACCACCCTACGTTCTTCCACCCTCCTTCACCCCCCCCCCCCCTTTTTCCCAAATCACCGACCGTCCTTTTTCTTTCGCCTTTTACCGCACTGTAGACAATAACTAAATAACTAGGAGAGGTAACTGTTACACTCTGTTTCATTTACGAAGGCCATTCATTGAAATATCTAAAAAAAAAGGCTGTGTTGTGATTTGGTAATTCATCCCTCCGTCTCAGCTTTTCTGACACGTGTAAGCCAGGATGTTAGTTATGCCAGCTGCTGACATTGCGAGGGACTGCGATATTATTTGTGCAGCCAATATTGCTTAAAAAAACATGACATTTTTTGATGCAGTAGAAACTGCAAAATCCGAAATGTGCATATGCATAAAGTATTTTAAAATTTTTATCGTAAATTAAAATTTTTGGAAGTAAACATTCTTTGTGAAGTTTTTCACGCATGGGCTTAATAATCCCAGTAAACACTTTTGAATGACTATTATTTGCCATATACATGTTTGTTACAACGCATATGGTATGGATATTTTTTTTTTTCCTTTCATATAACATTTCTTCTGCCACTGACTGATTTCAATGAGAGTGAGAGTGTATTAAGTACGTATTACATTTAATAAGGTATTTTACGGATTCACACACATAAAATATTACATATAGGCTATGATCATTTTTCTTTTGCTGCTTAACATGTGGACGTGGAAATAGGCTGGAAACGGGTTGGCGGTTGGTTTATTCAATGACATTATTTATTTCTTTATATTTTTCATCCAATACATTTTTTCATATTAACCTCAAATTCCAGCATACACAATTGCCAGTTTTAGCTTCAAACATTCTTTTACCTTTAAAGTAGTGCTGTTTTCATTAATTTGTTAAATTTTAATGTTACTATTTTATTCGCGTATGAATCGTCATAAAAATGTGTTTGTATTCTGAGGGAAGCAAATATTTGGTATATTACCTGCCTCATTGTCTGAGATACGTGAAAATAAGTTAAAAGATTGATTGTTGCTGAAACATGCTTAAAAAGGCGGCAACCCTTTTACTTCGGCCTCTATTAGTCAAAGTGCCAAAAATTCTTAGCTAGTCTACTTTATAATTGACTTCATTATCATTAGTCTACTTTATAATTGACTTCATTATCATTACTACTGTATATATAGACATCACATATACACGTGTATATATTCTTGGCCTAAATCGAATAGTAACTCTGGAATGACGCCTGAACGCGCCTAGTAGTCTCAAAAATAGTTTTGTATCTAGGAAAGTGTAACATACTTAACTAGTACAAAAGAATAGTAGATAATTTGAATAATTTATGCTATGGGCTCAAGAAGGCTAGAATGGTGTTGTCAGGGTTGCACACATAAGCACACAAAAGATAGAGATGCGCTGTCCAGTGCACAGACTGTACAGGCTTCCTAATCAACAAGTGTAACAGTCGTGTGAATTTGATGTACGTGAATTGTTTTTACTAACAAACTTTGATACCCTCTCTTGGTTTACAGTTTTAAATGACTGTCACACAAGACGCTCACCAAGAATAACCCAACCAAATGTTTTTCCTACACCACTGGCAACTGTTTATCAAATTTCAGGCATCCAGTCATGCAAATGTGTGCGTATACATCTGCAGCAAGCAATATATCAATGAATGCTGGCTTGTCAATGTGAGGATCAGTAAGTGGCAGGGAACCCAGCTGCATGTAAGTACCCGAATCTATGATTGTGTGTGGCAAATTGCTAGTGATATTTGACTAAACAAATAGTGAATGAGTAAACTCAAACTGTGGATGCGCCAGTGATTTTAGCCTGCGGTCAACACCTCCTTTGAGATGTACTGCATTTTTTTGACAAACATGGCACATGCTCTGTCACCTCGCGACCAGGCAGACTTAAAACCTGAGCTGCGGATTCTGCAATAAAAGATGCCTGAGCTGTATTATCAAGAAGGCGCCACATTACAGAAGGCTTGCTATCAATTCCATATATTTTTACCAAAGCAGTTGCCAGCAAAACTGTAGTTTGGCACTCGCTAACTGACAAAGCCCCAAATTCATCAAGTTAAGAATCATTGTGGCTGGCGACTGCGGATCCTTCATTCACTTCAGCATTTTGATCATTATGAAGGAGGGTGTGATGTTTTTGTTCACTGAAGAACACGCGGCCAATTTGTGTGCAATTCCAAGACAACTATAGCATATACTCTGGTATCGAACTATTTTCTGTCATAATTCTGTTGATGCATTCAGGACCCTGGAGCTCTTGTAGTTCAAATGGGTAGTATCTCTACACAGTACATATAGCGTAGTTGAGCTCGATGATCATGTCGTGGCAAATATGGACTTCTGAGGTATCTGAAAACCTGTAGCTAGTGGTTTCGGTTGAGCTGCTTGGGTCTTGTGATAAACATCATGATGAACATACTTATAACTGACATAGTGAGCACAATCAACCTAAATGACCTCGGTTTGTAGAAACTGCAACAGTTCAAACACTTCAGGAAGCATGTATTGACCAACAGTGCGAGAAATCTCAAATTTGGTACACAGTATTACATCCAGCTTTTTCATTAGGACTATCACATGAATGGGATTGTTAATAATAACATCATTTCCTAACACTTCCAAGGCCCGAGCATTTTCATTAACTGAAGTGACTTCAGGTTTGAAAAATTCACAAGATGTAAGTCAATAATCGTGTTTCTGTAAATTGTGGTCGATTTTCTATTGTTTTGGTAGTGTAAAGTTAGTAATTCCCATGCTACAGTATAGTTTTTTTCGCTAGTATCAGGGAGGTTCTTAATCAGTTGGAAGTCTTCGCCCTTAAAACACACTCTAAGTAATAGAAAATTATCAATATCTGCCAAAGCAAGATTTTCGTGAATTGTTGCTCTATATAGTTGAGAACATTTGAGCCAGTCTTCCCACTATCCTAAGAACATAGGCAGGTTTAATTTTGGAAACCTTACATTCATGTGTGATGCAGATGCAGTCGGGACCGTTTGCTCTATATTGTCTGCAAAAAAAAAAAAAGGCTGTTATTTGAGTGCTGGTGTCAGACAAAGAGCATTAAAATTACTATGTAGTTACAGGAAACTTGCTTCCATGCACATGCAGTCTTGCGGTATATTTTCTTGTTGTAGAAACAGATACAACACCTAATTTGCTGTTGTATCTATTTTACCAGTCTGATCGGAAAGTGCACACTGTTCAGCCAACGTCACTTCAGAAACAACACAAAGAGTCCACTCCTTTTGCATTATGTGCGTGACCTTAGACTCTTGAAGCGTAAGCTTTAACGAAGAAGTTTTGGTTTTCATTTTGCAGAAGGGAGAAAAAAAACAACAAAATGACGCGACAAGCAGCAATAAAATATGTTAACTGGTAATTATATTTCCCTTCATTGTCGGTTTACGACTAGTGGAACAAGGTTATGAACGACATGGGAGGAAAAAAACACACACACTGACTTTTCCATAGTTCGGAGCCACGCTGATAAGGTGTAACTGGTTTAGAGCTGCTGATGATTCTAAATAAGAACCCGCAAGTGTTTTACGTGGCGGCAAGCGATATGCAACGTTATGAATAATGTAAACAAACACAGTCGAGTCAAATACTACACACAACCGCAGTTCAGCATATAATTCTATCATTTGACTTCTGATATGTGTCGAAAGCACGTAGAGTCCTTTCTTTCATTGAATGTGAGGCGGTATGCATAGAATTTGGTTCCACATGTGACGAGTCTGACACAAAGAATCCAGTCAATGGAGATCCAATACGACGCGGCTTCACATCTTCATACAGCGCGAAAAATTAGACGCAGAACGACGGACGTTCAAACGCGACACCGAGACATGGCAGGCGTTGAATCCGGCCCGGAGAACCAGAAGTGTTACGCAGATCACACCAATGCGGGTTTTCCGGAGGACCACGTGTGTTTAGAGTTTTACTTGCCCGCGATCTTGTCAGACTGACCAACACACTCGATCGCAGAAAATACATTAGTCGCGTTCATCAATAACACGACACAGCATAGTTAAAATAGAAAACGGAGTAGTCCTAAACAATATCAGTAGTCTGAGAACTATGTGGCAATTGGCTGCTAGTTCTGCGTCTATCTATATTCCTGTCTTGGTTTTCAGTTCAACAAGTTCACATAAGCCAATTTTGTGGATGGATTCGTCACAGGGTAGACATTTATTTTGTAGCAATTATAACATATCGCACTTCAAAGAGTATCGTGTAGGTTATTTGTCTTCCTGTATTGAGTGGTACGGTGCATTATGCACTAAAACGAATTTTTCTTCTTGACATGCTTAGTCTTTCCTTACACTCTGTTTGGCTGTTTGCTGCTTAAAAGGACCAAAACATTTTTGATATCGCCGTATTTCCCTCTTCCGCTCTATGTAGGTTATTGGCTGCTAGCAGTTCTCAGTAAGTATAAACGCCATTGAGCGAGTACGCAACCATAATCTAGCCACAGCTGCGTGACGTTATCTGCAATATAAGTAATAAGGGGATTATCACACTGATCTTATATTGCGTTTAGAGGGCAAATACCTTTGTTTTAACTTTTTCTAATCTTATAAACTAAGATCAGAACTGATTTTAATAACAAACTTTTATGTCTATTAGTTTCAGTATATCCTTCAAAATCAACTTTTTTTTCTGTTAATTCACGCAAATATAATAACAATAACACCTTGTAACCATGTGTAAAAATAAAATATCTCACTTGGAAAAACAAACCCGTGGGATATATCTAAACATATGAACAGTTTAGTGGTTCTCAAACTTCACCAGTGACCACTATGTGTAGACTGTTAAAATTTTACGGACCACTTGAACCTTGGCTCCTCTTCAAGTCAGGTACCTAAAATATGCTAATTATGTTTGAAAAATTAATTTTAAAAGTCGGAAATAAGTTAGTAAATAACTACCGTATTTTAAATATTTGGGAAAAACACAGAACACAGAGTTAAACGGAAAATAACAAATGGGGCATTATCAGTATTTATAACTAGGCTTCACAAGTCAATGAAAATAGATTACACATTTAGACAGTTTCACGTACCAGTTAAGGCATAGGAAGTTTTAAATATACCCAAAATCCATCATGGTTTTGAGAATTTCTCTAAGATTTTCGATGCTTTTTGAATCAATGCCGATAAGAGTACTTAAAATGTTCAAATTATGCTTTTTTTTTTTTTTTTAACTAGATGGAGATTTTTGGACATTCGCCTTTGCGATGCAGATGTTTGTCATTGAAAAACAAGTTTTCAAAGTACAGTGTTGAATTCGAATAAGGAACTTCCCAGTTTTAAACCAGATTGTTATCCGTGAAAACGAATAACGCAAATTGGTTTTCGCCTTTCTTAAAACAAAAAATAATGTTACAGAATACGAAAGGTTTACAGCATAACATGACTGCCTTACTTTGTAGCAAGATTTAAACAGAACTGGAAGAAGCTTCCTATATTCCTGGTCAACTGAAGATTCGTACTTTCTGCCGTGTTTATATACGACAGCAGTGATATTTACCTACCAGTTGATACGATCTGCGAGAGAGAGATTTTTTTTCGATGGCTTTCTTTAACAACTGGTGCGATTGTGTGTGCAGTAAATGTAAAGAATATACGAGTTAATACTGTAATCTTTGGGAAATAATTTCCGTGAGCACTAAAATCCTTTCACGCATTTTTTACGAAAGGAACGCTTGTAATTGTTCGCAAAGAAATTAGGGATATTTTTCACGAGTATCTTATGTAAATGTTATTATTGCTCTTTCTGCATCGCGATATTTTTGTAAAGCATATTTACTTTCAGTTTTCTAAGGGATAAAAGTGAATTTATTAATGAATGAAAGATTTCGTATAATGTTCCAAATTTCTGGAAGACTATCTCAGTTACCAACTCCTAAATTATATGTATCACTTAGGAAACCCCGCTGTCATAACTTTATCGTGAATAAGTTTTTTCTATTTATTTAATTTACTTTGACTGCTACAGCAGTTACTATCGTAATTCCTTTAGCCCTTGTCGCCTGCTGGAGACGTTGAGCTAAATGAATAGGAGCCTACTGCGTATTCAAAAAATCACCAGTGCATCCATACCGATGTACGTCGGACATTCCAAAATTATTATTTCGGTTGAGTCAAGTTAAACTGCTTAATCCATCAGTTCAAATGGTCTGAAAATTTGAAGGATCTTTTTTACATGCACCGAAACTTTAACCAATAAATTTTCTATCGTTCCATCTGAAAGTTAAACATAAACACACCCTCTTTCCATAATTTTCAAACAATCTGAAATACACAAAGGTAATTCAAACTTCATCGAGTTTTACATATGTACGAATGATGGCATCTGTAGAATCTGTGTGTAGTCGCATTGATTTCCGTCTGGTATTCAAATACCGCTGAAAAATTAACTATATATATTCGCGAAATGCCTCATTCGGTGTACACGGTGTTTCAACCATTATATCTACGGATGAATTTCCGAATAGGTGTCTATATGGTACGTAGTAACGATTTTTATATACAATTACTAGTAATTGAGATGAAAATTCGCGTGGAAAAATAAACTGAAACATTATGCGGCCGTTCGGGATATAGCAAATCCAGAACGCAGGTCAGTGAAATCAACTGCATGGCATGGGTGAATTCAAGTTGCACTGCATGCAGTGTGCTCGACTGCTCACCAAGCGGTGCATTGTGGTCTGGATTCACTCATGATGCCGAAACTCCTTACTGGCTCTCCCAATTGCAATACCTACTTCATATTTGACACTTACACATACGTGAGTAAAAACCAACTGAAATCACAATTTTGAGTAAATAATAAAGGGGTTGGAATTTGTGGGGTAAGGGATGGAATTTGAAAATAATATATACAATTTTCGTGCAATTCGTCACAACTTCATGGAAGGACATAAAAAAATGAATGTAATCATCTAGTAATAGATAAAAAATAATAATACAGAATCTCCAGAAAACCATTCAGAATTGCGGGTTACTTGATGTGCACCGCAAGAATTTATCAATAGGCAATAGGTGCAACATTTTCGTCATGATATTTTATTTTCTATATTTACTATTTAAATTATTTTTTTACAGTTTATTTATTTATTTTTATATGTATATGTTGATCAAACGAGCTGTAAATATTCTATTTAACAACTAATATATATGTTTTGACAAGTGATATACGTATTATTTATTCTTACATAAATTAATTAAGTATGAGACACAAGTAAAATTTTTAGACTTTGTATTTAACTACTTATGAACATGTATTGACATTTATGCATGTTCCACTGTGCGAAGTTATAATTGTGATACAAACATTTAAGTTAAACAAAAAAGTAAAAACTTACACGATATTTAAAAACCTGTACCAGACGATGAGTCTTCACTGCTGTCTTATGGTCATTTTTTACATCATATTCATTGTCAACTACAGATTTATCAGTAGTTGGTAAATATTCCAAGTTGCTTCTAATTTTAGGGTGAAGTTCCCGAACATTCTTTGTCGGTAATTTACGCATAGAAGAAATTACCGGATCTGATGATAATAAAAGCCGACTAAACGAATCACTGGTATTTAAACTTCTACTTGATATCCAGCAGGAGAATTTGCGGTAATTTCTGACATAGTTATTTCTTGCTTCCTGAGTTTATTCAGACAACTGACCCACTGGCAAAATACAATGTTCCATTATAACTGCATTAAGCTCTAACAATTTATGCAAAGTAGGCGTTAGTTCATACCAACTGTGCATTTTCTCACAGCGTAGCAATTTTTTTTTACAATGAGAATCAAATTTGTCAATAGTGATCTCGTGACCACTAGCCGGAACCAATAATGTAACAGAAAACATTTTGATATATTCCTGGTCAACCCCTGTTGCTTCGGAAGCTGTAGCTGGATCGCAAAATAAACCTTCATGCAGAGTTTCCGTTAATGGTGGAGCCAAATCCATGTCTTGGGCGATTGGGATTAATGTGCATTAATATCTTCAATTCGTGTAAAACAACCTCCTTGCACTGACGGACATCGGGATAATTTTTGTCGCCACGTCCTTAATTCAGAACCTGCAAAAAATGTCAAGTCGGAATATTGCAACCGCAACAGTCATAATCCCTTATAACACTATTTGAATACTTACCTAATATGTAGGAAATCGCCTAGATGAATTCCAAAAATCCGATTTAGGCATGAAGCGATGATATCCCATATTTAAGGGCTTCTTCGTTTATGGGCTTTAAAACTGTTCACAAATAAGTGCCTTTTTCAGTCTGCTTACAAATCGGCCACTGCAATATAGAGGTGTCAATCAAGGCACAGAGAACTTTACCATCAATCATTGTCAGTAGCATATGATATGCTATTTGTAATCCTTCTCTCTTGAAATGACACAAGTTATTATAATTTGATATTGGATGAAATCCCCTTCTTCTTTAATAAACTTTATAGACTCTTCAACGAACTGGAGCCCAATGGGCCGACAAAAACGCGTGGAGCTCGGTTGAGGATTATTCCACACATCACCATCTTTCCCTTTCAAAACAATTGGGACTAAAGAATTAAGAAAATCACTTTCGCCACTAGTCTCCGTATTCTCTTCCCAAGCCTGCTGGTATGGAGATTACCCAGACGAGACATCGAAACCCTACTTACAAATAAATGTAAATTCACCTTCACGTTGGATGTGCAGTGTCTATAATATCAGTGTATGATAAAGTAAATCTTGTAGTGTAACCTCACAACCAACTTCCAAGCACTGAATATTACCTGGATAGCATAGCTTCTTCGCTTCGATCAAATTTGAATAGGTAGGGTAAATATCCGCATTTCGCATCTCTGATGACAGTCTGATTAAATTGTATGATTGCTTTGAAAATTTGCCTTCAATTAGTAGAGGAAACGCTTATTCGGAAGAATAAGGAACGCATGCTTTTGCATGTGTCACTGTCGTTAGTTTCCGAAGTAAATTTTTTTGAAGATGTGGGTGTACTACCAGCCACAAGTTTTACTGAAGACAGTACAGTTCTGTTGCCTTTGGCTCTTAGGCGAAAAGTGAGAATTCTGACTGCTTCAGGAGTAGTAACAGCGTCAGATGTACGTTTCATTATCCTTTTTTTGGTCCGCTCGCTCTCCTTACTGTACGATTTTTGTGGCCGACCACGTTTTTTGGGTGTTTGTTTTCCTTCACTCTGTCCAGGGATTGAACCCTTATGTTAAGGAAAATTCACAACGTTATCAAGCCATTCAGAATACTTCCGTTCTGATGTTTTCGGATTGTGAAAAGATTTTTTTCTTCTTAATATAAAATTTCCATAGCCGTTTTTCAACTTTGACTTCTGTGAATCTTTGTGCTAATCTGAACCATAATTTTGCAAAGCACGAGCATAAAATATGTCAAAATCCCTTAAATTAATTACAACCTCTCCTAACTGTCTTCTATTTACCATCTTGATACCTGTAAAATGAAAACCAAGGACTTAAATACTAAATCTAGTAATGTGGGTAGATCATAAACATGTAATTTTGTGAACGTTTTAATTGTGGAGTCACGTAAATATTATTCCAATTCTTGAAGTTATAGCATAACGTTTTTTACATTAATTGTTTTGGGGATACCGTATTACTAGTTATAAAATCTTTAACTCTAGGTACGCTAAAAATTACGGACTAAGAAAAATAAACAGAAGGCTAATCATCAGAAATGATACATCCTTATGTACAGCAAAATAGTGAGTGCACTCGACAGACTGTTGTTGCTCTTCCCTTGCCACATATACACTAACTGCGTAATACTGATAAAGCTAAGATGTCAACTTGGATACGACAGCTCTCATAGCCTTACATGTACTGGGCCATTACTCACTGGAAATGTGTCACCGTCTGCAGGCCCGTCCACGGGATAGACAGGTGTGTACAAAGGTGTTGGCCTACTGCTCAATACATACCTGGATAGCCCTGCTCACAATCAGGTTCTGTGCAGCCCCCTGCAAAGCTATACAACACTACAAACACACCGGAAGGCATAGGAACCAACTACGTATTAATTTAATGCAATGAAAGGCTTCCAATTTTTAAACAATAATTTAATGTGGGAATATATATAAATAATATGCCTGAAAATTTGAATTCCTTGGTAGTGTTAAAAATGCAAGGGATATGAACGCAGCTGCTTGACTAGGTCTATAAAGATATCTCTCATTATGCCTGCTACAAATGCCAATTAAGTGAATAAAGTATTTGAAAGTAAAAATATATATATATATTATTTACACATCTTGAATGTTGCACACACTTAATGTTTTGCAGAGTTGATATAATTCAGTTCAAAATAAAAGTCGCTAATATTCTCACACTTTGCCGTTATAATAAATTATGTACCTGTATAATTACATATTTAATATGCTCCTGGCTAGCACAGTTTATGTTGATAGAGCAATCAGAACTTATTTAAATCTCAGGCACTTTGTAACCACTGAAAAGTGTCGGGAAATGATGCTGGTTACTTTAAAAGTTTATTAAACACTCTCAAGTACGTGTAACGGTCACTGTACATTAAGGTAGGATCATACCTTATATAAATGTAGAGTTTCTCACACTTATTTTATACGTAGACCTGTTCTGGCAGTAGTACCGTGCACCGTTGGCTTATCACACATATTGTAATATACTTTTTTGTATCTAATTAACATTAAAGCAGTTAATTCATACTTTTAACGTAAAACTAAGGCCTCGCTGGCCTGCTACTGTTGTGACCTTCTTAATTCAAGATGAAATATGGAAGATTCCGTCACCATCCATTATCGGCAGTGGTTAAATATTCAAATTAATACAGAGTGCATAGAGCTTAACCAAGTGTGCTTTCCAATAACGTGACGATTCAAAAGGGTGTGCTTAAATGTTGCCAACTGACAAACCTGATAAAACAAAACAAAATTACAACAATTCGCATATGGAAAATTATTATTTCAGCTGCTGCTTGTACATTAATATTACGTAGAATTAAGAAAATAAAATTATGATATGACAATATTACATGTGAAACATATGACATTCATAATATTTGTTTACAAAATAAACGTGCGTGTACTAGTATTATAAATTTGCATGCTAACTTAAAAGGTGTTGAAATGCAAACCGCACGTATTAAATAATCAGACGTTACAGATATTTGCATATAACAGCCCATATAAATTTTTTCCACACAGATGGTTCGCAAGTACAAACGCACCACCAATAAAGCGGCATGGACAAAGGAGAGTTTAGCAGCAGCTATGGAAGATATAAGGACCAGATGCTTGCAAAACTCACGTCATTCATGAAACAACGCTCTGTAAAAGACTTAAACCAGGACTTTTGGGTGGGCCTAGCATGGGAAGAAGGCAAGTTTTAAGCGTAGATCAAGAAAACAAATTATGTTCTCACCTTCTGAAACTGTGTCAACTGTTTTATGGCATTACTCTAGTAGAATTGCGACAAATCACATTTGAATTTTCCGGACGAAATTGTATCAACCATACATTTAATGTGACTACTAGACTAGCAGGGAAATACTGGGCTCAAGGTTTTTTGAGGCTACACCCAACATTAAGTTTGCGAAAACTTGAACCAACATCTCTGAGCAGAATTCTTGGTTTCAATAAAGTTGAAATTGGCATATTTTTTAAGAACCTATCAGATATGTATGAAAAACACAAATTTCCACCCAACCGTATATTCAATGTCGATGAGACGGGAATAACAACCGTCCAGAAGCCGCCATCTGTTATTACTCAAAAAGGCCTAAAACAAGTCGGCGCCGCAACTAGTCTAGAGAGAGCAAGAAACGTCACAATTACCTGTGCTATGACTGCAACTGGTTTTCTCATGCCTCCAATGTTTGTATATCCATGTGCAAGGTTATCTACTGACTTAAGACGTGTAGGGCCTTCAGGAAGTGTGTACAATATGTCCAAGTCCGCGTGGATAGATAAAGGGTATTTTACTGAGTGACTCCAACATTTTCAACAGCAAACGAATTCATCAGCAGATAATCTGACTCTTCATCATTTGGATAACCATTCAAGCCACACATCATTAGATGCATACCACTTCTGTCAAATTAATGGAATGACAGTTATGTCTTTCCCTCCTCACACATCCCATCGGCTTCAATATTTGGATTTGTCGTTTTCGGTCCTTTCGGTCACTCTGAGTGTTCACTTTTCAAGAGGAATAATCCATCCCAAAAAAATTGCGAAGGATGACATCCTACGAATATTTAAGTCTGCTTATGAAAAAGTTGCCAGTGTTGGTAAAGCAGTTTTTGGCTTTGAAAAGACGAGAATATTTCCACTTAATACTGATGTATTTTGTAATGAGGATTTCGCACCTGTACCTACAGAGGCTAAAATTACTTCAGTTGTACATAAAGACGAACAAGTGAAGACTGAAGACTACAGCAGTGGGAGTGTCTCGGTAAAAGTCGGGGACATTGTGGCAGGTTCCAGCAGAGATGTTTTACCAAGAACCCATGAAAGCAGTTTTTCTATAAGTTTTATACAGAAGAAACCAAGTTCCAATGTTAATGCTTCTGGGACGCACGATAAGATCCAACAAGGCTGCATATCAAATGAAGTACTTCGAGTAGAAGCAAATGGAGTTACAACTTTTCAGCAAATATCATCTGTTCCAATTTAGAAAGTGTTATATTCACAAGTTAAACAAATTTCGAGGCCTAAACAACATTTGAATTATTAACAGCATTCCCGGAAAGGACGTTTTGGAAAATAGGGACTAAAAATGGTAACTAAAGTTGGTTAAATGTAGTGCGCCAAAGAAATTTAAAAAAATCCACCAAAAGAAAAAACGAAAAATAAAAAAAAAAATCTAAAGGCAATAAGAAATTATTAATAGGAAAAAGAAAAATATTTATTGAAGACAATTCCAGCTCTTCAAAATAATAAAATGCAGCTGAAAAATATTGCTCTGTCAGTGATAGTGATGAACTAAGTGATATATCTTGTTTGCCAACGATTAATAAAACGCATGAACTTTGTCCTTTTTGCGGCGAGTTTGGTATCGATGTATTGTTTGTTCAAGCTGGGTCCACTCAGAATGCAATGCTGCAGATTCTGCCCACAACTTTACCTTTGACTTCTGTTTAGAAAAGTAAGCCGACGGTAATTAATTTGGAGCAGTTATCTTTGGCCTACCTTAGGCTATAATTTATCCAATATTCTTTCAATAGATTTGTGTTTTACACAAGTCAAACAAACAAAAAATGCTTCTGCTGCTTATTTC